>CM065395.1:9720000-10030000 GCA_033060915.1 Euryodendron excelsum | reverse complement strand
TTCACATTTTAATTATAAGTGTTGGGTTGGGGTTTCTCTCAAATCTGACTTTTAGCTTTCTTGGCCAAGTATTCCGATATTGTTGTTGGGTCTCAACGCGTGTTGGTTGAGGTTCGCATCAATTCCAGACCAAACCAAAACATGGGTTTTAGCAACCAACCATAAACTTTCACTTATTTGTAGAAAAGGAAAGGAACATAGGTCTTCAGCTCTATGAGTTTATCTTGAATCTCATTAGTCCTGCTTTTTGGGTTAGTTGGCTTTCTGTGTCATCTCCAAGAATCTCAGATATTGATGCCCCCATCAATGCACAAAAGGGAATTGGATTACTGGGTAGTGGTATTCAAATGAGACAACCAAAAATGCATCATAGCAACACTCAAACGCTTCAACTACCCCATATGTATTTATCTAACCCTTCTTAGTAACATGTTAGCTTGTAAACAATGACCAGTTGGATTCAACACAAAACATTTACAAGGTAAAAGAATACACTTTCCATCACAAATAGAGGGATTTCTTTCTTTGACATTCTTCCTTGGATCTCAACCTTGGAGTTGAATAACCTACAAAATGATAAAAGGATTTTATTATAAACAATTGATGTCCACTTAGACAAACTACCTTTGGATGTAATATATGTGGCTTGCTCTACCTTGTCAGGCTTTTGTCTGGCAAAATAATTCCCATTGCAACAGAACTCCCATGAGATTCTTGAGGACTTTTTCATAGTGAAACTCCTTTAGCCCTACCTCCATAGCTAGAAGCTTTTCCATTCAGTCCTCTTTTTATTGCGAATATGATGAAGTTACACACTCTTTCACTCTGGGTCAGCAGAGTTGTTTTGTCCTAAACAAATAGATAGCAAACAAAAGAAAATGAGCAATAATATGTCTTATTCTCCTCAGTACATTAGATGAGAAAATATATCATGAAACCACAAAAACTAAAATTTCACAAGAATCAAAGGGTTGTTGGGTACCGATGCCTTGTGCTTGACCAAATTCCTGTGTTTCTAGTGATTTCGTAATCGTAGGCGTAATGTTTCCAAATTATATATGCAAAAATATCTGACTAACCTGAACAAATCCACCAATGGCATGCCCTTTCAATCTTTTATACGCTATATTTCCATGCATCACAAACAGTTTAATAATCAAGATACAATACAAAAATTGAACTCATTCATCGCTTTCACTTTGTCAAACCTCAATCTCAATTTCTCTTCACAAAAGAAATTTAATAGGACACAACTGCACAAATTGAAAAAAAAAATTAGAATCTAATTCTACGCAGTCATTTTTATTCTCCAACTACCCTATCTTTGTAGGAAACAACATTCTTTGTTTTTGTATATATACACACACACTAAACTGGAGGTTGCCAATAACCTACTGCTAGTAGCCATCTATCAAAGTGTCAATAGAGGACCACGAGTAATATTTGGAGAGAGAGAGAGAGAGAGAGAGAGAGAGAGAGAGAGCATCCTAGAAGTTGCCAATAATTTATTTCCAATAGTTATCAATCAAAGGCCTGAATAGGAGTGCTGTTAAGGAGCCATCACACATTATGTCTTGTTAGAGAGAATAGTAGTGGAGGAGAGGAGCAAAATGAGAGGCTTTACTGTGAGGAAGATGGGAGACATAGTCGATTAGCCCAAGCGACGTGCGGGACGTTGGTTAGTTGATTGGGCAGCAAGACGATGCAAATGACTTATTTGGGTCTCTTCTTCTAAATTTTAGGTCTTACAACATGTTTTCCATCTTTTACGTTGACATATATCAAAAGGCATAACAATAAAAAAAAAGTATACTTGAGTAAAGATATGCCGACAAATTACCAAAAAATAAATTTGTCCAACACATACCAACAATCGACCACTTATTATAGTACAGTCTTATAATGCAACGAGAAACTTTAATTTGGTATAACACATAGAAACACTGGAAGGAGCAGAGAGTGAACTCTCTGGTTTTCAAGTAAAAAATAACACAAGATTGATGAGAATTGTAGCAATAACAATATAATTCTGCATAAGAGAGTTGCAGTTCCTATAAATAAGAAGTGTAGAATACCATTTGTAGGTGTAGGTGGAAAGAAACAATTAAATTGATAAACCACACAAAATAAAAGGAGCTCATCGCCACAACTTGGCTTCCTACTTTTTCCCCAGTACTGCTTAGTCATTGTAGCCATCCCACAATATTAAGAGCCCGCCAACCAAGAGAAGTGAAAGTTAGAAGGAAAAAAAAAAGAAAAAAATGTTTCCAATTAAAGAATGTTGAACAGTTCACATTTGACTAGTTTGTAACCCTGTGAAAAAAAAATGAATAAGAAAATAAAAATCGGCGTCAATTTGACCTAATGACGAACTCATAACTAATGTCAATAAGGCCAGAAACGAAATGAATTTTCTCTCAAGAACATGGCTAACTCTATGTTATCAATGGAGATACAAAACCACAAAGAACAAAGACCACAATTTGTCTTCTAATCTGCTTTTGGTTGAAATGAATGCAACAAAATTGTATTCCGTAACAAACCATCAGAATCATAATAACTGAGTTGCTTATGTCAAATAAAACCAATTGGAAATATGAGAATTTGGTTCCATAGAAGTCAAACAATTCATATGCAACAAAAGGGCAACCTCAAACAATTGTCCTAATAAACTCCATGAAAAAAGAGCATTTCTTAAATGACTCTTCTTTCAATCCTCCCGATTCTTTACATGTTAAGCTATTCATATGTAACAAAGCTCAAAACACATACAGTGGTGCTAATTACACAAAGCTTCAGAGAAAAAGATAGCTTCAAACAGTTCTTCTTTTTATCTTTCTATCTCCATCAGTTTCCTCCCTTTTGTTCTTGTTGTTTCCACTGCCGGCAATTTAGTTGCTTGAGTAATGTATGAGAGACGCCCAAGCTCTCCACATAAGTAACTACTTGGCATAAAGACTGGCCAAGCTCCACCCCAAAATCCTCAATAACTTGTTCGCTCTTCGGATCATATAAGAGCAACTCTTCATCGCTATTTTTTAGCAATAACTCATCACAACCAGTGAATAACAAGGGATGAACAATCACACCCACAACAGAAAACTCTAGAATCACAAACTGTTTAGTCCAAGGCTGAAACGTACCAGACCCCATCATCCACACCTTACAGTCATTACATACTGAGTAACAAAATAAAACAAGAAAACCGTTAAAGGATCCCAGATGCAGGTTGTTACCTTCTTCTCCGATTATGTAGTTGGGCAACAATATCTCACTAATCACCTCTCAACTCGTTTTGAATGAAACTACTTGTACAGTACAACATTGCTTCCAGTTACAGTGAGCAATCCAATTGATCGAACCATTGACAGTTACCCTGTCCAAATCACTAATCCGAAATGGAAAAGCCAAATCGATCTTACTCCAAGAATTGGTGCTGAGAGTGTAGTGTAAACCTCAACTTGGGACCACAATCAGTCCAGTTCAAGAGAAACCTTCACCACTTTGTAATCATCCTTAGCACGTTGAATCCAAACCCCCAATTAACCTTGTGAACGGTGGTTTGAATCGATGTTGAGGCCGCCGGGAGGGACCGACATTCACAAGTTACAGGGTTCCATAGCAAAGTTGTGGCAATGACGGAACAAGACAAGCAAATTGCTAAGATGGGTTCATTTCCATTTGTTTAACCACCATTTAATATCATTGTCTCCATGTTGACTTTTATTCCTTCGTAAATCTTCAATTGGATTCTGGAGCTTGCAATTGTGGAGCGGCAATTGTGTTCAACAGCCTTCATATACAAATGCAGGATTTGTGACAAAGTGTGAGATGCAACCAAAATTCAGTGTTGCTCAAATCTCCTCATTTATATTTCATGTCCCCTTCAGCAACTACAAAAGGAAGGCTTCAGGTGTAGATAAAAGGACAAGTAATGACAAGAAGTGAGTGAGAAGTATAACAAAGTTTTTTTTTTTTTTTTTTTGGTGAAAGTTGTAGTAGAGTGGAGAGTCTTTAGAGCCTCCTCCTCCTCTGTAAAATTTTCTCTCTTTAATTAGTTAAATTTCTTTTCCTAAATTCTTCACTTGTGGGTGTTTGTTTGATTTCTGAACCCAACAAGTGGTATTAGACCCTCGTTCGAGTTGTTGGAGGAAAACAAAGCAATTTTTGCTCACTGCCCAGAAATCAAAGTGCTAAAAATCTTTTTTTTTTTTTTAAGACACCATAGTGTTCGTCTCGATGAAACAAGTCCAATACCGTAAACCGCGTTGAAAACGGAGCTAAAACTAGCGTGTACGAGTCTTTTGAAGTTTTCGACAAAATTTCAGAAGAAGACGATTGATGTCATCAACCCGGCTAGTGGCCACATCAATGACCAACCAACAGCCATGTCAGTGCCCAATCAACAGCCACGTCAGCACTAATGGAGGAGTTTCATAATTATAGATAGGCCCTTAAGGGTTTCTATAAATTCAGTTTGGCCCCTGAAAAAACTTGAATTTTTCTAGTTGAGCCCCTCTCGAGTTTGTTCGTCGTCTCGGACGCAATTGCGCACTTTATTTTGCATGATTCAATCCTGAAGATTCCGTTCGAGTTGTTCAAAGCTTAGAATCAAGTATAATCCATGGAGAATTCAAACTCGGGAGCTATAATCAAACTAACGACTAGCAACTATACTATTTGGAGACCTCGGATGAAATACTACCTCAATTACAAGGAGTTAGTTGATCCTCTAGACAATGTTGGAGTAAAGCCAACTACAACAATAAGAGTGTGACTAAAAGAAGATGAACAAAAAGTCTGTTGACCATATTGGACAATGAATCAACCATAGTGTCTTTCACCATGTCGCACAAGAGACTGACACACATACTATCTGGATGAAGCTAGAGAGTATGTACTAGGCCAAGACCGCTTGAAACAAAGCTTTCTTGATGATGCAACTGGTGAATCTGAAGCTGAGGGCAGAGCCTCCATTGCCGAGCACACTAGCCAATTTCAGAGTCTTGTAAACTAGCTCGCTTTAGTTGAGTTACAGTTTCACGAGGAAGTATAAGCCATGTTACTCCTCAGTTCCTTACCAAAAGCTGGGAGACATTGGTGGTATCTCTGAGCAATTCGGTCCCAAACGGCAAACTTACTATGTTAAGGGTCAAGGACGCTTTGCTCAATAAAAAAGCCAGAAGTAAAGAATATGTCTTGGATCAAACTGAGATCCTCATCACTAAGAACATAGGAAGGTCTCAAGGAAGCAAGAAAGGCAGAGGTAGAGGCAGAGGAAAAAGAAGAGGCAGAAGTAGAACTAGAACCAGAACTAGAACCAAAGGAAGGTCACAGGATCCTATCAGATCTTATGATGGACATGGCAAGTTCAACTTTTATCATTGTGGCATCGAAGGTCATATGAAGAAGGATTGCCAAAAATTGAAAAGGAAGTAAGGTCAAGGCAGTCACCAGCAAAATAAGGAAGATGGTGACACCCTAATAACTCTTAGTGGGGATATTGCAGTACTCTCTGTAGATGAAGAGACGTGCCTCTATATTGCAAGCCACGATGTTGAATGGGTGGTAGATACAAAAGCTTCTTACCACGCCACTCCCTACAATGACGTATTCACCTCTTACAAAGCTGGAGACTTTAGTACAATAAGGATGGGGAATACCAATTTTTTTGAAGATCATGGGCATTGGTGATGTTCGAATCAAGACTAATGTTGGCTATACTATGATGTTTAAAGAAATCTGACGCGTGCCCGACCTATGACTTAACCTTATTTTTGAGATAGCTCTCGATCAACAGGGCTATGACAATCACTTCAGCAATTGACTCACACCAAACTTGTGCTTGAGATAATCCCAAGTGTAGGATGACTAAGTAGTATATACCCTGAGTACGAGATCATTCCCACGAGGAGTAGTTTACATAAAACCGAAAGAACTAGAACAATCCTTTCAATTGCTCACAAAAATATGAACAAATTGCTTCAAAAAGAAAATAAAAATCTGATTATTTTGGAAAAGGTCTGACTATCAAAACTAATTAGCAAGCAAAGACAAATAAGTTGAACAAGGTTTGATTATAAAGTAATGAGAACAAGTCTCGAGACCAATCGATCCAACCAATTATGTCTCTTGGAATTCCAAAGGATATAATTTTGTAATCAAATCCTTCAACTACAACGTGTGTCTCGGATTTGGAAGATTTAGCGATGAAAACCAAGTGTTCTTCAAAATTTTAACTTCTAGAATAAATCGGGTTGTTAGATTCAAGAACGAATACCATCGATTCGTATACCGCATATACTGAATATAGATTCACACATAAATGTTATTGAACATAATCAAACATTCAGGTTATCAATGATTTCTAAAACGGAGAAGAAAAGAAAGATAAAAATAGAAAATTGAACTTTGAAACCCAAAATCTCACCTCTTTTGTTCATCTAAGACCTTCAATTTGTTTTCACAATCGATCCTGAGACAGGAAGGTTTAGCTACTCATCTCCTTCTATGAAAAACTCAAAATAATTGAATGAATACTGAAAATCTCGATTTAGTGCGAAGAAACAAAAGAAATCTTGAATAGAATGCAAGGAATCTAGAAAACTTGTATTGAAACTTCTATTGAAGTCAATTGATTACAAGAAAGCAATAACCTAATAAATCTAAGCTATACTAGTGTAAAAACTCTTTACAATGGCCCCCCCCTTCGAACATAAACCGAGTAGGTATTTATAGGGATCGCAGTCCAAACCCTAGAAATATTTTGAATTTTTACCTTGCCGTTCGAACTTCAAAATGGGCGTTTGAATGCTGCCGTTAAATCTTCTTTACCATTCAAACTCCAAAACCTAGTATTCGAACGCCAGGCTAATTTAGTTTTGCATGCTCTTTGACTATTCGAACGCTGAGTTTTGGCGTTCAAACGCTAGGCCTTTTTTCTTCTTTTAGGTTTCCACTTTTCCTCTTGCCGTTCGAATGGTGAGATGGGCATTCAAACTCTGGAGCCCTTTTTCACCTTTTTGGTTTCAACTTGTTTGAGGCCCTCGGAGTCAGAATTCAATGACGTTCATTAGACGCAAACATGTGTAATTTGAAGCGAGCTTTCCAACAGCGTATCATTTATCCCATTCTGAGCTATGAGTAAAAACTTGCACGTTTCCCAAGACATAGCCCTAGCATTATTTCATGACAAGCCTTACCCGCAGACCAGATTACTTCTTTGACTCCAAATTAACTTCTTTAGCTTTAAATACCTAAAATATGATTAAGTACGAGGTTAAATGCAATATATAGCAAAAGGTCTTTTAGCGGTGATAGACTGTACGTATGCAGTCTAATTAGCAGTGGCACTGGAAGCTATCAAAAGGTGTTATAGTTGTTACCCGGGGGCATATTTATGGCACTCTCTATAAGACCCATATGAAGGTTCGCTCAGAAAACCTCAATGCAGTGGAAGATGAGGCAACTCCAAACCTATTGTCACACCCCGATTTTTCGCACTCGAGTGTGGGAAATACACACGTTACTCTCTTGTTAAAACTCATCCTCCTAGAAGTACTAGTATGACTACTTTTGAATTAGAAATTGATTTGAATAAGGGCTTTTGGAAAAAGCCCTGGAGTCGCCTCCTAACTTTGTTAAGGTGAGATAGGTCACCTAAAACTAAACACAATCCAAAGATCAAACTTAGGGTTTTTGGAAAAAAAAAAAAAAAAAAAAAAAAAACTTCCTCTTGAGAGGTTTTTTAAGAAAACAGGTTGTTTGGCAACCTTTTGGAAAGACTTAAACCCTTTTTTAAAAATCACTCCGTTTTGGTCTTTCGAAAACAGTGATTCTAAGTTCGAATGTTGTTTACGTATAGGGAAAAGGTACTAGGCTATCAGCCTATCCCGCCCTTACGGTACCTACATGTCCTACCACCTTAGGTTCACTCATTTAAAATCTCTAGTTACTAACTGTCCAATTATATTCACATTGAGAATTTTAGAAAGAGGTTTGTGTTATCACTTTAGGGATGATATAATGCATGATATGTAAATGTATGAAAAGAATTTAAATTTGGAGAGAGATTTTGAAAAGGAAATTAGAATTTTGAAAAATGATTGCAACCACACCCATAAGGGTTGCCTACGTATCTATTTGTTAGGAATCAGGTCAGTCATAGTTCGGACTCGGGGTGGGTCCGATTAAAAATATAGACTTTGGGGTCTTGTTTGATTTGAAAAGACATCTTGTGGCCTTTGAAAAGTTTTACTTGAAAAGGGTTTAATTTGAATGTTGATTTGAATATTTGAAATTAAACTTTGATTTAAAATTGACTTTGATTTGAAATCGAACTTGGGTTGACTCTGCAATAAAACTTGAATTTGAAATTGAATATTGAAATCATCTTGACTTGAATTGGAATTTGAAAACCATCTTGATTGAGACTTAAGATTTAGAAAAGAGTTGATGTTTTCTAACTTAGGGTTACGGTTCAGCTAGGGCTTAAGTATTCTAGGATTTAGAAAAATTAGGGTTTAAACATGCAATTGAAATAGAAATGTTTGATTAAAAGTTAAAAAGCTTGATTTTAGAAAGCTTGATTTTAGGAAAGTTTCGCATTCAAAAAGTTTCAAATTAGAAAAATTCTATTTTACGAAAATTTTTATTTTAGGAAAGACTTGATTTTGGAAATATTTGATTTAGGAAATGTTTGAATTTGAAATTTAGAAACTTAGAATTTGAAAAGATTTGATTTAAAAAGAATTAAATTTGAAAATCTGAGTTTGAAAAGGTTTGACTTAGGTTTGGGGTAACTTGGGATTTAAGTAATCCTAGGACCTAGAGTCTATGCAATGCATTTGAATTGGAAAGATTGGATTTCAATTGAAAAATAAAAGGTTTGTTTTTGGAAAGTTTGCAAAGGGAAGATTTTGAAATTAGGAAGGATTGACGTTAGGAAAAATTGGAATTAGGAAATAATTGATTTCTATTTTCTAAAACAGAATATTAGATTTTATCTCTAGAAATAGGATATTTGGTTTGGTTTTCTATTTGGATAAGATTTGATTTGACTTGAAATTAGAAAGCTTTAATTTTGAAATCCTATCATTTTATGTGACTTTTGAATTAGGCAATCTATAATTTCATGTAGAAAATAGTTTTGAAAATCTATGATTTGATGCAAATAGAAAGTATGATTTTATGTGAGAAACCTAAGGTTTCCTAAATATGGACTCTAGGGTTTTGACTTTGAGTTTAAGACTCGAATTTTTTGAAAATAAATCTTTGAGAATAATTTTTAGGAAATGGATTTGCAAAACTATTTTAAAAAGGTTTGAATATAGACTTTTGAAAATGTCTTAAATATCTCACTTTCCTAAAATGATTCTAATCATGAGAAGACAATAACCATTCTAGGGTTGTGATTTTAAAAACAACTAGGGTTTAAAATCCTAATATAGACCTTGATGGTCTCATTGAGTATAACGCTTTTCTAAAACAACCCTAACCATGGAATGGTTAGAATCATCTTGGGTTGTGGTTTTGAAAACAAGTTTGGTTTGAAATCCCAATATGGACCTTTGTGGTCTCATTGAATATAACAATTTTTCAAAACAACCCTAACCATTGAATGGTTAAAATCAACTTACGGTTATGGTTTTGAAAACAAGTTTGAAAATAGCTTTTTTGGATACAAGTTTTAAGGAAAGCTTTGGAACACAATATTGAATGCAATTCACAAACATAACAATCATAATGCAATAGAGACATGAACATACAAGGTTACGCTTCACCACATAATCAAGGGTGCCGAACCCACACCGTTTTAAGTTGAACTCAAAGAAAATTCCCAACACGGTGACTCCCTCCAAGGCCTTTCTAGCCATGAACTAGGAGATCCCTTATTTCAAGCATACAAGAAGTCAGAGTAGAAGATAGGGATTAAAATAGAGAATAGTCCAAGTGGACTAGGAGGGAGAAAAGAGAGAGGGGGATTACATAAAAGTAAATAGAACCCTACCTTGTCTTCTTATTAGGTTGAATGCTTCAATGGAGGACTTGCTTGAACTTTGAAAACTTTGAATATGTAGCCCTTGATCTTTAATGGTGATGGGAGGCCAATGTATAGGAGTTTAAAGTGTATGGAGGCTAGGGTTTGGAGAGAGGCTTGAAGGAATTAGGGTTTTGAAAAAACTCGGAGGTTGTTTTTAGAGAGGAAGAGTTTTTGGAGCTATTTTTCGGACCCAGAATACAAAGGGGGATGGCATGTATTTATATGCAGCCAAAGTTGGCTTTGGCGGCTGTTGCAGTAGCGCTAGACCTAATTTTGGCACCACTCCCTTTGGAAAGTTGTTAAGTCGGCAAGAAACAGATCTGTGACCCTTCGGACGCAAAGCAGAAGATTTGGGCATCTATCTTAGTGACTGTCATGCTATTTTTTGCCTGACTTCACTAGGAGTGACTTTGGAAAGTTTGGGAATGATCTGGAACGTTTTAAGTAGCAAGACTCGGCCAAAAATGGATGGGAACCCCTAAAGAGTGCCCCAGAGGTAACCGACTTAATAACCAAAACCGGAGTACTTAAAAAGGGTGACCAGCCTACTAGAGGCAAAACAATTATTTGATTTGAGAAACACTGGGATCGATCCGGGGTTGACCATGAAAAGACTCGAAGGTAGGAAATATTATTAAGAGTGCTCTGAGGGATTGCCAATTTGATACCTAGAGCTGGTGTGGTTGGAAAAGGCCAGTAGAGGGCAAAACGGCCATTTCATATTAGGTTTACTGAAATAGACTCGGAATGGTCCAAAAAGGTACTGGAATGTTAGGAATACTGTTAGAAGCATCCCTAGAAAGTAACTGGTTTGATACCCAGAGCCAGTGTGGCTCCTGGAGGCTATTGGATGCTTAGGGGCAAAATAGTCATTTCGATCGGATGCTCTTAGAACCGATCTGGAAGCAAATGGAAGGAACTAGAAGGTGCTAGATTATCTTTGGGACAATCTTGGAAGGGTGGACTTACCACTCTGAGGTCTTATGTACTTTATCAAGAAGCATGCCGATGGGACCTACCGAGGCATTTTGGTATTTTTCATTGGAATGGGCTAGCAGGCACTAGTGTTGATCTGAATTTTGAGTGTTTTCGTCACTCTAACGGTGTGTGACGAATTGCTTTCCAAAGGTATCCTATCCTCCGATAAACATGCCACAGCCAAGGGACATGTTCGGTCCCATAACATAAGGAGTTTGTTGGCATTCCCGATGTCGACCTCTTTACGAGTGTTTCGTCATTCTGATGGTTGCAATGCGTCTAAGTGTTTCCGTCACTCTAACAGTGTGCGTTCATTCTAGAGACTGTCTGATCTCAATAAGTTGCTAGATGGTCTTATCGTCTCAAGGCCTTAGGTATTTTCTCGATTGATGTGCCGAATAGCGGACATTCTACGTTGGCGAGTTAGCAAGCACGAGAAGTGAACCGCTCTACCATCTCTGGGACATGGGTTTTATCCTGTTCGACAGGTGTGAAGGGATATATCGTTCCAAGGGGGTTTGTGTTTTTTTGATAAACATGCCGTGTTGAATGGACTTACCGTATAAGAGATCAACTTTCTCAAAAGATGTGCCAAATTAAGTTTAACTAGTCTGGACTGGAATTGAAACTGGAATTGAGGTTGAAATATGAACTTATTGTATTTAAGAAGACGTGCCAACTGAAATTGGACTGAGTAATGCCCCAAGAGTATTTTAGTCATTTTGCTTCTATTGGGCCCCAAGGCATTTGCACATGTGTCCAAGGAACAACGGTAAAAGCTGGACTTGAAGTCTACTCCATACATCTTTATTAGCTACGACGATAAAGACTTCGGATATAGATTGTGGGATCTGAAAACCAAAAAGACAATCAGAAGCATATATGTTGTGTTCCAATAGAACTAATTTGATGAGGAATCAACAAAGTCCAGTGGTTCCAACTCCCATGGTCTAAACATTATTCCAGATCCAGTACCAATCTAGCTTATCACAGACATTAAAATGCGGGAGACAATTCCAAAACATGAAGAAGAAGAGGGTGTTGAGCAGGAGAAGCAAGAACCCCTTCACTAGATGGTGAAGTACTAGAAGTCGATACTCCTGATTCCGTTGACTAGATAGTTGGAATCAGATTACATGATGCTTACTGATGAGGGGGAACCAAAGGACTTAAAAGAAGTACAAACTCATTCAGATAAAGGCAAATGAATGCAAGCCATGCTAGAAGATATATTCCTTGCAGAAGAATCAAACTTATGAGTTAGTAAAGCTTCCTAAGAGAAAGAGAGCACTGAAAAACAAATAGGTGTTCAAGCTGAAAAAAGACGGCAACGGAAAACTAGTGAAGTGTAAAGCTCGATTAGTCGTCAAAGGTTTCCAACAGAAGAAATGAGTTGACTTTGACGAGATTTTCTCACTAATGGTGAAGATGACCTCAATTCGAGTTATACTCAGATTAGTAGCTAGCTTGAATTTGGAGCTTGAACAAATGAATGTGAAGACAACCTTTCTCTATGGAGATTTGAAGGAAGAGATTTACATGGAGCAGTCGGAAGGTTTTGGAGTTCTAGGGAAAGAACACTTGGTCTACAAGCTGAAGAAAAGTCTGTACAGTTTTAAGCATTCGTCGAGACAGTGGCACAAAAAGTTTGACTCATTCATGGTAGGTCATGGTTACAAGAGGACTGCAGCAGATCAGTGTGCCTACATTAGAAGATTCCCATATGGCAATTTTGTGACATTCCTTCTCTATATTGATGACATGCTAATCGTTGGACATGATGCTACCAAGATTAGCAAGCTGAAAAAAAAAATTATATCAACCATTTGATATGAAAGATTTAGACCTAACTTAGTGATATTGGGCATGAAGATTGTTCATGATAGAAAAGTTAAGAAGTTGTGGTTATTACAGGACAGATATATTGAACAGGTGATCAAGGGGTTAATATAGGAAATGCTAAGCCAGTCAATACTCTACTGGTTAATCATTTCAAGCTGAGCAAGAGTTTGTGTCCCTCCTCAAAGAAGGAGATGGAAAAGATGACAACATTCCTTTACTCTTCAGCGGTCGGCAGTTTAATGTATGCAATGGTGTGTACAAGGCCAGATATCCCTCATGTTGTAGGCATTGTGAGCAGATTTTTCTCAAATCCAGGAAAAGAGTATTGGGAAGCGGTCAAGTAGATTCTCAGATACCTAAAAGGTATGTCAAAGTTATGCTTATGCTTTGGGGGAGCTAAACCAGTCTTGAAAGGTTATACAGATTCAGATATGACCGGTGATCTTGATGATAAGAAATCTACATCAGGGTTTCTTTACACCTTCGCAGGGAGAGCTGTTTCATGGCAATCTAAATTGTAGAAGTGTGTGGCTTTATCTATAACGAAGGCAAAGTATACTATCGCAATGGAAGTTGGGAAGGAAATGTTGTGGGTGAAGCGGTTTCTCCAAGAATTCAATGTACCATTCACAAACAAAGCATATCGACATTCGTTATCATTAGATACGCGAGGTGATGGATTAGCAGTAGTTAAAGCTTGAAAAGATTCACACAAAAGAGAATCCAGCAGACATGTTGACAAAGGTGGTTACTCGTGAGAAGATCGAACAATGTAAAGACATAGCCGGAATGAACGCCAACTAAAGAATGTCAGAGTGCATTCTTCTCCAATGGGTATGAAGGGGGGGAATTGCTGAGATGGGTTCATACCCATTTCTCCAACCACCATTTAATATCCTTGTCTCCATGTTGACTTTTGTTCCTTCGCAAATCTTCAGCTGGATTGTGGAACTGCAATTGTGTTCAACTGTCTTCGTATACAATTCCAGGATTGTCTTTGACGAAGTGCGAGATACAGCCAAAATTTGATGTCATTCAAATCTTCTCACGTATGTTTCCTATCCCCTTCAGCAACTATAGAAGGGAGGCTTTGGGTGCATATAAGACGACACACAACTACTAGTCTCAAGTTTTCATTAATTGATTTTGACGAGAACAAATATAAATGTTTTAATGATTAAAATTTGGTTAATCTCAATATTTCATAATAAAGTATATTTGATATATTAGTTAAGATTCTTAAAGAATTTTACGTTAAAAGTTTAAATATATTGTGCATTTTAATGATAACTCAATTAATTTTCTATTTATGTTTTAAATGTTAATTGTCTAACATTTCTTGAAGTTATTGTTAGTCTTGGATGCAAAAGGTATGCATAGCATGAAGAAGAAGATTCAGTCAAAGATAATGGCAAAAAAGCTCATTAGAGATAGATTCAGTACATATGTATATATATATATATATAACTTTTGATCCAATGGTTGGATTGATCTAATTTTTGTGGCATTGGAAATAAAACTCAAATTCCTATAAACGATATCTTATGACGACTTCGTGAAGAAAATATCTTATGGGGCAAAACGGAGCTGGAAGGTGACCAATTGGAGCATAAGTTTAAAATATGACAGTTGGAAGATGGCTTTAGCAATCTGACCATATCTTTTGTTTCAGACATTCAAATGTACTACTTCTTGAGGTTCAAAAAATATGACTTCCATGTCCACGATTTCTCTTATAGACGTTTTCAAATTTGAACATTATAAAAGAGAAAATCGAGATAGAAGTAAAAGCAACTCTGCAAAAATTTAAATATGCTAATTGGGAGATAGTTTGAGTATTTGAATCATAACTTTTGGTCTGACCATTGGATCGACCTGATTCTTGAGGTTATGAAAATCTAACTTCCATGTCTACAACATTTCTCCTATAGCCATTTTCAAATTCAAACGTTATTTAGAAGAAAATCAAGGTAGAAGTGAAGGTAACTCTATAAAAATTTAAATATGCCAACTAGAAATAATTTGAGTATTTTGATTATAACTTTTGATCCGACCATTGGATCGACCTGATTCTTGCAGTTTTACAAATCTGAGTTCCATGTCTACAACCTTTCTCTTATAGCCATTTTCAAATTCGAACGTTATTAAGGTAAAAATCGAGGTGAAAATGAAGCATCAGATTAGAACTTTAAAAACTTGTCTGGTAGTAAGTAGCTCAACAAAAAGAAATTTTCAATGCTTTCTCAAATGGCTAAAAGTTAATTTTAAACTGCAAATAATCCACTATCCTTCTTCTATAAATAGAGATACACAAGAGAAGCAAGGGATACACAACATATTACAAAGATTGAGCATAAAAAGTAATATTCATCGAGATCTTTAAGTTTTAAGTTTTACTTCCTCATCATTCTATTTCATCTTTAAGTTTTATTGTTTTATTCAACTCTTGAGAGTTTTGTATCTATAGTTATGAGCTTTAACTTCCCTATATCATTTGCAAAATGATTGTTAAATTCTTATGATTTATTTCTTGATTGAGAGAACACTTGGAGAAAAAAGATTCTCTTGGTGCTTTATTTTGGAGAGCAAAATAAAGGGTTATTTTTTTTAGTGTTTTTTAAACAAAAACACTTGATGTAAATATTTGCTAGCAACCGGGCAAGCTACTGGTGTAAAGTTATTTGAACAATAGTAGATTTCTCCAAGGAAAGAGCATTGGAGGTGGACGTAAATTTAGTATAAGAGGAGCCAACTGAACCACTTTAAATCGTTATGCTTGATCTCTTCTTTTTTCTCTCTTCTTTAATATCTTTCTTATATATATAGTCTTGATATACTTAGATATACAAATACTTGAATCTATTGTACTAATCCCACATTGATTATATCTTGAGTTGTCTTAATCATTACTTATCTAGCTTAATATTTTATATTTTTTCTATTGTATCTCACCATTTGAAAATTAAGTGCATTAGATTATTTTAAATTTTAATTTTTAATTATAAATCCAATTCACCCCCCTCTTAGGTTGTCACCTAGTTTAACAGCAACGATAAGAAGTGAGTGAAAAGTATAAGGGAATTTTTTTTTAAGAGTTGTAGTAAAGTAGAGAGAGTGTCTAGAGCCTCCTCTTGATCTCTAAATTTTTCTCTCTCTGATTAGTTGGGGTGGACAAGAGCTTGAAAGCCCAAAAGCTAGCCCAAGCCCGCCTATAAATTATAGGGCTTAGAAATTTTTTTTAAGCCTGATTAGTTTAATGGACAGGTTTGAGAATTGTCTTTGAAACCCTACCCGGCCCAAAATATATGTTAAATAATATATTTTTATATTTTAATATTATATATATGTATATAACTAAATTTTATATTATTAAATATTATTTATAGAGAAAAAATTATATATTAAATGAGTGGGCTTGGACGGGTTTCAGAATACAAATTTTATAATTGGACGGATTTGAGATTTGATTTTAGATCCGATAAAAAAATATTTTGGTGTTTGCCCGACTGATTACTGAAATTTTTTTTCCAAATTGTTTGTTTGTAGGTGTTTGTTTGATTTCAGAACCCAACACAAATTAAGCCATTCGCAGAACCAACGAAGCTGACAGAATGGGAGGTTGGGATTCAAGATCAAGAAACTCTTCGCGAGGGCTTTCGGCGCAGCGAACGGAGTAGAATTTCTTGGGCGAAGAAGCGTGGCAAGTGTGACTACGATCACCACAGAGGAGGAGGAGACGATGGTGGTGGGTGGAGGCCTCGTTGAGTGATCGGTTGAGGTGGGAAGTGATGAAGGAGGGGTCAGAGATGTGGGCAAGCCATGAGTCGTAGTAAGATTTTGAGGATTATCTCCTTCGGCCGCGCACTTGATATTCTATTCTCTCTCTCTGTGAAAATCCCAAACACAAACAACTTGAGTTTCCTTCTTTGCTCCCCAACCGGTTATATGCTTGGAACTGTAAAAATGGTAGAGAAAAAATAAAGAGGAGAACACTAAAGAGGAAAAATGCTAGTATTCCAGAAATTTTAACTAAAAAATTTGACCAGAATGAACTTTTTGTCAAAAAATGCTAATAAATCTCTTTAGCTTTTCATTAGGACTTGTTGATAGTTCTTAATGACCACACTTAGCCTACGGAAAACAACAGAATTCCATGCAACAAGTCTTTCGTGAGACTTTCACCATAAAATGGAACCTTGCTTGAAGGGACAGCTTTTAACATTTTCGGTTGCCGAAGCACTTCGGCCCGGATTTTGGATTGTTGGATAAGAATCTTGCTATAAAGGGAAGAAGTTCTGCTTCTTTTCTGATGATAGGAATAAACGCCAGTAGGATATTGGGTTTCATGCTAGGTGGGAATGGCTTAGGAGATGCTAGGTTCAAATTTCCATAAGAGAGGCTTTTCGGATTTCTGGTAAGTGAGAGAGGCATTTAGGTTCGAAATTTTTTTCTAACTTTTCCGTTTTATTATTTTGGCTTATAAAAAAAAAAGTTAAAAAAAAAAAATCTTTATTTGCTTCTATAAGCTACGAGTAAGAAAGAAAAAAAAAGGCTAGAAAGCTAAAAAATTTTGACATTTTTGCTTATAAGCCAAAAAAAACTAGCTAAAAAAAGCTCGAAAAGCCATAACTTAACGGGCCCTTATTCTGAAACTTTTTTTTTAATATTTCAAAAAAATATTAAAATTTCTGTATAAATCTATTAAAAGTGAATATTACATCTACCTCCCTCCTCTGGAGGTTTGGGAGTAATAATCTATTTAAATTGTGACACGCGTAAAATTTTTAAATAATAGGAATTTTAAATTTAAAAATTCTTTATACAGTGCATTATGATACAAAGGGTTTTTTTTTTTTCTTCTTCTTCTAGTTGTGCTTTATCATATCATGATGTTAGAGCTATTCTGACCTGGTATTAGAACTGTTTCAATATTTATTGTATATTTTAGATTTTCAACTGTAGAGTTAAAATATTTTTAGCCTCGCACGAGCGACATTTGAGCAAGCACTGTTGGAATTTTAACTCGGAGAAGCATAAAAATGTTTCATGATTTTGTTTTTTATTTTTTTTTCGTAAATTGAACTTCCAAACCAAAACTTTGGTTATCCAAAGTTCAAAGGTTGTATACTGTGGAGATTTTGTACTGTAACTTTGGCTGCTTGTACTATGTATATCAATTGACTTACATATTCAAGACACAATTACAACCCAAAATTGAACTAATTGACTTAAATACAAATTTAAAAGTTGAATTATAATCGAAGCGTTCTGTCTACAAAATTTGTCAACCGGCATGTTGTCTTCCTAACATTCGTATATTGAGTTAAGTCATCCCTTGAGTGCGTCATCAGATGTATTAAAATCAAGAAGAAAAAAAAAAAAAGATTTGAGTTTGTTATTATGACATGAAATAGAATGTTGTTGGCAAATTAAGTCATTTGTTAATTGCTTTTGTGGAAGACGAGATTAGCTTTGATACTATTTTGTTAGAACTTATGATTCACATGGTATAATATTATTCCCTTTTAAGTCTTCATTTACAAGACTCTAAAACCCGTTATATCAAGTACATGCATGTGATAATATATTTAGCAATTTTCATTTTTTTTTAAGTAATGTGAGATCTTAGTACAAAATTTTGTTTTCGAATCAGACCGTCACTACTTAAAATCAAAATGCCACTATCGTACCTTGTCAAAATTTTGTCACAGCCCAAGTGCAGCCCCAAAGTCTCACATCAAATGGGGCTAAAAACTTTGGAAAGTAACATTAAAATAAGTTATCAGATAGCATTTAGAAATAAAATAAAGGTTAGGTAAACCATGCTTGGTTACAGTTTACACTTTTTTAGCTGCAAAGATGATCCACTTCACAAGGGATCTGACCGTCTGTTTCTCAACCTAGTGCGGGATTTGGTGGGTGTAAAATTTTGTCAGATTTTCATTTAGAAACGTAATTAAAATGTATATTGACGTATGATGCTACCTAGACCCACTTAACCCATTGATAGATCCACTTTGCCCCTCCAATGTACGGAAAATAAAAAATAAAAAACCTGAACACAGTAGATACAAAGGCAAACAGCAAGACTTGTAACTGCATAATGCATTCACAAAACGTACGGCGTATAAAGTCCAGTCACTTCTCACAACTCTCGTGATCGATCCTAATTAGTGTCAAAACTAGAAAATTTATCCGAGAGCAACCATTTTCCCAAATTATTTTTCCTAATCAAGCACTTGAATTCCATATGTACCATTAATGTACTATAAATGTTATTTTTCTAAGTACTTTGTAAAGAAAACTTATGCAAAATAATATACTAATAATATTTTTGTGACTAAGAGTACGAGCTATCATTATGAGTTCTTTGTTTTGAAGTGAAAAGATTTCATTTAATCACATCATTCTATACAATAATTTTGTATAAATTTTTTTATATAGATAGCATTACTCATAATGTACTTAATATTATATATAATATTTAAAGAGATTTTGAAGAAAAATAACTATTTAAGGGAGGTATTTATAATTTTCTAGGAAGCAAATTGAGAAATATTTCTAAAATTGTATGTAAAAATATAATCTTTAATTATTTAAGAGCGCATTTATAAAATTTCAAAAGGGACAAATTGTCAAAATCTTCTAAACTATATGTCAAAATATAATTTTTGAAAAGTTGAGAAAGTAACTGCTGCTGATGGGCCATCGTTCATGTGATGCAATTATTTTACATACTTTGTATAGTAACTGACTCGGTACAAGTTCGAGAGAATAATTAGTCAAAAGCGAGCGCTTTGTAGTATAAAAAAGAAAAAAGAAAAGACTTCTAACAATAATTATCAATGTTGTACCGTACTGGTCATAAAACACTACCAATGGATGTGAATTCCAGACCGGTTAAGCAATTGACCAATAATAGCTGATATCAGTATGATATCAGTAGTACTGACCAAAATACCGAATTTATAGGGTAGCACCAGATTTTGTGTAATTTGTTTTAACATAATTTAATTTTATTGTATTTTGATGATAAATATCTATTAGAACTTGTGTTAGACATATACTAAACAATAATAGGTCTTTTAAGTATTTATAAAATATATATTGGGGTTAAATAAAACGTTTATGTTATATGGTAAAATAATTTAATGTTGAATAGAATTTGTTATGAGTAATGTCAGATTTTGTAAAATAATTTTTATTATATGTATTTATGGTGATAAATTTGAGATGGTACTCGGTACTGCACCAATACGAGTGCCTATCATACCAATAGCAAAACCGGCAAGTATGGTATTGACAACTATATTATTTTCCACCAGACGCATGTCACACCTAACTTGTAAAGTCATGACTGATATAAACTATCCAATTAACTAACTCCAAATTTCTTCAATATCAATTTATTAGTTTATGTGCGACAAAAAAATCTTTCAATAATGTTTTCAAAACTTTGATAATCTTCGCAACAATGCCATGCTCAAACCAAATCAAAGATTGAATAAGTAGGAAATCAAAATCGAGGAAAATTAAAATTTGATTTCAAAATTTAACAATTCCATCATGTAACTCCACTATCATGAAACATGAACTTCGTATGTTCAACTTTCAATTTTATTGTAGAATCTACATTGCAGAGGCGAATCTATAGCTAAAATTGGAGAATTTTTTATTTGTATAGCATTATTCATCAACAAAATTCAAAATATAAATTTCTTTTTTGGAGAGAGAGGGAGATTGATTTAAATGTGATCTAAAGCTTGCATTTGGAGTTCCCAAAATAGATCTACCAAATGCATGGTTTATTCTTTTTGTTATATTGCTCTGAGAGTCAACTTTGTTAAGTTTTCTATTCATACAAGAAAGGGAAAAACGAAAAAAAAACAGTATGAAAAGTATTAGAATTGAATTCATTTTTAAGTACTAGAAGTGAATTTTCTGGAGCAATAACCTTATATATTGACACAAGTTCACATTTATTGACTACATGCAAATTCAAAATCTTATCTGCAATTAGCTTGGTATTTTATTATTATTATTGTTATTTTGTTTGGGCTAATTTTGATTTCCTTTTAGCAAGGATGTATAACATCAAGATTTATCACTCTAAACAAATTAAAGATTACATTAAATACTTTATGATAAAATCACATCAAAGTAAGAGGCCTTACCATGCCTAAAACAAAGCTTGTGTTCATGGGTTCACTTACAATAAGTCATAATTCTCACAAATTTGGTGTTCATAAACGACACAATTCGTGATTGCAGATAACCCTTTTACTGTTATCCATCTTCAACTTATTTGCATACGGAAACAAGTATTAGTCGCGGCGCTTCACCGGCACGCCTAGCATGCTGGACACAGAAGTTGTCAACCAACAAGACATCACCCTTCTGCCAGTTTATATCCACACAATTCTCATTTATGGTTGTTCTATAGGCATCTAAGGCCGCCCTTGGGAGAGGAGTGCCATCGCCAAAATAGTTATCGGTATCTCCTTCATTCCGGCCGACAAGGTGGTGAAACCATACTCTCTTTTCTCCAAATTCCTTAATTGGATTCAATGGGCCATATACAAACTCTGCACTCCCATCCTCACTAAATCTTACAAAATTACATCCGAGCTTTTCTTTTGCCCTACAAATGAACAACTTGTTCAAATAAATAATCCCTATTAAATGTTATATGTATAATTAGTGATCATAACAAAAATCAACTGGAATATATCTAGTTATCAATTAGAAGCAACTTGAACTAGAAAGCAACTAGAATTAGAACAAGTACAAACAGAATCATAATGACTTACCTAATTATCGTTCGTAAAACAGAAAAAACTAAAACTTGAAAAATAGATCCAGTCGAGTGTTGGACACTCTCTCCTTAAAAATAGATTTGCCCCCCACAGTCGGTACTCACGGGATGATGGATGTATGACTTTCAGGATGAAACGATCTCAGTAGTCCTTAGACAGCACTTCAATAAAGACTACTCAGCAACTTCACGAAATAATTTGAACTCTCTTAGAAAATTACGGGAGGAAGAAAAAGAAGAAATATGTTCTATGCAACAAATTTTTGAATTAAAAAGAATGCTAGTGCTGCGCTTTTTATAAAACCTAGGTGCCTGTTCGAAACACCGGTTCGAATAGGTACTAGTAGCCAAATAGCCTTTTACTGGAGAGACACATAGCTTCGTCGGAACGGTACCAGTCAATGCGAACACATTTGTTCGGTCAACGGTTAGAAAATAAAATTAATTAATATAAAAGTACTTAATTAATTTAACTCCGACCCTGGCCCAAAAAGATAAGGATCAAACCGAACCCACGCCCACGCCCACGCCCACGCCCACGCCCACGCCCACGTCCAGACCCGACCCGAACCGGACGGGCGGGCGGCCGGCAGCAGTGATGCTCGCGTGCGTGTGTGGAGTATTGGGTCAACCCATGAGTTTCATAGGTCCTTCCCATTCCACAAAAGTGGGGTGTCCCTTGGAGCCCAAACCTTACTCCAAACTTGGGTTATATATGCACAACATGTTTCCCATCAAAAATCAATGTGGGATAACTCACTTTAAACTACATAACCCATATTCAATGGGGTGACTTTGGAGATCAATAATTCATTCAATTCTACATAGATTTGAGCAAGTAAATAGTCTAGATTCATCTCCTCTCGGAGATGAATCCAATGCACTAATGACCTGACACAAATGATGTATGGGTCTCACATTTATATTGGCTCAAAGATCAACAAAAACAATGGGTTTACACCCATGTTTTTTCTAATTATCCCCCACATGAATGAGATTGGCTGGAAATGAAAAATGTAAATAAGAATGCTAACTTGACAAAGAGAGAGAGAGTACAAGTGGAAAGTTGCTCCATCGGAAAATGTGACTTTTGGCTTTGAACCTTCCCTAGTGAAATACCATCGGGTTTACTTGGCTAACTAGTGAACATGATATCTTGAACTGTTCAGCCGTTTGTATAAACCAAGACAATAGCACTCACACGGTTCCTTTCCAATCATCTAGTGATCCATTCGGTTGTGTTCATTTTGGTCCTGAATAATGTCTGGTAGATTCATGAGTACTCTAGAGAAATTAGCCTCAAGAATTTTTCATAGAAGTGGCCCCTTCACACTCATATAGGTGATCTCTTATTAAGAGTATCCTGCTATACTCCACTTGGAATTCTAAGGTATAAGAATCATTAATAGTTAAGCTCATCCTAAACACTATCTACAGATTATCTCTATTTCATCATAGAAATGGACAGCGGAACGAGTTCCTTAGTAATTTGTCCTAAGTCATGCACAATTCGGTTGTCTCGTTGAACGGAGATATTAAGATCTCCAGTCAGCTAGGTTGGGTTGCCATTATAGTGACTTTTTAAGTCATAGGCTTAAGGCCCATTCCCCTCGATGAATTCTCTACTTGATCTTTCGTCAAGCCTTTTGTAAGCAGATCTGCAATGTTGTCCTTAGACTTAATGTAATTGATGGATATAATTCCATGCGAAAGCATTTGCCTTACAGTGTTGTGTCGTCGACGTATATGTCGCGACTTTCCATTATGCATGTGGTTTTGTGCTCTTGCTATTGCACATTGACTATCACAATGTATACAGATAGCAGAGACTGGTTTAGGCCATACGGGAACATCCTCCAAAAAGTTACGAAGCCACTCTGCTTCCTCTCCTACTTTATCTAAAGTGATAAACTCAGATTTCATGATAGGTCTTACTATGCAAGTTTGTTTTGAAGATTTCCAAGATATTAATGCACCTCCTAAAGTAAACACATATCCACTTGTGGATTTGGAGTCTCTAGTATCAGATATCCAGTTTGCGTCTGTGTAACCTTCTATAACAGCTGGATATCTTGTATAGTGTAGCCCATAATTCAAGGTGAATCTCAGATACCTGAGAACCCTAACTATAGCCTTCCAGTGGTTTGACCCTAGGTTACTCGTATATGTACTCAATCTGCTTACTGCATAAGCAATATCTGGATGTGTGCAATTCATAAGATACATTAAACTTCCAATTATCCGTGAGTATTCTAATTGAGATATGCCCTCCTTGTAGTTCTTGTATAGATGTAAATGGCTATCTATGGCTGTACTCGCTAGATCATTATCAAACTTACTAAACTTATCGAGTATCTTCTTGACATAATGGGTCTATGATAATGCATATCCCTCTGATGTCTTAGTAATCTTAATACAAAGTATAACATCTGTAATCTCTAGATCCTTCATGTCAAACTTACTATTCAACAGTTTCTTAGTAGCTTTAATGACATCATTATTGTTACCAATGATAATCATATCATCTACATAAAGACAAATAAGGACATAACCATGAGCAATGTTATTCACATAAACACACTTGTCGCATTTATTTATCTTGAAGCCATTTGACAGCATAGCATTGTCAAACTTATCATACCATTGTTTCAGAGCTTGTTTTAGTCCATACAGAGACTTAACAAGTTTGCATACCTTTTTCTCTTTGCCAAGAACAATGAACTCTTCGGGTTGCTCCATATAAATCTCCTCATTCAAATATCCATTTAAGAATGTTGTCTTAACATTCATTTGAAGAATCTCAATATTATGTAAAGCTGCAAAGGCTATCAAGATACGTATGGATGTTATTCTGGTTACAGGAGAATATGTATCAAAATAATCCACTCCCTCAATCTGTTGTAGCCTTTGACTACCAGCCTGGCCTTGTATTTGTCAATTGAACCATTTGCTTTCATCTTCCTCTCGAATATCCACTTGTATCCAAAGGGCTTATTACCAAGTGGAAGATCCACTAGTTCCTACGTATGATTTTGCATAATTGACTCAACTTCACTATGGATAGCCTCTTTCCAAAAGGTGCTTTTGGTGAGGACATGGCTTCTTTGTAACTCTAAGGTTCATTTTCTAACAAATATGTTAGAAAATCAGGACCAAATCATTTTGCAACCTTTATCCTTTTACCTCGTCTAGGTTCAACATCATTTCCTTTCTCCACAGACCCATGGTCTTTATCTACAATGATATCATAAGTCCGTTTAAGCAAACTTGATCCATGTGTAGACTTATACGAAAACTCCTCCTCAAAGAAGGATACATTCCTAGACTCCATTATTGTATTCACATGAATATCTGATATTTCAGACTTGTGAACCAAAAACCGATATGCATTGCTATATTTGGCATAGCTAATAAATATACAATCAACTGTTTATGGTTCTAATTTTACCTTCTTAGGTAAAGGGACCGCTACCTTAACCAAACGACCCCATACTCTCAAGTATTTATAAGAAGACTTTTGACCTTTCCACATGTCATAAGAGATTTTGCTGAGTTTCTTGTGAGGTATCTTGTTGAGAACATAACTGGCAGATAGCAACGCTTCCCCCAACAAATTCTGGAGTGCCCCAGAACTTATCAACATAGCATTCATCATCTCTTTTAGAGTACGATTCTTCCACTCAGCAACTCCATTCTGCTGAGGTGAATAAGCTGCAATAGTTTGATGTATGATACTATGTTCAACACATAGTTGTGCAAATGATGCTTCATACTCACCACCTCTATCACTTCTTAACACCTTAATCTTTTTGCTAAGTTGATTCTCAACTTCACTCTTGTATTGTATAAACATGTCTATTGCTTCATCTTTACTTCTCATTAAGTAGATGTGACAATAGAGAGTGCAATCATCAATGAACATTATCAAGTATTTTTTTCCACCTCAAGTTTGAACATATTTCAAGTCACAAACGTTACTATGAATTAGTTCAAGTGGTTCCGTACTTCTTTCAATTGATTTAAATGGAGTTCTAGTCAACTTTGTCTCAACGCAAGTTGCACATTTATGATTGGCATTAAAATCAAGTTTAGGCAAAGACTCTAAATTAATTAATTTACGCATAGTATCAAAGTTAACATGACCTAATCTACCAAGCCATACATTTGAATACTAAAGCAAGTAAATAGAAGATGCAATTTTATTACTATATGGCTTAGGAGCCACAATCATTACATTAAGTTTGAAAAACCCATCACTCAAATAACCCTTTCCCACAAACATTCCCCCCTTAGTAAGTATAAACTTATCACTCTCAAACACCAACTTAAAGCCCTTCTTACTCAACAATGAACCAAAGACTAAAATTCTGCAAATGTCTGGCACATGGAACACCTCATTGAGAGTAAGTTCTTTGCTGGAAGTCATTTTCAGAACGATCTTCCCTTGATCTTCAACCTTTGAGGTTACCGAGTTGCCCATGTGGAGTTGTTCACCGTCCACTAATTGGTAAGATGTGAACATCCATTTATTGGCACAGATGTGACGAGTGGCCCCAGTGTCCACTCACCATTCTTTAGTATTGCCAAGCAAGTTTACCTCTGAAACTATAGCAGAGAGATTTAGGTCTTCCATATTGGCACAGAGATCCTCAATCACATGGGCTTGAGCAGATTTCTTCTTGTGATTATCTTGATCCTTCTTCTCAAGATTCTTATACTTGCAACAATCCTTGGCTATATGAACAGTCTTGTTGCAGACATAGCATTTCTCTTTGAACCTTTTGAAATCACCACCATTGGAACCTTGGTAGGATCCTTGGCCATCATGCTTTCGGTTCTTGTTGTTGGATTTGGCTTGCTTCACCACGTTTGTCTTTGACACCATAAGGGTTTTGACAAACTTCTTCTCAGAAACACGGTTGTTTTCCTCAATTCTTAGCTTGACGATAAGTTCCTCAAGCCTCATCTCCTTACACTTATAATTCAGATAGTTTTTGAATTCTTTCCAGGATGGCGGTAGTTTTTCAATTATCGCAGCCACTTGGAAAGATTTACTCAGTACCATACATTCGGCGTGGATGTCATGAAGTATAACTTGGAGATCTTGGACTTGACTAATAACTGTTCTAGAATCAAACATTTTGTAATCTAGGAACTTATTGACCACAAATTTCTTTGAGCCGGCGTCTTCCGTCTTGTACTTCTTATCTAAAGATTCCCACAGTTCTTATGCCATTTGCACGGCACAAAACACATTGTAGAGTGTATTATCCAGTCCATTGAAGATATAGTTTCTACATAGGAAGTCAGTATGTTTCCATGCTTCCACCACCGCAACTACTTGTCAGTCGGACTCATTCTCATTCAGAGTAGAAACATCTTCACGAAGAAATTTAGCCAAGTTCAGAGTCGTCAGGTAGAACAACATCTTTTGTTGTCACCTTTTGAAATCAGTTCTATTGAACTTCTCTGATTTTTCTCCGTGATTCACGGGCACAATCGGTATATGCACGTGATTCACTGGCACAGGTGTCACAATCACAGTAGGAGTGGGAATAGGAGTAGGAATAGGAGTAATATCATCCATTTCTGAATTAAACAATTTTACACAAAATTTGAGCACTAATCCAGAAACAATATAACACGACACTAATTAACATAGTTAAAATAGGAATAAGAATCTATCTTTAAGATTGTTCGAATAAATAATCCCAATTAAATGCTATATGTATAATTAGTGATCATAACAAAAATCAACTAGAATATATCTAGTTATCAACTAGAAGCAACTTGAACCAGAAGGCAACTAGAATTAGAATAAGAACAAATAGAATCGTAACAACTTACCCAATTGTCGTTCGTAAAACAAGAAAAACTAAAACTTGAAAAATAGATCGTGTCAAGTGTTGGACACTCTCTCCTTAAAGATAGATTTGCCCCTCACAGTCAGTGCTCGTGGGATGATGGGTGTTTAACTTCCAGGATGAAATAATCTCAGCAGTCCTTAGGCAATGCTTCAATAAAGACTACTAAGCGGCTTCACTAAACAATCTGAACTCTCTCATGAAATTACGAGAGGAAGAAGAAGAAGAAATATTTTCTATGCAACAAATTTTCGGATTAAAAAGAATGCTAAAGTGCTACGCTTTTTATAGAGCTCGGGTGCTTATTCAAAACACTGATTCAAACAGGTACCAACAGCCATACAATCCCTTATTGGAGGGACACATTGCTTCGCCAGAATGGTACCAGTCAACAAACACATCTGTTCAGTCAACGGTCAGAAAATAAAATTAATTAATATAAAAATAATTAATTAATTTAACTTCAACCCTGATCCAAAAAGATAAGGGTTGAACCGAATCCACACCCATGTCCTGATGCACCGAGACCAAATGGGTGGGCGGCGGCGGCGATGCGCGCACGTGTGTGGAGTATTGGACACCCATGAATTTCATAAGTCCTCCCCCTTCTACAAAAGTGAGGTGCCCGTTGGAGTCCAAACCTTACTCCAAACTTGGGTTATATATGCACAACATGTTTCTCATAAAAAATCAATGTGGGATAACCCACTTTCAACTATATAACCCATATTCAAGGGGGTGACTTTGGAGGCCAATAATTCATTCAATACTACACTGATTTGAGCATGTAAATAGTCTAGATTTATCTTCTCTCAGAGGTGAATCCAATGCATCAATGACCCGACACAAAAGACATATAGATCCCACATTTATATTGGCTCAAAGATTAACAAAATTAATGGGTTTACTCTCATGTTTTTTCTAACACAACTTAGTCCAAAAAATTTAGTTCCGAGTACGAGTTATTGCTCATTAGCATTTTTCAAACACCGCAAAATGAGTGGGGAACATATTGGTTATCTACAAAATGATTATACTAACTATGCATGCACATAAAAATAAAATACCCACGATGATGCATACTTGAATTGGAAAAGGAGATGTAAAGGCAATTAAACGAACAAGAATTTCAAGTATGAAGTCGGGGATGTTTCAATCACATCAGTTAGCCTCTCTATCATTGTATTTTTCCAAAAGAATTTTAATAGAAAGGTGAAACAATAACTCTTCCAAACTGGACTACCATGATGTATGAATTTTTAGTTCCGTCAATTAGAATCATTCATTTGATTGTGGTTAATTATTCTCATACCTCTTCTGAGCTTCAACTTTGTCCTCTGTTTTGAATAACCATTGCCACGTTTTGCTGATGACAGTATTTGTTTCTTTTGATTTGGCTGTCTTTGTCTGGAAAATGTAACCAAGTCTTAGCAGCTTTGAAACAAAATCTGAGACCCGGTCTTCCATCTTTTCTAGTATAATGTTGCTAGGCAATATGGAGGTCTCTCCGCCTTTTGGTGATGGCTGTGCACAAAAGAAAAAGACCTTCGAAGGGAAATCTTTTACCTATGTATGGAAACAATAAAATTGATTGTTAAGTCACAAATGAATCCACATGATGTAATTTTTTAAAATTAATCAATCAAAAACTTAAAGTTAGAACTTAGATATGGGTCATGTTATTGATTTGTGTTCATGTCTCGATAAAACTTACTAGTAAAATTGCAACGATGACTTTGTTTCAAGGAGTAGTACAGAAAAAGAATTTTTGGATATATTAGGATGAACGAAGCTATCAAGGATCCTCCTAACATAGCGTCACTTTGACAACTGAGATCCAAAAGATGAGATAGATTAATTGAATAATGAAGCTAACTTACGATTGTACCTTGTGATTGACTGAATAATAAAGCTAACTTATGGTCGTACTTTATGATTTACTGAGATCCAAAAGATGAAATGGAATGAGTAATCAATTTACCCCAAAACCGTACTCTATTAGCTAGCTAGGATACGTACTTAAGTGTGTATTGTATATATTGAGCTCTGACCTACACTTTTAAGTAACAACCCCCATTGGCAACTATTAGAGAATGAGGCCAATAATGCATCAGTCCTCTACCCACACTTACCCACGACCTTCTCTTGCATTCGGAGAGACAAACAAGCAGAATATGGTGCAAATATACTTACAAAAGAGACTCCATGCCCATGGTCATAGGGTTAGCAAAAGACTTAGCCACATGGCTTTGTAGAAACGAAGCTTTAATGCCATGCTAATGAATAATAGCTTTAAAATCTTGAAACGGTTAAAGAAATGAATCTAAAAATGCGTACCACTCTATTATCAGATTTTGTATTACATGCAATTTTATCTTGCACAAGGGATTGGGGTACATCTTTGTTTCAACGTCTTGCTCAAAGAGAGGGGAAGGGTGTCGGTAGTGAGACGCGAAAAGGAAAATCATAGAGAAACATGAAGTTCCAGAAGATCAGGAAGGAAATAGTTTTTTTTTTTCCTTCTAATTTTCTTGATGTATTTGTTGGAAAATTAAAACAAAAAGCTTTTCCTAGTCATAGCCGAAATGGCTTGCCACACTGGCCCACCACGTCAACCAATGGAATAATGTGTCGAGTATTGCCGCGATATGTAGCACTACTAAAAAATTAAATAAATAAATAAATAACAAAAAAATTCAACGAGGTATCTGCTGGCATACTTAAATGTAAGAAATAACAGTGAACACTTGCGACCTAATTCATTTTTGGAATAAGCTACTTGCGTTTACTGCCTAATTCTCTCTTTGAACATCCTATATATTTCCTCGGATTAATTAGACTCTATACCCTTGTACTTAATACTAAATTCCAGTATAGTACTTCTATTTTTATTTGTTACAATTAAAATCTTACATTTCTAATATGTTGCAATGATAACATTCTCCTAACTTCTATTAGTGAAATAGACAGAATATTAATATATCACAAGCACGTGTTCTTTTTCAAGAAACAAATATGTAAAATTTTATACCTTCCTTGATAACATACTATAAATTCCTCTTAAATCACTCAAAAATCATGAGTGTGATCAACTTTGTAATGTAATAATATAATTAGGCTTTATATAAAAGTTCTCGATTCAATTCATATGCGAGACGCATGAGCCTTTGGATGAAAAAGAGGTTAAATTTTACATCTTTGTCCATTTATAAAAGGTCACATGCTTATCACATGCAATTTTTTTCTCCATTTTCAAATATAAATTAACATAAGGTTGATATTGAAACAAATTAGACATGCAAGAACTAAATTATTATAAAATCCTAAAATGATATTTAGTGTAAAGTGTAAGGGTACAAAATTTAATTAACTATTTCTTCAATTCAAAAGAAAAACAAAAAACAACATCCTATATTTCTTTTCAATGAATGTTGGGAAAACAAAAAAGAAAATGGAGAATAATGCAAACTTGAGAAATTTCTAACCTATTCTTTTGAGCACCAAAGGAAAAAGAAAAAAAAAAAAAAAAACGATGAACACGATGATTGAGAGCCTTGTGCCTTTTTTGAACTCTTTCCTTTACTCAGCCAAAGAGGAAAAAAAAAAAAAAAGAAACTCCTTTCTTCTTATCACTCATCATACTATAGGCAATTTACTTTGATTGAGATTACATGGACCAATAAATGACCTATTGGCCTATTCAAATAAGAAAGTTTGATACCACATCAAGTTATTTAACTTCTTTATGAATATGAAGTAGTCATCCCTATTACAGTGAACATTCATATATGACTTTTTTTTTAAGTCTACCCCTCTTAGGTGGTTGTAGTTAAAAAGGGAAAAAAGAAGGATATACCGTAGACATCTCATGGTGGAAGGCGATAGCTTGGTGGAGCGGTGATTCGTTGGCAGTGTAGACTCGATCGGCGAGCTTAGTACGAGTGACGGCTCCGAAATAAGGCATCTCTTCCCATCCGAATGCATCTACCACTCGCCCGAACTCTTCCGGAGAAGACACCCCGAAACCCCTGAAGAGGACGGCCGAGTGGCGTCCAAGAACCTCACTTTGCAGCCACTCTCTCTTCTCTCTTATCATCTCCACCAGTACTTCACTCCTTCCCTCCTCTTCCGGTGGAGGGTTCAGCGTCTTCGGAAACACCACACCTCCGAACACCTTCTCTTCTGCTATCTTCCCCTCAACAAACTCCATCTATCTCTCTCCTCTCTCTCTCTCTCTCTTGGTTAGTTTGTTTTGTTTTGTTTTTTTTTTTTTTGTTTTGGAAGACTGAGGCAGATGAGGTGCTTGCTCTGTTTTGAGTTGAAAACAGATGAGAGTTAGTAAGGTGTCAAGATGCATGTATGTGTAACAGGATGATTTTGACTGCTGATGTGCCGTGCCAAACTCTATAGTTGTTAAATCACACGCATCATCAAAATTAGAAAAATATTATTCTTTTAACAATAAAAAAAAATACTCACAAATATTTTAATTATTTAATATATGATGATTCAAGTATGAAATGTGTCATACTCAAGTCTTTCAAAATTGCTTTACGTGTAATTTTGTGCATCATAAGAATAAGCTTAGACGACTTGAGCTCAATGAATTGGCTGAACTTACAAATTGGGTTAATTTCTAATCGTAGATGATTTTGTGAATAATTACGTCGAGGATGAGAATGACTTTAGACCCAAATTGGCTGGACTCACTCATTGAGTTAATTTCTTAACGTTTAAGATTTTATAAGTAATTGCGTGCATTAGGAGCATAACTTAAGACTTCGAATTGGGAGTTCGAATAAAGTGCGGGACTTGCTCATTGGGTCATCTAAAAGCTTTGTCGGGGAGAGAGAACCTTAGAAACGGAAGAATACTACTTACTTATTGGCCAACAGTGTGACGATGGGACAGCCCAACTACCCCAATTGCTGTTGGGTGTCGATTCTTGATGTAAGACAAATTGACAATACGAGATTTTACAAATTTGACTAAACCAATGGCTTGACAATACGTGTAATGTGACCTGGCACTATGGTTGATTTTAAACGTATTAATCCTATGTGGAACTAATACTTATTTGAGACCGTTTGGTACCATTTTTGTTTTAAAAAAGAACTTAAAATAAGCATAGTTAAAAAGTTAACATAAAAAAAAATTAGATAAGGCATTTGGTAACGTGCAAAAAAAGCTAGCTTACTTTTTAAAAAAGCTTGAATAGGACGCCTGGTACTGACTTCAAGCTTTTTATGCTATGTGCTATAAAATGATCATTTTACAGTCAACTTGTTTGCCCTCATCAATAGGTGTTCTCCAAACCAATGTAATCCTTTTTTTTTTTAAATTTGTCATTTTGGAAACTTAATTAAATTTGTATAATTTAAAAAAACTTGTTTCAATTAAGTATAAAAAAATATTAACAAATTTATAAGTCATTGTATAAAATACTAATATAAAGATATTTGTATTAATCCAATCATTTTGTATATATTTTTTGGGCCTGAGATGATTGCATTTTGTTAGTGGAATACAACTTCATGGGTTCAAAATAAATACATAAATAACAATGTAAGTGCTGCAATGTTTTCTAATTAACATACAACTATCCCCAAAGCATACAAAAATAGTCACACCATATACACATACACTAGTGGAAAGCAAACAACACGGCCATGATAAGGCAACAACCGCAATTAGGAAGTGTCCAAACGAAATGGCAACTATCGGTTGTGACGATTTGTATGGCAATAGATACGTTGTCGTATCCTATCCCTACATGCATTCATTTGTTACTCATCATGACTCATTAAGTTGGATTGCTCGTCATTTACATTTGCAGAAGGTCATTCCTCCTCCAATACAAAATCCCCCATATTTGTAACAATATCAAACTCCTCATCATGTTCAGTATTTCTCCTAATAAAATTATATATGGTCATTGACCCACCTACAATTGCAATTTGTACTTTCATGTCAAACGCCGGCATATCTCTCAAGATAGCCCATCTTGCCTTCCATACTCCAAAAGTTCTTTCAATAACACTTCGTAATGAAGAGTGTGCTTGATTAAATGCCTCATTTTTAGTATTCGGCGGCTCTCCTCGTTGAAACTCTTGAAAGTGGTATTGTTCTTCCTTGTAAGGGGAAAGATATCCTTTTTTATTCAGATAACCATCAACGACAAGGTAATATTTATCTAAAAACGTTTTGTATTTAGCAACATGGGCTAAAAAATTCTGCCTTACTAAAATAATAAATATGAAATTGAACCACAAAATTGTTCCCTAACAAAGAACGTACCGCCTTCTACATGTGAAATTTTTTTGTTGGAGTCCATTACAACATTGTAAAACACACACATGTCATGCATGTTACTTTCTCATGCAATAGATACAAAAGTGAAACACATATCAAAATTGCAAACAACAAGTATGTTTTGTGTGTGACAACATTTTCTACCAAAATACGGTATCAAATCCTCTTATAGCAATCTTGCTTGAACATGTGTCCCATCCAATGCCCCTACATAATACTGTGACAAAAAAATATGAACGTGAACAAATTATTCTATCAACACTGTAATAATTGCCATATATAGTGAATTTACCTTAAATGGGTGATATTTTCAATTATTTGCAATATGTGGGTGGACATAATTTTGATCATGGAACAGCCGACAAACATGGGCTACCATTTTTTTTACTGACTTCAAAACAAAATGAAAGTGTCGATTAATAGTTTCCTTAGAATCTTGGAAACGTTTCTGCACTTCTGGATTACTTAACCCCTTCCCTATGATTTGCAAGAACATGGCTACACTCTCCTCAACCGTTACCCCTTTGTTAGGTATCTCCAATTCATATTTATTCACAAGTTCTCTACATAATTTAAGAAAAACATCCCTCTCCATACGAAAATTTTCATGACAACGACCGTCATGACTAGTCAACAATTCCATCACCCAATCGTACCCTGTAAGTGTTGAGGTGCGACATGGCACCTTATCAACATAAGACATGTGATACTGTTGAAGACAATCAAATCCTAATTTAACTAACATGTTTGTCAAAGTTCAAAGTCGCCTAGCATAGAGTAATGAAGCTTTCTCATCTGTGACCCCATTGGAGCTGCTAGACGTATCTATGTTGCTGTAGTGGTTCATCCCTACTCATGTAAATGAAATCCAAGCCACCTACACATAGGATGATACAACCATTATCATCTAGCACATGACAATTATATTATCTATAAAACAAATGATTGCAATCATGCATGATCCTAACATGTGTATAACATAATGCATAATGTAATCAAACCACAGGCAACAAGTTATAAAGAAAACATCCATCAACCCATTCCATTAGAAAAACATCATAACATATGAGACACCACAAGTGAAGGCCACCACTACCAAACACTATCTTAAATTGCCTATATAGCAATTTATAACCAACCTTTCTAATTGAAAACTCAAAAAAAATTAAAAAATTATCCAATTGCTACAGTTAAGAAAAACTAACAAACCATGTCCAATGGCAACCACTACCAAATAGAAATTAAACATCCATGACAAGCATTCATCCCAAAGTTAAAAAAAAAAAAAACCAACTAAAATAGCTTGCTAGTAACCAAGACGAGGAGGCGTGGACTGCCCGTAAAGATTTGGAGATGGGGATCAGGATAAAGAGGTGGGTGAATAAAACGACCATTCATTATGGACCTCCCTTACTATAACCAACTAAGACGGATAGAATCATCGGGGAGTCCCATAAATAGTTCTCTATTAGCAAGGATTGTGATCAACTTCGTCCCAATCAAGTATAATGGATCACCAGGTGTAAGTCGAGGTAGTGTTCCCAATTTGGCAAGGCAATCAGCTACTCTAGCATTATGTGTGTCAGCATATTGCTTCACGGTCAACTCACTACCTTGACTTTCCAAAACATTTAGCATGCAATCCATTGTTCGACTAAGACGAGCAGAATTTCTTCTTCTTACTAGCCGCCTTCTTCGCAGTATGCTTTTCCACCCTTTTTCGGCCCTGTGCCTTTTCTGTTGAGGTTTTAGTAGAAGGACCACCATCCTCTAATTCTATTCAGCTTTCAAGTCAGTAAGGCCAATATGGCACCACCAGTGTCATCTTACTTGGTGTCTCCGCTACTCTCACCAGGCATCTATTGTGTCTTCCAAGTTGATGACAACCCTCCATACATTATCTCTATTAACTCTTCATGCTCTATACCTTTGTCTCTAAACCTTGCGCAGTACTTATGCATCTGCAAGGAAGTAATAATAACATTGGTATTATTTTGTAAGAAGTAATACAACAAATACAAAATTTATGAAGACAATGCTTAATAAAAAAAATGATTTGAAGTAAAAACAAAATAACATGTACCCCGATCATCTTATCCCAACAATAGTCTGGAGCAATGAATGTTTTCCTCTCTGCGTCCCAACCAAGTCTGGTACACCTATGATCAGGATTTTTTAGGTGCATCCATACAGTCCAATCTTTTTTGAGTGCCTCATACTTGTTCTTCATTTATTTTTGATCATGAAACTTCTGTCTAATGTTGAAGTAATTCTCCATTACACCAGAATACCCCTTATTACTCAAGTACTAGTGAGGCTTATTGCCTTTTCTAATTTGGCAAATGACACACTACAGAAAAATCTGTGTACTTTTTGAATCCCGGCTTACTTTGGATGGTTCAACATTTGGTGGTTAAAAATGCTTTGTCCTTTTACAGTTCTCATTGCGTGGGGGGCGAACCTTTGTGAACTTTGATCAGCCATTTGACTAATGTGATAACATTTGATTAACATATATATTACAATAATTGCAAAATAAAACATTAATACAATAAACCTCCCAGTTATGACATACAATATATGTTCCACACAAACAAATTGACAAATCACTACAGCAATATTACATACGTAATAGCAAAAATTGTGATAAGCGAACACATCATAAAAAAATTACTTTAAGGAGACATAAAGTTTGTTGGAGTTAGACTATATCAACTTGTAACTTGATGATCTTATCATAACTTGGGTTTACCATGTTTTGATTATTTGCTTTAGAGGTATTACGTGTCCCTGACTGGTGGGTGTGTCACTAGCAGTTTGGTCACACCAACCAATCTAATTACCATATGTCTAATGTATGAAGTGCAACTGTTAGTGTTATAGCCAAAACAAAAAAACATTAATGTATTAATTGGAAAAACATAGTAAACTCACCACTAGACAAGGACATGAGTAATATGCTCGTTCTGGATTATCTTTTGATCTTGAAATCTTAACAATGCAATAATCAAAACCATATTTGCACATCCTTCGTGGCCATGCAGATGTGACAATGGATGCATGGGAGGTCATATTATTTGTATGGATGTACTATGGTCATGGTCAAAAATATAATTGTAAAGCAAAAGTAAACACATCAATATTGGATGTAGATAAAGCACCTAAAAGCACAAACATCATAGCAGAATTTAAGAAAAGCCATAAGCTCGAAGTTGACTACAAATCACACACTATAAATCATGGCTTAAACACATAGCTATAGAAGAGTATGAGCATACAGAAGAGTATGAGCATACAGCATGAAGAAACCCATAATATTGACGTTAAAAACAGTAACAAAAAAAAACCCCCCATGCAATTTCTCTATAAATTAGGAACCCTAGTTTATGAATTTTTGAAACAAGATCTTGATTTTTTTGGAAATAAATGAAGATGAACAAACTGAAAGCCCCAAAACCCCTAATTTTCCGAAATGAAGTCATTCTGGAGAAGAAATAAAAAACCCCCAAGTTCAAAATAGTCAAAGCCTTAACCCTAATTTCAGAATTTAATAAATAGCTCTACGTTTTTTTATTAAATAAATTGTGAAGATGAAGATGAACAAAGGCAAAAGCCCCAAGAAACTCAAGAAGATTGGTGTAAATTCGAAACCCTAATTTTGTAATTTGTACACCAGATCTAGCAATGTTGGTGGTTCTTTTTTAGTCAACATACATCTACAACAATACATTACAAAGCATAAACCAAACCTCAACTTAAAAACCCCAAAATTTCATATGATATCAAACCCTAGAATTACTTATAGAGAACTATATCACACAGCAAATCTTTCAAAACAATGATGAGGGAAGAGGGGACAGACCAGAGGGAAGAGATCTGTTGACTCAATGCCCTGATTTTGATGATAACAAAACTTGGTTTAATAATCTAATAATTCTACTTAAGTGTGCAGATTAATTATTAGATTTCTATCATGACTTGAAGCTTATTACAATGGAGAATTTGTGATGCAAATATTAGAATGAAGGTTGATAAGCATGATGAGAAAACATATTCAGCAAAGCTAATCTTATAAGGGAATGAAGGAATTTCAAGATGATGAAAATCTTGGATTAAAGATTGATAAGCATGAAGGAATGACATATTCATCATTGGTGATCTTATAAAGAATGAAGATATTTCAAGATGATGGATGTCAAGGAAGAAGATTGAAAATGCTCAAAGCCTTGGATAAAAAGAAGAAGCTATATCTATTGAAGAGTTCTCAAAGAACAGTTGAAATATGAAGATCTTAAGTCTTGGAAGCTCTCTTGAAGATCTTGAAGAAGATTTGGATAAATGGATGAAGTCATGGTAATTGAAGAGCTCTACATGTAATCAAAAGTGAAATGTAATCAAAAGTGAATTGATTTCATCTTGAAGAGTTGAAGGTGTTCTTGAAGTCAACATGCCTTAAAGAAGTCTTTTCAAGCCTTAGAAACTTTATTTGGATGATCCTTAAAGAGCTTAAAGACATTGAAGAAGATTGAAGAAGATTGAAGAAATATTGCAAAAATTAAGGATTTTGCTAAAAAGAGTCGACCCCTCAAGCAAAAGAGTCGACTCATTCGAACAGGGGCTGAAGATTCTGATGGAGGTCACAAGAGTCGACCCCTAACTCTAAAAGAGTCGACTCATTCAAACATAGAGTTGATTTTGCAGTTTCAGACAAAAATAGTCGACCCCTAGCACAAAAGAGTTGACTCATTTGGGCAGAGCCTTGAAAAATCTACTGAAACATAAAAAGAGTCGACCCCAACAGCAAATGAGTCGACTCATTACCACAAACAAAAACCCCCCCCCCCCCCCCCCCCCCCCCCCCCCCCCCCCCCCCCCCCCCCCCCCCAAAACAAAAAAAAAAAAAAAAAAAAAACAAAAAACACCCTACAGCAACGGCTCTATTTTTGAACGTTATACTCCGCCGTTTTTGTATCAAATGGTCTCCCATCCACCACCAACGGCTAGAATCAATCCATGGCTATAAATACAAGATCCCTACAGCTTCTAAATATAAGAAAGTGTGATTATATCTACTGAATCAACATCTTGAAGCTGAAATTTGCTGTGCTCCAACTGCTACATCTTTTTGCTGAGTGATTAAGGTTATCTATTGAGCTATTCTTGTTCATTTACTCACTAGGAGAGTTATCATTTGTAAAACCTTTATTCATTTCACTTGGGTGGGTTTGTAAACCTGTGAGTTTGAGTGTTCTTGGGTAAAAACACTTGTAAGTTTGAGTGAAACTTGGACAAAATCACTTGTAAGTTTGAGTGAAGCTTAGATAAAATCTCTTGGGTTGTGAGAGTTTGGGGAAAAGCTCTTGTAAGAGTGAGTTGGGCACTTGTAGCAAAACTAGCAGCTGTGTAAGGGACTTTACATAGTGGAATACCTTCAAAAGGATCAAAGAAAAGAGGACGTAAGTAAGGTTGGCCAAACCTCTATAAATCTGGTACTCTTCTATTCTTGCTCTGTTTTGTTTATTTGCCTACTATACTTGCTTGCTTTGTGTTCCATTATTTGCTTAATTGATTTATACTCAGATTAATTATTGTAGAAATACATAAATTATTTTCAGCTGCATTATTTTATATAAATTCTATAAAACCTAATTCACCCCCCTCTTGGGTTGCCTTCTTAGGCCAACAATTGGTATCAGAGCTAGTACTCTAGTTTAAAGGCTTAACATCCTTAGAGTTGATCCATGGCAACCATGTTTGGAAGCTCTATCGGTGAGGGTCAATCCACCAATAGACCTCCTATGTTTAATGGAACAAACTATAACTATTGGAAGGATAGAATGAGAATTTATATTCAATCTGTTAATTATGAGTTATGGAGGATTATCGTTAATGGTCCTAAGATTCCCAGCAAGTTTATTGCAAGGGAAGTTATCCCTAAACCTGAAAATGAATAGGATGAGAATGACTTGAAGCTTATGCAATCTAATGCTAAAGCTATGAACATTCTTTATTGTGCATTAGACCCATATAAGTTCAATAGAATTTCTACCTATGAATCTGCCAAAGAAATTTGGGACAGAGTTGAAGTGACTCATGAAGGGACCAATCAGGTCAAGGAGTCCAAGATTAACATTCTTGTGCATAATTACAAATTATTTAGAATGAAATCTGATGAGACTATAACTGAAATGTTCACAAGATTCACTGACATTGTTAATGGTTTAAAGTCGCTTGGAAGAGTATATCCTAATAGTGAGCAGGTGAGAAAAATTCTAAGATCATTACCAAAGATATGGGAAGCAAAGGTGACAGCCATACAAGAAGCTAAAGACCTCAACATTCTACCTCTTGAAGAACTTCTTGGCTCTCTCATGACGTATGAACTGACCCGAAAACAAAATGCTCAAGAAGAAGAGGACAAGAGAAAGAAGTCAATTGTATTCAAGTCCACCACATCAAAAAATAAATCTAGAAGATCAGAAGAAGATGAGAAAGATTTTGCCCTCATCACAAGGAAATTCAAGAAAAGGTGGAAAGGAGGAAAGAAGTTTGAAGCAAAAGGTGAATCAAATAACAAGGATTCAACCATCATATGCTACGAATGCAAAAAGCCATGACACATGAAAAATGAATGTCCTCAGCTGAAAAAGAAATAAAAGAAAGGAAGATGGAAGAAGGCTCTAGCTGCAACATGGAGTGAAAGTGAAGATTCAAGCTCATATGAATCTAAAATTCATGAAGTGGCTAACCTATGTCTTATGGCACATGAAGAAGAAACAGAGGTAACTAATTCTGATTTTTCATTTATTAAATTACAAAATGCTTTCGATGAGTTGATTGTTGAATTTAAAAAGCTAGGCATAAAGAACAATCTTCTCAAGAAAATGGTATCCACTCTCACAGAAGAAAGTGAAGAGTTACAAATTGAAAATGAGATTTTGAAAGAGGAAAACTCTATTTTGAAAGAAAAAGTCACTGATTTAGAAAAATCTTTTTCTAAATGTGTTGTTGGAAGAGAAAAACTTGATGCTATTCTTGGGAAACGAAATTGCTCTCTTGACAAGGCTGGAATAGGTTACAATGCTTTTAAACATAAAAAGGTTTCAAAAGCTACAATCACATGTTTCTATTGTCATAAGAGAGGTCACTTTGCAAATCAATGTTTCCTTATACAAAAATCTCATGTTGCAAAGAAAGCTTGGGTTTCAAAAGGAACATTGAAGACTAACCCCACTAGACCCAAGATGATTTGGGTACCAAAGGTCAAAGATTGAATTGCTTGTTTTGTAGGTATGTCTTCAAGCCAATTCCAAAAATGATCAATGGTACTTGGACAGTGGCTGTTCAAAACATATGACTGGAGATGAAACTCAATTCACTTCTCTCACACCAAAGGATAGAGAATTGGTTACTTTTGGAGATAATAGCAAAGGCAAAATCATCGGTATAGGTAGTATTGGTAAAAATTCTTCAACCTCTAATGATAATGTTTTACTTGTTAAAGGTCTTAAGCATAACCTGTTGAGCATTAGTCAATTGTGTGATAAAGGTTGCAAAGTAGTGTTTGAATCATCTAAATGTGACGTAGTAAACATAAATGATAACAAGATCATATTGACTGGTCATAGACAAGGCAATATTTACATTTTCAATTTAAATGAATTATCTTCTCGTAAAATCAAATGCCTTGTTGCTGTGAACAATCAGGATAGTTGGTTGTGGCATAGAATGCTTGGTCATATTAGTATGAGCATTCTTTCAAAAATTTTAAAAAATGAGTTACTAAATGGTCTTCCCAAACTCAAATTTGAAAAAGATAAATCTTGTGATGCATGTCAAATGGGAAAGCAAACCAGAGTTTCTTTTAAATCCACAAACATGCTCTCTACTTCTAGACCACTACAACTATTGCATATGGATTTGTTTGGACCAATTAGAACTTTAAGTTTAGCTGGTAAACAATATGCTCTTGTCATCGTTGATGATTACTTAAGATTTACTTGGACATTCTTTCTAGCTCACAAAGATGAAACAATTGCTTTCTTCATCAAGTTTTGTAAAAAGGTTCAAAACGAAAATGGATTTACAATCACAGCAATTAGGACTTAGCATGGTGGTGAGTTTGATTGCAAACCTTTTGAAATATATTGTGATAAAAATGGTTTTGAACATAATTTTTCAGCACCTAGAACTCCTCAACAAAATGGGGTTGTGGAGAGGAAAAACAAAACTTTGAAAGAAATGGGGAGAACAATGCTTTGTGAAAATAATTTGCCAAAATATTTTTGGGTTGAAGCTGTTAACACAGCTTGCTATGTGTTAAATAGAGTTTTGGTGAGAAAATTTTTAAGTAAAACCCCATATGAGCTTTGGAAAAACAAGAAACCAAATGTTTCATATTTTAGAGCTTTTGGATGCAAATGTTTTGTATTGAATAACAAGAAGGACAACTTTGATAAATTTGATGCAAAATCTGATGAAGCTGTCTTTCTATGATATTCCTCACATAGCAAGGCCTATAGAGTTTACAATAAGAAAACCTTAGTTGTTGAAGAATCAATTCATGTTTCCTTTGATGAACTAACCTCTTTGTCTAGAAAGGTTGTGAGTGATGATGTAAATGATGTGGAGGAAAGTATGGACAAACTGAATATCAACCCAACTCAAAGTAAAGCTCCACCACAAGAGAAAGGAAACCAAGACATTTCTTCAAGCCAACAAGATGAGAATGATGAACTGCCAAAGGAATGAAAGTTTATCTATAACCATCCAACAGAGCAAATTATCACAAGGGGTAAGAACAAGATCATCTCTTAGAAATGTATGTAATCATCTTGCTTTTCTTTCACAAATAGAACTAAAATGTTTTCAAGATGCTGAAAATGATTAATCATGGATTATGGCCATGCAAGAAGAGTTAAATCAATTTGAAAGGAATAAGGTTTGGAACCTTGTCCCTAGACCTGAAGATCATCCTATAATTGGAACCAAATGGACGTTTAGAAACAAGATGGATGAATCTGGAACTGTTATTAGAAATAAGGCGAGACTTGTAGCTCAAGGCTATGGTCAAGAAGAAGGAATTAATTTTGATGAAACGTTTGCCCCTGTAGCTAGATTAGAAGCTATTAGAATATTGCTTGCATTTTCATGTTTCAAAAATTTCAAACTTTATCAAATGGATGTGAAAGGTGCATTTTTGAATGGTTTTATATCTGAAGATGTGTATGTTGAACAACCACCTGGTTTTGAAAACTCTTTATTTCTAAATCATGTTTTCAAACTTACTAAAGCTTTATATGGTTTAAAGCAAGCCCCAAGGGCCTGGTACGAAAGGCTAAGGATATATATGACAGAAAATGGTTTTACAAAGGGAAAAATTGATACAACTCTCTTTATAAAGGTTAAAGATCATGACATGTTACTTGTGCAAATTTATGTTGATGATATTATATTTGGCTCTACTAATGAAAAGCTTTGCAAGGAATTTGCTAAATGTATGCAGGGTGAGTTTGAGATGAGCATGATGGGTGAGCTCAATTATTTCATTGGATTTCAAATCAAACAATCAAAGAAAGGAATTTTCATTAACCAAACTAAATACATCAAAGATCTACTCAAAAAGTTTGGGCTGAAAAATGCAAAACCATTGAGCACCCCTATGAATACTTCAACAAAGCTTGACAGTGATAAGAAAGGTATTTCGGTAGATACTAAGCTATATAGAAATATGATAGGCTCATTACTTTACTTGACTGCCAGTAGGCTTGATATTATGTTTAGTGTATGCTTATGTGCTCGTTTTCAATCTAATCCTAAGGAATCACATGTTGTTGTTGTTAAATGAATATTTAGATACCTTAAGCACACACCTAATCTTGGATTGTGGTATCCTAGAGGCACATCTTTGAACTTAATTGGTTATTCAGATGCTGACTATGCTGGTAGTAAGATTGATAGAAAGAGCACTAGTGACTCTTGTCAATTTCTTGGAAATATGCTTGTTACTTGGTTTAGCAAGAAACAAAGCTCAGTTGTACTTTCCACAACTACGGCTGAGTATATTGTAGCCGGAAGTTGTTGTGCACAAATTATTTGGATAAAACATCAACTGGAGGATTTTGGTTTAACATTTGAACATATTCCGATTAGATGTGATAACACAAGTGCCATCAATCTAACCAAAAATTCTATCCAACACTCTCGTACAAAGCATATTGAGATTAGACATCATTTTATACGCGATCATGTGCAAAAAGGTGATATCTTGCTTGATTTTGTGAGTACTGAACATCAATTTGCTGATATCTTCACAAAACCTTTAAATGAAGATAGATTTTGTATGATTAGAAGAGAATTGGGGATGATCAATCCTTTATCTTGAATGCTTAGATGTTTATATGTGTTTGATAATGCATATGTACTTTTGAAACAGATTATAAACGTGTTTGATGCATTTCACAACTTTTAAAAATACATCTCTGCATTTCTGAAGAAAAATAGTCCACTCATGCCGTAAATGAGTCGACCCCTGGACTCTAGAATCAGCCCCAGAAGTTCTCTGTTGAAAAGAGTCAAATCATTTGAACAGAAAGCTAAAGAAAGTCTTCCTCACAAAAATGAGTCGACCCTTTTAAGCCAGAAGTTAACCCATTAGCCTCAAACTGATTTAAAACTATAAAACCTCATCTCTTAAAGGAAAATGAAGACCTATGTAATAGAGTGGCATGTCATTCTTTAAGAAATATGTAATATTTTGTGGATGATTCTCTTTGTCAAAATTTCTCAACACTCCTTATCTATAAATGATTATAAAAAATGATGTGTTTTGAATCACCTTGTTTATCATTGCTAATTTCCTTGTGTCTATTGCATGAAGTGAATGCTTTCACTGATTTGATCATTGTCTTTTTCATAACAATCATTTTATTCTACTTGTTTTTGCTATTGTACCTGTTTATATTCTCCATCTATTTCTCTTTTTTATGATTTGACAAAAAGAGGGAGAGATATTCTCAAAAATCCAAAAATTGGGAGAAAATAGTATATTAATGAATATATTTCATTACCTGGTACTAAATGCTTGGCATAAAGTTATATTGCAATGAAGCATCAACTACAAAAGAAAGGGGGAGCATTGGTTTGATAAAAAAGAAGAAAAATGAAGCATGAATATTCTAAAGAAGCATCAAATGCAATGAATGTAATATGAATATTCTGCATTTCCAGATGCCTGCATGCCCTGAACATCTAAGTTCGAATCTGCTTTGCCTTAAATCTGAAACATTATTTGAAGCATATGTTTGGTAAGAAAGGGGGAGCAAAAGCATGAATAATCTGAATTTGTAAGTGCTTACATGTTCTAAATCTCCAAGTTGGTTGAATGCTTTGATTGAATCTGAAAAATACTCTCAAGCACAAAGCACAAAAGGAAGGGGAAGCAAATGCTTGGTATGAAACTTTCATCTTCTCTACATTTTCTGATATTGTACATTATTAAGTTTATTAGATTTTGAGCACATTAGAAATCATTTGTTAAGAGTGAGAGCAAATCAATATGACAATATGGGAAAAATATTTGATGACATGATATTATAGGGGGAGAAATACTTTTTATTGAGGAGAAAATTTGTAATATACATGAATGTTTTCTACTCTAAATTTATAGTCTACTTTTTGCTAGTCCTTTTTGACGGATTGACAAAAAGGAAAAGAAATACTTCATGAAAAATATATGAAAAAGGAAAGAAAAATTATATATAAATTCCTTACAAGAAGTATGGTACTTTAAATTCTTAATTTTCATTATCCTTATGCTTTATTGATATTAAGCTTAAATTGCATATATTTTTAAATTTTTATCATCATCAAAAAATGGGAGATTATTGACTCAATGCCTTGATTTTGATGATAACAAAACTTGATTTAATGATCTAATAATTCTACTTAAGTGTGCAAATTAATTATTAGATTTCTATCATGACTTGAAGCTTATTACAATGGAGAATTTGTGATGCAAATATTAGAATAAAGGTTGATAAGCATGATGAAAAAACATATTCAGCAAAGCTAATCTTATAAGGGAATGAAGGAATTTCAAAATGATGAAAATCTTAGATTAAAGATTGATAAGCATGAAGGAATGACATATTCATCATTGGTGATCTTATAAAGAATGAAGATATTTCAAGATGATGGATGTCAAGGAAGAAGATTGAAAATGCTCAAAACCTTGGATAAAAAGAAGAAGCTATATCTATTGAAGAGTTCTCAAAGAACAGTTGAAATATGAAGATCTTAAGTCTTGAAAGCTCTCTTAAAGATCTTGAAGAAGACTTGGATAAATGGATGAAGTCATGGTATTGAAGAGCTCTACATGTAATCAAAAGTGAATTGATTTCATCTTGAAGAGTTGAGGTGTTCCTGAAGTCAACATGCCTTGAAGAAGTCTTTTCAAGCCTTAGAAACCTTATTTGGATGATCTTTAAAGAGCTTGAAGATATTGAAGAAGATTGAAGAAATATTGCAAAAGTTAAGAATTTTGCTAAAAAGAGTCGACCCCTCAAGCAAAAGAGTCGACTCATTCGAACAAAGGCTGAAGATTTTGATGGAGATCAAAAGAGTTGACCCTTAACTCTAAAAGAGTCGACTCATTCAAACAGAGAGTTAATTTTACAGTTTCAGACAAAAAAAGTCGACCCCTAGCACAAAAGAGTCAACTCATTTGGATAGAACCTTGAAAAATCTGCTGAAACATAAAAAAAGTCGACCCCTGTAGCAAAAGAGTCGACTCATTTATAGCAACGGCTCTATTTTTTAACGTTATACTCCGCCGTTTTTGTATCAAATGGTCTCTCATCCACCACCAACAACTAGAATCAATCCATGGCTATAAATACAAGATCCCTACAACTTCTAAATATAAGAAAGTGTGATTATATCTGCTGAATCAATATCTTGAAGCTGAAATTTGCTATACTCCAACTGCTACATCTTTTTGCTGAGTGATTAAGGTTATCTATTGAGCTATTCTTGTTCATCTACTCACTAGGAGAGTTATCATTTGTAAAACCTTTATTCATTTCACTTGGGTGAGTTTGTAAACCTGTGAGTTTGAGTGCTTTTGGATAAAAACACTTGTAAGTTTGAGAGAAACTTCAACAAAATCTCTTGGGTTGTGAGAGCTTGGGGAAGAGCTCTTGTAAGAGTGAGCTGGGCACTTGTAGAAAAACTAGCAGCTGTGTAAGGGACTTTACATAGTGGAATACCTTCGAAAGGATCGAAGAAGAAAAGACGTAGGCAAGGTTGGCCGAACCCTTATAAATCTGGTGCTCTTCTATTCTTGCTCTGTTTTGTTTATTTGCTTACTATATACTTGCTTGCATTGTGTTCCATTATTTGCTTGATTGATTTATACTTAGATTAATTATTGTAGAAATACATTAATTGTTTTCAGCTGCATAATTGTTCTCTCTCTCTCTTTCTCTTTCGTTAGTAGGTTTCCTTACTGAAGTAGCCATATCATCATCCAACTGAAGCATGTATTATGGCCAAATCCAACCTTTCCACTTCCCTCCCTGGCCAAACTCCCCTTCTGTCACTCCTCTCTCACTAACTCTACCCCTATTGTAAGACCCTACTGTGCTAAGCATCATAATTACCCTTAACGCATGCTTAATAGTGCATGATTTTCTTTAATTAAGAAGCTTGAATAACATGTTTGAATGGTAGCATGTCAAGTGTGGAGTAATCTATTTTAAGCTTGATTAATTAGCCTAATCTTTAATTAATTAGCAAAGCTAATTATCATGCTTAGCTTAATATTAATGTTGATTAATTATCATAAGTGTGTTTAATTATGCTAATGAGGTGGATTAGTGAGAGTGGTGAAACAAGGAGGTACAAGGTGGAAGGGTAAACTCAAGCCACCTAGGTGTGTGTTTCACCCTAATGAGGTGTGTGCCGCATTTGCATCTTTTGTGTGTGTGTGACATGTGTGTGATTAGATACAAGGTATATCTATTATGTGCATCAAGTTAAGGGAGGAGAGAGAATGGAGGAGCTTGTGTAGTAATTGTGTTTAGCCAAGAGAAAGTGATGAAAAATGAGAGAAAAAGAAAAGAAGAAGAGGAAATTGAATAAGAAGGTTGTGCATCTTTTGCTTGAGGTGAGGAACTTCAAGTTCATGTTTGTTTTCATGCATTTTATTGATTGTTGCATGTAGAAAGACCTCTCATGTATTAGAATTGTGGAATTGAATCCAAGAGTTTGGAATTCAAGTTAGAGACTTGGAATCTTACGTGGTGTTCATATTTTGATGTTTTAAAGTCTTATTTCAGACTTTAAAACTTCATTCTAGACTCTAGAGGAATTAGGAGTGTGTTGGAGCTAGAAGGGAGGCTTTAAATCATGTGTTGAAACATTATTTTCGAACCTAAGAAGAATGAGGGGCACCAGAGCGTGCCTGGGGGCCGCCTAGTGGCGTAGGGCACTGGAAAGGGGCGCCAAGAGGGCGCCTAGTGCCATAAGGCACTGGCAGGGCATGCTAGTAGCGCGCCAGGAGGGCGCACTAGTGCAGCCCTAGCCCACTGGCTAGACATGCTAGGGCACACTAGTGCAACCCCTTAGCTTTGGTGTTTTATTTTGTTTTGTTTTTCTTGTATTATCTTCAAGGGTTAGCACCTTGTGTTTTGGGAAGGGGATTGCACCTATGATTGAGTCTCTAACATGTCATTTGTAGTATCATTTATTATCTTGATGAGTTATAAGCTATGTATTTGCATAAGTTGTGAGCATTTACATATGATATTGCTATGGGGTGTGTTAGGTGTAGAGACAACCAAAAACACTCTGGTTCAATCTAAGGAGTGATTCAACTTTGCTTACACTAAAAGACTAAGTGAGGGTTAAAGATATTCTTACTCTTATTAAATTGAATATCTTATTATCAATATTGGTGTTGGTATTGAATTATAAGGTGACATTGCATACAACATACATTATATGCATATCTTGCATTACACTGGTGAGGTTTAGTAACGGTGGACTAACCTAAAGAATGTAATGTGGGACATTCTTAGATAACTTGCCTTATCAATCTCGGCATTGTTATCTTGATAACTTGCTTTATCAATTTGGCAAGGTTATCAAAAAGGTGTGCATATGTGGCGACATAATTAAAGATGTGTTAGGTTACTTAAAACTAAGTGTAATCCAAAGACTAAATTTAAGTTTTTCAAAATCATTTTGTAAATGTCCTTTTTAAGAAAGTTTTTTTTTTTTTGGAAAATAGGTTTTTAGCAATCTTTTAAAATGTTTTAAAGCCCTTTTGAAAACATGACTCCAAGTTGGTCTCTAAAACTAGAAATCTATGACCCAGGGGTTGGTCACTTGTAGGGAAGATATCATAAGATCATCAACCTACCCCGCCCTTTCGGTGCCTACATGTCTAATCACCCTTAATTCACTCACTTGAATAACTGGTTACTAATATCCACTTAATATCCACTTTAGAATTTTGAAAAATGAGTTTAGTCATCACTTTTTGGATGAATAATGCATAATGCATGTTTGAAAAAGATATTTGAAAACATAAAAATTTTGAAGGGATTTTAGATAGGAATTTTAAATTGATAGAAATTTTTAAAAGGGAACTTGGGTTGAAATAAAGGTTATAAACGCTTTGAGATCTTTGAAAAAAGAGAAATTCAGAGTTTAGAAAAATGCCTTTACAATAGGACTTAGGACGTTTGATGTGTTTTAAAATCGAGTTTGAAGATGATTTTAATGGTATTTAGAAATTAACTCAAGAGAGTTTTTGAAATGTTTTGAAACAACTCAAGGGTTGAAACAACTCAAGGGAGTTTTTGAAGTGCTTTGAAACAACTTAAAGGAGTTTTGGAAATGTTTTGAAATAACTCAAGGGAGTTTTGAAACTTTGGAGGTAGAGTTTGGATTGAAAATGCTCTTATAAGCTTCTCTTCGAAAAGCTTTTGAAACTGGTTTTTTGGATATCTTATGAAAGACATGTTTACTATTTCATCACCTTTAAGAGGTTAGTCATTGAAGAACTAAACTCCTTTTAGGTTATGAGTTTTGAAAACATGTTTGGAAAAGGGGGCTAGAGGCTTTCCTTTTGATTTTTTTTAAAACTTTAGGGTTATAGAACCCTTCTTAAATATCTCACTTATACTTGAATAATTCTAACCATGGAAGGACTAGCGTTGCTTCAAGAATGTGATGTTTGAAAATACCTTTGAAAAAGGTTTTTGAAAAGCATTTAGGGTTTTAGAACCCTAATATGGACAACCTCGAAGGTCGTATTTAGTGTATCACCTTCTCTTGGAATTCCTAACCATAAAAGGTTAGGGACACTGTAGGGTTGTGAGTTTTTGGGAACATTTTGAAAATAGTTTGTGAAAAATGTCAAGTGTCTAGTCATTTTAATCGAGACAAGTTTAAAAGCATTTTAAAGATAGAGTATGAAAGTATTTGAAAAGATTTTGGAGTTGATTTTTTAAATCTTAAGAGAGTATGATGTTTTTGAAAGCATGTTATGAAAGTAGTTTTTTGAGTTAATGGGTTATTTGAAAAGAGGTCTTTGAATTGGAGCCTTGAAGCTTACTAACCTAGGTTGGGTTGACCTAGGGTTAACTAATTTGGGTTAGGTTAGATTATGGTTGGATTGACCTATGGTTAACTAACTAGAGGTAGGTTAACCTAGGGTTAAGGTGACCTAAGGTTAACTAACTTGGGTTAGGTTAACCTAGGGTTTGGTTGACCTAGGTTTAACTAACTTGGGTTGGGTTAACCTAGGGTTAAGGTGACCTAGGTTTAACTAACTAAGGTGAGCATAATCTAGGGTTTAGTTGACCTAAGGTTAACTAACTTGGGTTAGGTTAACCTAAGGTTAGACAACTAGGGTCAAGTTAATCTAGGATTGGAAGGTGGTTTTGATATGTGGTTTTGAACTAGGGTTTTAACACAGTGGTTTTGGAAATGTGGTTTTATGCATACAACTTGAAAGTGTGTTTTGAAAACTATTTTATGAAAACTACTCAAGTGAGTGTTGGGTTCATATAGTTGGTATTTGGAAACCACTCAAGAGAGGGTTGCCTTAGAGCCATTTCAACCACTAACTCAAGAGAGTAAAACTTGTGAAAGTCAACATTGAATAGATAGTTTTGAAGACTTGAAAATTAAAGAGAATGAACCTTTAAAAATTATTTTTGGAAAGGAGGTTTTTGCAAAACCACTTTTAAGATGTTAAAGACTACTCTAAAGAATAAAAGTTTATATGGTTGATATGAAGGAAATCACTCCAAAGAAGACTCCATGAGACCATTCCAACCACAATATTCAAAAGAGCAAAACTTCTAAAAATCAAGATGAAAATGGTAGTTTTGGAAAAATCATGTTTATGCAAATTAAAGAGAATGAACTTTTGAGAACCCTTCTTGAAGATGGTTGTTTTGAAAACCATTTTTGGGGTGTAAAAAACCAATTCCCATGAACTAGGGTTTATATGGTCAAGATGATGGAAAATCACTCAAGAGAGGGTTCCAACGGACTATTTCAACCATAAGGTTCAAGAGAGAAGATTCTTAAAAATTAATATAGAAGAGAATGGTTTGCAAGCTAATTTTATGCAACATGAAGTGTGGAGAAATACAAGAATGCGATATGAAGTCAAGGGGATTAGAGGGGGGTTTTCTAAAATGTGGAAATTAAGGGTTTGACCTAGGCTTCAAGGCACCAACTCCTAAAACCATTTTTAGAAAAACACTTGAATATGGAATTTGAAAAAATAGAAATGAGATAGTGAAGGTTTTTGAAAATAATGATAAACATAAAAGTGGGGCCAAGCATGCAATACATGAACATGGTAACCATATGCAAAGAGGGGTCATGAAATTATACAAGGCTATATGCCACACCAAATTACAAGGTGTTCCAAGGCCATGCTATCTTAAAGTAAGCTAGTGAGAGATCCCCCTACACGGTGGCTCTCACAAGCTTTCGTCTAAGCATGAATTAGGAACTCACTTGTTTCAAGCATGCAAGAAAAGGGGTAGAAGATGGAGATTTAAAATAGAGAATAGCCTAAGTAGGCTAGGACAGAGAAGAGAAGAGTGGGAATGACAAAAATGTAAAAGAGAATACCACATTTTGCCTTTGAAGCACTTTCAAGCTTCCATAGATGCTTTGTTTTGAACTTGAATGGCCTTAGAGAGGCTGGAAAGGGTTGGAAACGGTTCTTCTATGGCATTGGAAGCTTGGTAAGTGGAGTGTATAGGCTAGGGAGAGGTTGAATCTAACTTAGGTGCTTAGAAGGTGAGGTGTATATAGAATTTCGGAGTTCAGAGGCTATTTCTGCAGAGTTTCGCTACTGATTTTGATTCTCCAATATGCAGAGGAGGAGGCCTATATTTATAGGCAAATTGGTGGGACCTGGCATATGTAGCACATGCGCCTGGGCAATTTTTGCCTTGGCGCATATAGTACATGCGCCAATATTATTTCACTCGTTGAATGCCATATGGCACACTCTGTACTAACTCAACTTACGGAGCAAGTAAAGTTTTGATTGATCTGATAAAAATCTGGGTGCATGTAGCATATGCTCCGCCATTAGGAATTTTTGTTTAAACTTTGCCTCAATAATTGTGCAATTCGGGAAAAATTTGAGAAAATCGATTATGTCCACAACGTTCCCCTACTATTTCTTAAGGACCTGGAATTTTTGGGAAACTTGAAAGTTGTTTGGAAGATTGAGATATCATCTCGCGAAGGGTGTATGAAAACACACTTTTGCGAAGCGTTTGTGATACGCTCTATGAATGTTCAAAAGTAACAGTTTTTGGGCCACGCGATCGAGGCCTTCAGGAAGCGCTTTATTCGATCGATCTGTATCGATGGAAAGACCTATAGACAAACTTTTGAGAATTTTCTAATTTACGCGTTTCTCAAGTCATTTGACGGTGCATTATAACCCGAGAATCGGGAGAAAAAGACAACCCTGGCGGAGCATTTGCGAGACACTCTAGGGGGCTTCGTTAAGTTGGAAGTGTTTAAAGTAACGAGGTTCACCTGGGATTGAATAGGGGCATATGATAGGATCTGCCTGTTTGGTACCTAGAGTCAGTATGGTTTTGGGGTGTGCTCAGGCCACCAGGGGTAAAATGGCTATTTTGACCAAAGTTGGTCGAAAAGGGTCAGGATGGATTGGAGTGGCATATTAAGCATGTCGGATTGTTCGGAGATGGTCCTGGAAGGTGTATTATCCTTTTGATGGGATTTATACTATGCCGAGGTGCCTAGGGGTAAAACGGTTATTTTGATCGAAGTTAATCGAAATAAGACCGAAATTGGTTAGGATGGCGTATTGAGCATGCCTAACCGTCTAGGAACATTTTATAAGGGTGGACTTACCATCTTGAGGGATTTTAAACTTTCTCAAAGAGGTGCCTAAAGGCCCAAGGGGCAGGTTTGGTCATTTTTCACTGAGTCAGGCTAGCAAGCGCCGGTATTGACCTAGGTGTTGGTTCCCGAGACCGCCCGATCTCAGAAAGCTACCTGTGTGGTGTTGTTCCCAGAGACTACCCGATCTCAGAGAGCTACCTGTAGCATGGTGTTGGTTTTTGAAATCACCCGATCTTAAAAAGCTACTTGTAGGGTGGTATTGTTCCCCGAGATCTCCTAGTCTCGGGGAACTACCGAATGACGAACATTCTACATTGGCAGGTTAGCAGGCACCAGAAGTGAACCGTCTAGAATTTGATAAGGTGTTGATCCCCGAGATCGTCAAATCTTAGGAAACTACCTTGATGGCATTGGTTCCTGATACTGCCCAGTTTCAGAAAGCTGTCTGGATGTCGTTAGTTCTCGAGACCGCCAAGTCTTAAAAAGCTGCCTAGAGTGCCTAAGGGCAAAATAGTCTTTTCAACCAATTGATTGGATTGGAGTTTGAAAGAGCCAGCTTAGGTTTATACATATTGTGATGTTTAAAACTAGATCCGGTCGGGCCAGAGATCACTGAGCGGGCAAAAATGGGGTGTTTACAACAGGTGTATGATTATTTATTGGTGATTAATTCAATATTTATATAATATTTATTCTTTATGAGTTTGATTATCTTAGTGAGCACATTGACAATAGCTCACACCCACATAGGTTGTTTTGTAGGAAGGGTTGATGTTCAGTCCACTGCTATTAGTGTTGAGTTGGAGAGTTTTGAGGAACTCCACTACTTTGAGTCATATACACTTAGGTGGAAGATGTTTTGGAGTTTGTTTACAGTTTCACTTTGTAAATGAATTAAGAGGTTGTTTTAATAGCTCTCTTATGAATGTATGGAGATGATGAGATGGTTCATTAATATTAATGATGTTGTTCTATAATCCTTTATAAGATTCATATCTTTGGGACTGTTATTAGGTGTCGTTCACAAGCTGGTGACCAATGCGATCATATTCATCCTAAGAAGGTGTTAATGACACCTGATTAGGAGTGGATGTGATAGCTTATGACCTACCAAGGCCTCCCTTTCTTTTCTGCTCTCTCATCATACATGCAAAGAGACATATCATCTCTCACTCATCATACACCCACCATTGCTGATTGATAACACCAATCTTTGTCACCATTATGGAATGCCATAATCTATCAAACATCTATCACCATTAGAATCAAACAAACAACTCAAGCCACCTCTACCTCCCTTCCTTCCTCCCTCCATCCATCCAAGCCCTAACAACAGTTTCAAATGCTTTGTGTTGACTCAAGGTTAATCCTCACATTGATTTTGATGATAACAAAACCATATTGTTATTATCTAATGATCTTAATTAAGTGTGCATATTATATCTCTCTAAGAACTGTTTTGAGTAATGTCAAGATGGTTAGGAATTTCTTCTTCAAAAATGAAGTACCAACCAAAGTACTGACACAACAAAGGATTTCCAGCAAAATGGAAGACCTTGGTGTTGACACTCTTCATACATGGCTGACACCTTAAGAATCCTTGTTGAAGAATCTTTAAAGCACCGGAGGCTATCGTTAACACCTTTCAAAGATGGTTGACACTCTACTAAAGATTCTCTCAAAAGTACCAGAAACTATTGTCGACACTATACAAAGATGGTCAACACATCGTTCAAGTATCTCAGAAACTAGTGGAAATCTATTGCTAACCCTTTCACAATATGGTCAACACATTCAATTAAAGACCTTCTATCCTCAAAAGAAGAAAGCTCACTACAAGTGTCAACACCTATCAAATATGGTTGATACTTTTCTAAAAGCTCAAGTACTCAGTTAATGTCCTAAGCTATTGCCAGTACTACTCAAATATAGTTGACTTATTGGAAGGATTCTCATTCATGTTCAAGTCTAAAGCTGTTGTCGACAACTTGGATGGCTTTTATCGACTCATTGAAGACAGTGTGCATATGAAGAAGGATAGCTTCTGCAATTGTTGGCACCTTCAAAATATGGTCAACTCTATCAGAAGCTGAACTCACAAGAATTGAAGGAAGTGATGATACCAACATCGATACCTGACTCAGTACCTTCATCTCAATGAGCAGTTAAACAATTTAGCCTTCATGATTGTCAACACCTTACGAATATGGTTGACACCTTCAATAGACAAAATTCAAATCTGTGAAGTAAGTGCCGACACTTGAGGAGCTCTTGCCAACACCTTACCTGCAACGATCAGAAATTTAAACGTTCTATCCAGCTAATCTTGCATTAAATGCAACTTCAATCACCTCTAACGGCTGGAATTGATGAAAGGCTATATATATATATGTCTCCTAACTCATTTGTCAAAGAGATCAAGTGCAAAAATTCAAGAACCATTCTTTCACATTCAATACCCTTGTTAGAGCATATTTGTTTGAGCTGAAACTTGCTTTAGCTCACTTGAAAAAGTGACTCTGTTGTAAACTCTTTGATTTACACTTGTATAACGTTGTATACCTTGTAAGGTTGAGTGTAGCTTGAGAGAAACACTTGTAAGATTGGATGATCTTGACGAACTTCACTCAAGATTGAAAGCTCAGGTAGAACGTTTGTAAGAAAAGCAAGCTGGACGCTTAGAGCAACTAACAAGCTGTGTAAGAAAATTTTACATAGTGGAATACCTTCGAGAGGATCATTGAAGAGAGGACGTAGGTAAGGGTTAGCCGAACCTTTGTAAAAATTGTGTGTCTCCTTTAAATTTCTCTTGCTCTATTTTTACTTCACTGCCATCATCATTATTTGGTTGCATGTTATCATTTAGCATTATGGTTATTGTTCCATTAGTTAATTCTTTATTCATCTGTGTTTATTATTTTTAAAGTTTTTGAAAACCCAATTCACCCCCCTCTAGGGTGGTTATTTTAAGCTAACACTTTATAAGTCCTGCAGCAGTCTCAAATCTCAGGTTATCCAATAGAGGGAAATGATTGAAATGATGATGAAGTTTCAAATGCATTAATTTGATGATTTGGTAATATATCTTCGAGTGTAAGGGCTACATATATATATATATATATATTATATGTGTATGTGTATGTAAACTGAGGGTTGTGTGGTGGAAGGTAGAAATTAAGGGTTGTGCAATGGTTGGTAATGATAAAAAGGAGGGTGAGCTTATGTGTGTGACGAGAGAAAGAGAGGGGGGAAGAAGGAAGAATGGAAAGAGGCAGGGAGAAGGGCTATGGTGGTAGGTAGGCTAATGAGGTGGGTAGACAGAGGGGGAGGGAGGAAAGAAATGGCCACAAGCTTAATACGGATGTTGGGTAGGTGAAAATGGAGGCTAGAGATAATGAAAGAGAGGGGAAAGACGAGGAGGCGGCAATGCGAGTTGTAAGTGGGCCAAATAGGGGAAGGGAGGAGAAGGAAAATGGAGGCTTGTGGGCTGATTTCCTAGTTCTAGGGCACACAGTAAGAGCGAGGAGAGAGGAAAAGAGAAGAGAGCAAGGGGAAGAAAATAACATAAAGGAAGAAGACATGTGTTAAAATAGAGTTTGAGGTAACTTGGTAATTACAATTATGTATGAGAATTACTTTTAGTCTTTTTATAATGCTTAAGGGCATTTTGGTTATTAGATAAATTATTTATATGACGTGAGCAAAAGACGTTACATCTTGTAACAACATGTGTATAGAGAACTTGTTACAAGTTTTTAAAGGTAAAGGAGGTCAGTTTAATTTTCAGAACGTGAGAGAAATTGTCTTAGTTTTCGATAAATCAAAAGGAAGGTCATTGTAATTTACCCATAATAGTACCAAGCACTTATTCATATATAAATGGTGAAGCAATGCTATGCACAATAGCTCTGTTAGTTGCAAATGATAGTCTCTTCATATTTGCTACGGGTGTACTCCACTAAGAGCTGAGCAACTATTAGCCGGGGAACGACTATGTACCAAAATAGTGGTATTCGATACCATAACTAAAAGTTACTTTGACTTATTGTAATTACTAGAAATGTGACCATAGTTACTGTCCAATGTAATAATAGTTATCAAAAAAATATGAGCCAAAAATAAGTGCATCCATATTCATTTCAGTTGATATAAAAAAAAACAAAAAATTCATTTCAATAATTAGATTGATCTTGAAAACACTTACTTGTGAGTCACACTATAATAACTATTTGTGGTCATATTTTTTAGTAACTAAGATCAGTTCATATTAACAGTGATCACATTTTGTAGTAGCAAGATCAGTCCATGTGGTGAAAATTTTTTTGCTTTTTTTGTTCTTTCTCAAAACCGCCTCAAATAAGGTGCTGGTTTTGCAAAGATTCTCATTTGATGGTCATAATTTTTTCTTTTTTTATTCTGAGGTTGAGATTTTACAAAATACCGACATCCCAAACCACTAGAGTAACAGAGAAAAAAATCATTAACCTAGAACTCTCAGTTATCAAATATAACTGTAATAAAATTTGAAAAAGAATGTTTGTAGCAGTTGTTCATGCAATCACTATTGTACAGTTGCTAACTAACAATTGCTTCCCTAAAAAGGCACGTGTTATCTTCAAAATTTAGGAAACTAGCCACTTGTACATAGAAGAACTAGCCACAAGCAAATGCAATGCACGTGCTATGTCATTAGAATTATAATTATATAAAACTACAAATATTTAAAATGAAGTTTACTCAATTATAAAAGAAATTGTTAAGTCATATGTTAATTGGCTAAATTCCATAGACTAAAACAGTTTCTTTGTATCTTCTAATTCTTTCATGTAATCATAGTCAAATATTTAGGAGAGTTATAAGTCACACAAAATCAAGGCTAGTATGTGAGATGAAGTGTTTATCATCCAAGCATAGTGCTAAGAAGTGGTTGGATGATCCATTTGAAGGCTAAGGAATAAGGTTTGGTCAGTGGCCACCTCTATCCACTCATGGCTCACCAATAAATGGATCGTGGCAACACAATGTCTTTCGCCACCTTTAACCACCAGTGACTCTGGCAATAAATAGGTTTTGGAAAAACAGTGTAGTTCACCACCTTTCACCACCTCTCATTATAGCAAATAAATCATATTACCAAGAGCATTGCCACTTGTTGCCACCTTCTTACGGTAGCCAACTTTGGCACTTTGCCACCTCTCTCCACCTTTGGGTCTAGTGAAGCACGTGAGACTGTTGTTATTGAAAACTCAAAAAAATTGATTTTTACAAGGATTTTGACCATTATGGAAATCCATAAATCCTGCAATGCATCCACTATAAATATGAGGCTATGGGAAGGCTAAAATGACAAGTGTTACAAGACGAATAAGCCTAAGACCTCTAAGAGACTGAATAGAAAAGTTCTATTGTATTTAGAGGGTTTATATGAGAGTAGAGCTGCATTAAAAAGTGTTCTAAAGGTTTTTACATGCCTCGAAGAGGCTCTCAACTAAATTCTTAGCAAGATCAACCTTCATCCTTTGTTGGTCGATACCTTGAAGGAGTTCAAGACGATGTATTCGTATTAAGGGAATTATACAATTGCATCGGTGGATTTAAGTTCAGTTCTTGGAGGATTCCAAAGGTGTCATGAAGCTCCACGCTCAATCAAGTATTGAAGAATCATATCAAGGGATAGATACGTGATCGTGGAATTCGGCCAATACAAGAATAGCACACCTGCAAACACGTAAATTCGTACCCCAGGATTGGGAGTATCTAAGGTTAGGTTATAAGTTAACTATTTTATATTTATTCTTGATAGTGCTTGGTTGGCTGAACTAGGTCATGTGGTTCTTTACCCATTTGGATTTTCCACGCTAAAATATCATGTGTCATGTTTTGTGTGCGATTTCTTGCATATCTACTTTTGACATACGAATATTGCATGCACTAGATTAAAGGACTAATGTTAAAATTGATTAGTTGAATTGTGACCAATCCAAACAACCCTTCAAAGGATATTTTGTAAATCTATATATTTGAAATTACGGTTTAAGTTTTTTTTTCAATTGGTATCAGAGCAGAACACTCAAAAATTGACTATTAAAAAAAAAAGTTCAAGAGTGAGATCCTGAATTTTTTAATACATGGATTTATCAAAGAGAGAGTTTGTCTTCCATGAGTCCTCCTTTGTTAGCTGAAAAGTATGTATGAGAGCTTTCATCAAATCTACTAATGAACGTGCTTGGATATCTATTGAGAATGGTTAAAGTCCCCCCCCCCCCCCAATGATAACTGCAGATAGCGAGACTGTTCCTAAATCTCAAGAATAATGGAATGACAATGATTTAAAATAATATGTTCAAAATAGTAAAGCTATTAATGTCATCTTTTACAGTGTCACACCTGAGGATTTGAGTCGTATATCTATGTGTGAAACTACTAAAGAAGCATGAAACATCCTTAAAGTTGTTCATGAGAAGTCCCATAATATCATAGCATGCACTACATCTGTATATGAGACTTTATGAACATCCATTGAATCTAATGAAGAGCCCAAATATTTTGTTGCGTTCAATCCATCACTTCATGAGAATGTTGGTACATCTTCACATGCTTCAGAACTTGATAATCATAAGACCCTAGTGAATCTCTTGAGTTAAGTCAAAGTGACTCAGATAGTGAACATGACCATGAGAGTGGTGGGGAAGATGACATTCATCAGGCCCATAACAAATTGTACGCATCTCAAATTGACCAAGAAACTTGAGATGGTTAAAAAGGACAGAGACACTCTGAAAAAAGAGGTTGGTGAATCTACTACTCTCATTGAGAAATTGAAGTCTGATAGGGTTACTTTATTTAAAAAGGTCACTGCACTACAGAAAGAATTGCATATATGTGTTGTGACCAATAAGGGCTTAGAAGGAAAGGTATCAAAATTAGAGTCTAACTTATCAAAATCTAATGATACTTTGTAGAAGATGAATACATGTTCCAAGAAAATTGATGAAATTTGAAACGCTCAAATAAGCGCCATTGACATGACTGAAATTGGATATATAGAGAAAGTTTTTTCATCTTCACAACCAGCAAATAAGCCTAATTATTTGAAGGCTCAAGTTAAGTCTTTTCTATCTTATAAGGCTAAGCATGTTAAGATTGTACCCTCATGCCATCATTGTGGAGCAAAAGGTCATATTAGGCCTCATTGTCCTACTTTAAGGGCTAAGATTGTGACTCCTAAAAAGATCACCATCACACATGCACATGTTGTGCCTAATGTTAAGGAAAGACCTACTAGGTTTATTCCCATTTGTCAACATTGTGGTGTCAAAGGTCACATTCGACCTTATTATCATAAGTTGAACCAAGTTCCAAATTCTCATGCTCATAATCAATCTGGGAACATGTTTGGCTGGTTGCTCAGTCAAATTTGTGTTCTTGCTTTAAATAATGAGTTGAACAAATTTAGGCATCAATCAAAATGAAGGCATGTTCCTAACAGACATGGTAAGAAAATGAATCACAATGCCAAGGCAAAACCTAGGACACAACCCATAACCTATAAGGTCATTGAGAAACCTAAGTATAAGGTTGTTTGGGTTAAAAAATCTAATTTGAAAATTTGTGGTGATGTAAACACCAAGCCCCTCCTGCATATGTTAGAAAAAAGAAAACATGTGATATGCATGATGGAAAAGGCTACCTATGAATATGTGTGAAAGTTGCTATTGATGTATATCAAATATACACCTTAGAGTAAAATCATAGAAAGAGCTAACATATTCAATAATGTGAAAGCCACCACATAATTGCATAAAAAGAAAAAAAAAATATTAAGCAAATCAAAAAGAAATATCTTGCTCAAAATGATTTGTGAATGTGGTTGGTATCATCAAATTGAGGCCAAGCTTTCATTGAATATTTATAAACACGATTGGTTTGACTTCTAATAGTATAGAATTCTGTGAAATTTGAATAATTTTATTAACATTCATGACTGTTATTGTTCTCATGCTTAATCTCATATTTACGAATTCACCGTGTACATACACACTTGGGTTATTATTGTGAACCTTATCATCTTGAGATAAAGAGTCTAGAATTTCATGTAAGTTCATGCATTAAGTTCTTCATTTATGATTGAGCATTATTTGAGTCATATGACCTTATGCATGGATACTATTGAGACTTTGATAATGTGCATAATCACCTTTTAATTGATTAGATTTTAAAAGTGTGTTTTTGTTTATTTTGTTTCTATCATGGAGCTTGAATGATATTTATTCTCTTTTCTTATTTATCTCTTTTTAGTCATTGAGTTGGGTTTTACTTGTTAAATCATTTGTCAATTCATGACAAAAAGTGGGAGAGAGATATATATGTTATCATGTTACTAAGGGGAGAAAATATTTTGTTATTGGAGAAACATATTTAAGGGAGTTGGGGAGGAGATTAGTGTATACGTACCTTATGATATATGTTTTACATTGATTTATACCTCACATAAGTTTTATCGGTTTGTGTTTGAGTTTTGTGCAAAGGCAAGTATCAAGTTCTAGTTACTTGATTCTTGTGATATGGGTTTGAATTGTAATTCTAGTTATATTTCTCTGTAACCTATTATTTAGTGTGTTTGTCATAGAATTGCCAAAGGAGGAGATTGTTAGGTCATATGTTAGTTGGCTAGATTTCTTAGACTGAAACAATTTCTTTGTATCTTCCAATTCTTCCATGGAATCATAGTTAAATGTTTAGGAGAGTTATAAGTCACAAAAAATCAAGGTTAGTATGTGAGCTGAAATGTTTTTCATCCAAGTATACTCCTAATACGTGGTTGGATGATCCATTCGAAGGCTAAGGAAGAAGGTTTGGTCAGTGGCCACCTCTGGCCACCCGTGGCTCCAGCAATATATGGATCCTGGCAACATAGTGTGTTTCGCCACCTTTGGCCACAGTGGCTCCAGCGATAAATAGGTTTTGAAAAAATAGTGTAGTTCGCCACCTTTCCCCACCTCTTGCTACAACAATAAATCATATTCTCGAGAGCATTGCCACTTGTTGCCACGTTATTGTGGTAGCCAACTTTGGCACTTCACCACCTCTCGCTCCAATGAAGCTTGCGAGACTATTGTTATTGGAAACTAGAAAAAGTTGGTTTTGGCAAGGATTTTGACCATTATGGAAATTCAGAAACCCTAGGATGCCTCCACTATAAATATGAGGCTATGGAAATGCCAAAAGACAAGTTTTACAAGCCGAATAAGCCTAAGACCTGTGAGAGACTGATTAGAGCAGTATTATTGTATTCAGAGGATTTATATGAGAGTAGAGATGCATTGAAAAGTGTTCTAAAGGTTTTTACATACCTAAAAGAGGCTCTCAACTAGTTTCTTAGCAAGATCAATATTCATCCTTTGTTGGTTGATGCCTTGATGGAGTTCAAGACGGCGTATTCGTATTAAGGGAATTATACAAGTGCATTTGTAGATTTGAGTTCAGTTCTTGGAGTATTTCAAAGGTATTGTAGAGCTCAATACTCAATCAAGTATTGAAGAATCGTATCAAAGGATATATACGTAATTATAGGATTTGATCAATACAAAAAGAACACACCCGCAAGCAAGTGAATTCGACACCCGAGGATTAAGAGTATCTAGGGTTGGATTGTAAGTTAACTCTTTTGTATTTATTTATGATAGTGCATGGTCGGTTGAACTAGGTCCCGTGATTTTTTACTCAGTTGAATTTTCCACGCTAAAATAAAGTGTCATGTCTTGCGTGTAATTGCTTGCATATCTACTTTTGACATATGAATATTGCATGCACTAAATTAATGGACTGGGGTTAAAATTAATTAGTTGAATTGTAATCAATCCAAACAACTCTCCAAAAGATATTCTGCAAATTCATATATTCGGAATCGTGGTTTAAGGTTTTCCAGAACAAATTCATAAAAATCCTAACTCATAATTTTGATAATATTTGTATAATATTGGAAGCACAGTAAACATAGCCAAAGAAATTTGGTACTAACTTTGACTAAAAAGATTTTGTTTGTAAACTTTGTTGTCATGTTTTTAGTAAATTTAATCAATATTGTCAACTACTATTATTTTCAACTATATCGTGTTTTTCAACTATACCAACTTCATGTAAAAATAGTATTATGTATTTGTTTGAAAGTTATCCATCTTGATTTTAGTTATGATCTTGGTTTTCTCAAGAACTTTTTATTGTATTTCTTACAAACAATATAAATCTATAAAAGTTATCGTGTTTGTATTTCTTACAAACAATAAGACATTTTTTACTTGTTTTCTTTTTGCCCCATTTTCTCCGTTTTACTTCTCATATGTTAGATTCGCAATAGGTGTACATATTTTTTTGTGTCTTTTTCATAAGAGTTTAGTTTTAATGTACTGTCAGTGTAGAATATTTTTATACAAGTAGAATACCAGAGTAGAAACAAGACTCATAGACACATATCGCATTGTAATGCCCGCTAGTATAAAAAAAATTTACACTGTCAGTGCATCAAAATTAAACTCTTTTTAGAAAGCCAACTTAGGTTTTTTTTTTCTTTTTTGTTCTTACAAATTTTTCGTGCAGCATTAAAATAATCCAACTGTGATACCTTGAACAATAATTTTACTTGGCTAAATTATTACAACCATATGGTGTCAAATTCTTTAAATATCTCTTTTGTAATAATTACTTTAGCGTAAAAATGTTTGATATATATGCCTCTTTTGAAATAATTAATTTGCCAATATCTATTTTCTAGGTAATTCTTTTTAACTTCTACTTCATAAATATAATGTTTTTCTTTCATATGAAAAGCCAAATGCCAATGATTAGTTTTTCTTATAACTCAAGTGGGTAATAGAGAATAAGATACAATGTAAATAAATTGTGGGACCCACAAAATTATTATGTTTGATTATTTTGGTTTTTTAAATTTTGTACTCACCTGGCTCATTTACATGGTTCATTAAGGAGTGGTAGAAAAGTATAAAATAACATATAATTTTACAGAAAAAGTCACATTAAAATAATAAAAAAATTTATTGGTTGCAAGATCGAAAGCTTGTTGAGCACCCAATCATCTAACCTGCCACAAGTGATTAATATCAAATTTTAGTTTTATTCATGTGCAAAATTTTGCTTTTTGAGAGTGAAAGCTGAATATTCTTTCAACCAATAAACTTTCCACTAGATAAAGCATCTCAAGGAATGCTAACTCATTTTATTTCATATTCCTGCATGTTACTTATTAAGCATATAACATATACATGCTTATACCAGAATATTGAATATGAAATAATAGAAGTTTAGAATAGAAATAATAGAAGCATGTTGGGATCTCAACATTTGATTAACGCAATCAAAACACAAATTTAAGTTTAGAATCAAGATGTGTATACTATGACTATCTTTCTAATTTTACATATTGTAAGTTATTTTTTAAAACAAAGGTAAATCTTCAGATTGGGTTTTAAAAATCGAAACCCAATCTAAATTTTGAACATATTATTGAATTTTTTTTTTCACAATAAAAAAGGTGTAGATTAATTCATTAATAAAATTAGGAGTACAATCATGAATTCAAACAGCTCAATAGTCAAGATGGAAAACAAAAATTCCAGTTCGAAAAGAAACTCTTGGATGTCTGCAACTATTATTGCCAAATGCCAAATGAATTTGTGGGAGTATCAATGCAGTCCTTGGCAATAAAAAAAATTGTGACATGTTGGAATGAATGATCACATTAGTGCGTTCTAATTGGGCGCACACCAAACCCCAGGCCCAATTAAACCTACAAAAGTAAAACGTAAAGGTCACGTGAGTTAGAGGTGGAGCGGCTTTTGCCTTGTGCTGCCAGCTTGGTACAAAAAAAAAGGCAAATATCGAAAGAAAGAAAAGAAGAGAGATCAGAATAATTAAAAAAACCCTCAATCCGAGAAAGTAATGATCACCCTCACCCCTACCCTCCCAAACCCATTCCCCCAATCCTATATTTATAATCCAAGAACATGGTCATCACTAAGCTCCACAACCATGGTCTTCCTCCATGTCTTCAACATTAGCCGCTGGACATTAATAAAATAACACTTTTACAGCCAATTTGAAAATTGGGAAAGTGTAAGAGAAAATAAAATAAACATTATTTTTCTCTTTTGTTTAATTTTATAAAAAATATAAAATAAAAATAAGAGAAATAAGAGAGAAAAAAAGATAAAGTGATTTTTTGTTATTTTTCCTCCTTTTTATTTCTCTTTCTTTCCTAAGTAGAATTAAAAAGGAAAAGAAAAAAAAAATTCCACCCCATAGTTTCAAACAAGCTATTAGTTCCTTAATATAACTATTTATATCAAATCCAACGGCCAAGATTGAGGATGGTATGGGATTTACCATAACAGTGGGACTACAAAAACAATCCTCTGAAAACAGAAAAAAGAAGGAAAGAGAAAGAGGGGGAGAGAGGAACTTTTCCTTTCCTTAATTCTTTTTTTATCTTCTTTCGGTACCGCCCAACCCTCCTCCTCTCCGTCTCTATCTGTCCAATTCAATGTGAATACACACACAACACAGCATACCTAGCTGTTGATGAGGCAAAAAGGAAACAAGAAAAAGAAGAAAGTGCAAAGCAGAGGATTCTGTTGCTTTTTTGGTTCCTTCAAACGTTGATCTCTGCTCAAAGATGATAAGTCATTTCTTCCCATTTTCCCCCTTTCATTTTCCATCAATGAATTGATTCTAACTACAACCCATCAAGCACTTGAATTGATTCAAAACAACTTGGATAGATACCCACAGTTGGCTAACTTATTATTGGGCATAACTTGGAATTGAAAGATTTAATGATATTATTGTTAAAGGAAAATGCTATTCTTTTAGAAAATTTGTACACAAAACTCTACCAGAATGATGTATCAGTAACATTATTATAATTAAGAACCATCATAATGAATGTTTTGTTTTAAAGTGATTGGATTTTATCCAACTACATTATTCTGGTAATAAATTATGTATGTATTTTTCTGTTTCTATAGTATTATCCATCATCAAATTACGAAGTTTTCTCTCTTAAGAACTTTGTTTCTCTCTTTACAACATCACATTGATGGAAAGGATTGGACATTTGTGTGTGAGTTGGGGGAAGCACATTTGACTTGAATGTGAATTTGGATTTGAATTCTCGTCATTCTAATCATGGAATAAAGATTTTCATTTCATCAATTAATAAACTAGATGAAATCTTATCATATATCTTACTAAAATTATATTATTTTATATTAAAATTTATTTCCTTATATATAACTATAAAATTATTTATTTTCAAAATAATTACAAGTCAATTCATCTGAACTCTTCATTTTTATTTTTGTTGACATGTCAACACTTCAATTAATGAAATAGAGATATCTATTTCAAACATAGAATAGAGAGGATCCTAATCCTCCGTGAATTTGGGTAGTTCTTGAATAAGAACAAGCTTTTTACTTGAATTACTCTGTTTGTTATTTCTTTTTCAAATTGTAACTATTAAAGTTGAGACATGATGGTTAGATTATTTGATTTTTAATGTATTTATGTTGATATAGAAATTAAGTAGGCATCCGGACCATGAAAACGTATTGTAGAATTTTCCCAAAGTATTCTAATTCCTGCAAAATCTGCTTATCAATTCAAATCACTTTCAATCGGATCAACGAATCAATCCTTGATTATTTAACCTAATTATGATATAAATAACAATAACACATGTTGAGGAAGTCGTGAAATGTTGTAATCTTCTAACAATAACGTCATTCATGATGTGAGCGCACATTTATTTAATCAATTGATCCCAACCTAAAAATGCTGTTGAAACTTTTTTTTTTTAACTCCGGCGTGCGAGCGGTTGGCTCCAAGTTCCAACGAGTCCTTGTTTAAACCATTCTACATGTTTAGTTGTTTATTTGTGTCCTTAACAATTGGTACATATATATAAAATTCAAATGTAAAAATAAAATAGGAAAAGAGATATCAGGGGAGCCCCTGCTTCACAATTTCTGCCTGCTTGTAAAATTCCGTTCACACTATATTAATGACTATGGGCACGTACTTGCCCGTGAGAATCAAATTTGTTGGATTTCTTTTCCTCTAATTTCCTTGTATCTGCTTAGCTTAGCCCCAGTTCTAATGGAAAAAGCAGAAAACACAGAGAGGGAGAGGCCGACAACAACAAAGCAGAAAATAGAAGATATCGAGAGCCAAGAGCTGTTTAGAAACCTTCCTAAAGAAATACATGTCAACGGAACATATCTCTATTTCTATCAAGGCTTCTGGTGTCCTTCCATAGCGTTCCAAGGCATGGTTAACTTTCGACAGCACTTCCGAGCAAACGACAGTGATCTAATATTAGTTTCCTTCCCAAAATCAGGCACAACATGGCTTAGGGCCCTTGCATTCACCACAGTGAACCGTACCAAGCGCGCACTCTAGGAAAGCCCATTGCTATTTGCCCACCCCCACAAGCTTGTTCCTTTCATAGAATCCAATATCTATTTGAGGAATCCATCCCCTCACCTTAAAGGAATTCCCAGTGGAAGAATTTTTTCCACCCACACACCATATGCTGCGCTGCCTAGCTCCATAAAGGGTTCCAAGTCTAGAATTGTCTACCCATGTCGGAATCCTTTGGACCAACTTACCTCCTATTGGCACTTTGTCGCCAAAGCCTTATCTGAGACTTAACTGTTTTGTTTCACTAGATGAAATTTTCGAATAGTTCTGTCGTGGTGTCAGCATATTTGGCCCCTTCTAGGATCACGTTTTAGGCTACTGGAATGCAAGCCAAGAGATGCCAGACAAATGCTTTTCTTGAAATATGTCCGCAAACATGTTCTGTTTTGCACACTTTCCAAGACGATATCCCATGTTTCCAACTATAATTCAAACTTTTTGAAAGCATGAAAGTTCACGAAAAATTCTAGAAGAACACTGTGGGTGCAATCAATTCCCCTGGAGCCTTCCCGGTTGACTCAATTATCGAGGCAAAGTTTGGACGAACCTTCTCGATGATGGAGCGTATGCTACATGCGCTCAAATTTTGATCAAATCGACCAATTTTCAATCAACAATCAAGATTTAACCAGTACACATGGTGCCACGTGTCATTCTAGCAATGGAACAGTACCTGTGCATGTCCTACATGCGCTAGGTCAAATTTTGCAAGCCTGTTCCAGAATGTCTATAAATACCAGACCACCATTTGCATATTCCAACTCCGATTTCTGATGCGAAGCTCTACTGAAGTCACTCCAGAACTGTGAATCTCTAAACACACTTCATCCCTTCAACACTTAGGTTAGATTCCATCATCCCTAAGTCTATATACTTCACATATAAAGCCTTATACACCATCAAACACTCCCTACTAGCCCTCTAAGCCTTTTTGAAGTCATTCAAGTTCCAATCAAAGCATCCTTTGAAAACTACAAGTTTGTTGAAGGCAAAAGGTGGTATCCGTTTTACATTTGTGTTTTTCCCCACTCTTCTCTTCTCCCTCCTAGCCTACTTAGGTTATTCTCTATTTTAATCCCCATCTTCAACCCCCCATTTCTTGCATGCTTGAGCCAAGAGGGCTCTTAGATCATGCCTAGAGAAAAGCAAGTGAGAGTCATCGTGTAGGAAAACCTCTCACTAGCCTACTTTAAAATGGTATGGCCTAGGAGTCCCTTGTTTATATGGTGAAACCTAAAAGCCTTGTATGTGATCATGACCCCTTGCATATTACTACTTTGATCATGCCTTGTATGCTTGGCTTTATTTTGTGCCCATTGTCATGTTCTATAATGCTCACATTACTCTTAAACTCCATGTTATTTTCAAGCCCTACATTTCTTTCAAAAATTGTTCCAAAAGTTGGCTCCTTGAAGTTTAGGATGGGACCTTAGAAATCATGCCTTAGAGGATCCCCTACTAACCTCCTAACTCTCATTTTGGCATCATGGCATTTTGACTTGCATAAAGATTGTTTTCTAGCTCTCTAAATTTCAAGGTTTCCACTATTTCAAGATTAATGGTTAGAATGGCCCCATGGAACCTCCTCTTGAGTGGTCTCCCTTTTTGTTGGCTATAGGAACCCTCTCTTAACTGATTGGTTCCCTTGAAAAAAAAAAAAAAAAAAAAGAGGCCTTCAAAATCCTTTTTCCAAAGATGATTTTGCAAAAGTGCATGCTCTCCATCTTGGCCTTGAAAATAGTGCTTTAAAAATTGTCATCAGGTTAATTTTTTGGACCCCTTATACTCTTGCCAAGATAGTGGTTATAATGGCCATGAGGGAACTTTCCTTGGAATGGACTCCAAACACCAACCATGTAAACTATATTCTTGGCAAGAGTCAAAATTTTTATGAAAATGATCTTCAAAAAGATTGTCAACCTAAATCCACTACATAACATGTTTTGTTCTTCAAAACACTCTCCAAAAAGTGCATCAAACCAAGTTTCAAAACCATTTTCCAATTCAATCCTAGGTTAACTTGACCCTAGTTCACTCACCTTAGGTTAACCTAATCCTAAGTTATCCTAACCTTAGGTTAACCCAACCTTAGTTAGTTAACCATAGATCATCTTAACCCTAGGTTAACCTAACCCAAGTTAATTAACCTTAGGTCACCCCTAACCCTAGGCCAACCCAACCTAGGTTAGTATACTTCTAGGTTCCAACTTTTGAACCCCTTTTGAATGATCCTCCAATTTTAAACTGTACTCATTACCCACTTTTTCTAAAACCTTCACCCTCTTGAGATTTCAAAAACCAACTCCAAGATGTTTCCAAAAATATTTTCAAAAGATCATAAACCTAAGGCATCCCTAGCCCGCATATGGTTAGGGACCCCAAAGGAATGTGACATATCAAGAACAACCTCTAAGGTTATCTATATTAGGATTCCAAACCCATAGCCATTTCTAAAAATCACTTTCAAAAAAAAATTCATCCAAACATTCGAAAGTCATGCCTCCAAGGTATTCAAAACAAGACTTCAAAAACACTTTCAAATTCTCTTGAGTCATGCCAAAGCATTTCTCCAAAACTCATTTAAGTTGATCTAAAAACATTTTCAAAACACTCCACTATCTAATTTCAAATCAAAACTTCCAAGACCATAAAGAGTTTTCAACTTCCAAGACCACAAAGAGTTTTTCAACTTCCAAAGACCTCCAAGTGTCTTAAACTTTTCCAAAAACCTCAAAGTGTCTTAAACTTTTTCAAAGACCCTAAAGTGTTTTCAAACCTTCCAAAGGCGCTAATACACCTATTTTCCGTCGGGCTCTTGCCCGAACTCCGAATGACCTAATTCTCGCCAAATGAGATACGTACGCAACCTAAAATGGTGCGGTCACAACTTTTATTTCAACTTCAATCCCTTTTTCAAAGACTTTCAATCAATTCAAAGTTCCTCCTCCAAACTCTTTCAAAACCTCAATTATTTTTAAACTTCTTTCAAAAACTTGCATCATGCATCATCCATCTGAAAAGTGATGACTAAACCCTATTTTTCAAAATTCTAAAGTGGATATTAAGTGGACAATGGTAACCAATTATTCTAGTGAGTGAACAAAGGGTGATTAGACATACAAGTACCGAAAGGGCAGGGTAGGGTGATGATCTTAGGATATCTTCCCTACACGTAACCAACCCTCGAACCACAGATTTCTGTTTTCAAACGACCAAAATGGAGTTATTTTTCAAAAGGGCTTAAATTTTTCCAAAGGTTGCCAAACAACCTATTTTCTTAAAAACCTTCTCTTGAGAGAGTTTTCAAAACTTTTTTCAAAAAACCCTAAGTTTAATCTTCGGATTAACACTTAGTTTTAGGTGCCCTAACTCACCTTAATCAAGTTAGGTGGCGACTCCTATTTTTCTAAAAAACCCTTAGTCAAACTAATTTTCAAACCTAGTCGCACGTGTCCTTCTAGGAGGACGAGTTCTAGTGACAAAGTTCCGTGCATTTTGTCTCCAAGCCAAAAGGATCTTGCACACCTAAAAATCGAGCCGCGACAAGGACTTACCGTCTTCAGAAAGACACGCCTGTTGGAATTGGAAAGGAGACTTACCGTCTTCGACAAGACGTGCCTAATTTGAAATTGGACCGAATAATGCCCCTAAGGGCATTTTGGTCATTATGCCTCTATTTGGGCCCGATGGGCCCACGAAGCAATAGATAGACGGGATTAGACTTGGAAAGTTAATTTGACTCAAAATATGTCCACATTGACTTGAATACAAGTCTAGACGGACTGTAGACTGCCAAGCGGGCAAAAATGGGGTGCTTACAGCTGCCTCTCTTTTTCTGTCTTTGTTTGTTGAAGACAGAAAACGATAGAGTAAAAGTCTCATGTTGATCTTGAGGTGGTCGGAGGGATGGACTTTGGAAATTTTTCGACAACGAAGGTTCGAAAATGGATATTGGGCCCAATAGGCCTTCGAAAATGAGTTTTGGCGAGAAAAAGGGCAAAGCTGCCCAGAATTGGCAACTGGCGCCACTCCTTTGGCAAAGTTGGCTTGGCACCACTACTAGTGGCGCCAGGCCTAGGAACAAAACCAGAAAATTTTCGGATTCGAACACCTGTGGGATTTTGAAGAGTTTGTGAAAAATTGAGAGTCTTTGTGTGGAAATTGACTTGAACCTTGAAGGAGCACTTCTTAGGGATCACGGGTGATTGCCGGAAGTAGATGCCGTCATCGGAAAAGTCACCGAAAGAGAAGATTTCGCCGGAGAACTCCAAAAAGTGAGTTTTTAATTTTCTGTTGATTTTGACGTGTAGAATTCCGTTTGAGTTGTGTGACCAATGAAAATTGATGTTTTGATATGTTTTGAACATTATGGTGATGTTATTTTTTCATTTTGGTACTTGCTAAACTGAATTTGAATGATTTTACGAGATTATGGGAAGAAGGTTTTCTGAAAAAATTGGGGGTTTGTTCCTACAGGCTTGGGTATTAAGTTTTTTGGCTAGATTTTTATATTGTGTGCCTTAGAAAAAAGTGTTTAACAACCGTGTGAAGTTTCGTGATTTTCTTGAAAACTTAGTGAATTTTTTATTTTTTGAAATATGAAAAAATACTTAGAAAATTAGAAAAATTGGAAATTGATGAAATTAATGGAGTTTAAAATTTGGAAAAATTAGGGAATTTTTAGAAAATATTTGCAATGACTTTGAGGAATTTTAGGACCTTTTTGAAAACCATTGATTTATTGAAAAAATAAAACATGTGTTTTGAAAATTTTAAAAAATTAAAAAGTGTACGCGAGTGTTGATGTCTTGTGATTGTAATGTTGCAAAGTGCACGGTTTGTGTTTTGTGTTGATGTCATGGGTGTTGTAGGGACCATTTTTAAACGAAACTCTGTCGAAATTTTTAGAAAATAGGGAACGAGTTAGAAAAGGTTTAGAAATAAAATCTTTTTGAAGGAAAAAGACAGAAAGCCCTTGAAATTTGACTTGAAGTTGAAAAATCAAAAGGTGTAGTAAATTTATTTTGACATATCATTTGAAATCTTTCTATTATTTTTTTTTTTTAGTATTTATTTACTTTATTTTATTATTATTTATCTACATGTACCGTATATTAACACCTTTTACATTGGCTTACCTTTTCAGGATGGCAGATGCGGGTGATGATGGCTCTGAGAGGAGACGTCGCTCGAGGAAGGTGGCTTGGACAGATTCCACCGGCGGTTTGAGTAGATCCAGAAGTAGCAGACGATCTACTGCACGGGCCTGGACAGGGGAGTAAACCACCTGTTGACCCCTTTCTTCCTGTTGAGTTGGCCTTTACGGAGGAGATTGGTGCTGAGAAGGAGTTACCGGGCTTTGGGAATCAGGTGACCAGTTATGGGAGAGCCTCCTCCAGACATAGGTAGACGGATGCTGACTTGGGTGACCTGGAGGTACTGGACATCCCACCGCTCGGGGACCATGCTTATCACCCCAACGCATATTCTAGACATCATTTGCCCCCTCCTCAGGTACATACAGCTTTTAGAAGGGCTGTTCATCAGGTCTTCGTGACCATGCAGTGGGCTGCCCCATCATATCGTGTCTTCTTGACTGAGATCGCATTCAAAGCCTTCATGGGATTACAAGCTAACCGCCTGAATCGGCATTTGGTATTGGCACTGGTTGAGCGGTGGTTTGGAGAGACAGGGACCTTTCATTTTATTGGCTTTGAGTTGGGTCCCACCCCCTTGGATTGGGCAATCATCATAGGGCTTTCCTTCGTTGGCCAGCGGATCACTTTACAGTCAGTCAGTAGAAACGAGGCCTGCATTCTGTTGGACTTGTCCCCTCCTGAGCGTTCTGCCTTCCCAGTCTTTTGGCTCAGTAAGGATGACCGTAACTTTGCTGTTGAGCCATCACCTGCCAGGTGGGTCCTTATGAGATGGCGACTTGTTTTGTACATCAACTTTAGCTGCTTCTGCAATAACAAAAAGTCGCTTGTGCCTTTTCGTTTGGTAAGCATAGTAACTAATCTTGGGGCTTTGTCTGAGCTGGATTGGGGGTCTTTCTCCTTTGGCTGCTTCCTTCGATCGATGCGGGTTCAGACTTATTCTCGTTGGGGCAGCATGACTAGTTTCTGGCCTTTTCTTGTCTGATGGAGCTATGAGTACCTGCTTGTTCGTCGCCCTGCAGTTCTCGAGGACGACTATTGTCCACGTGCTTTGAGGTGGGCTCATGACTGTCATGCCCAGATTTTTCGCACTCGAGAAATACTCACACAAATGGAAAAAAATGCCGTACTCTCTCGTTAGAACTCACCCTCCTAGAAGAATGAGTGCGACTACGACTGGGTTTGAATTGAAAACAGATTTAAATAAAGAGCTTTTGAAAAAGATTCGGAGTCGCCACCTAACTTGATTAAGGTGAGTTAGGTCACTTAAAAACTAAGAATAATCCGAAGACTACACTTAGGGTTTTGAAAAACGATTTAAAAATATCTCCTCAAGAGAGGGTTTTTTAGGAAAGCAGGTTGTTTGGCAACTTTTGGAAAACATTTAGCCCTTTTTGAAAAATAACTTCTTTTTGGTCTTTGAAATCAGTGATTCTAGGTTCGGAGGTTGGTTACGTGTAGAGAAGACGCACTAAGCTATCACCCTACCCCGCCCTTTCGGTACCTACATGTCAATCTACCCTAGATTCACCTATGAGAATCTTTAATTAACAAATGTTCAAACCTATCCACTTTGAAAAACAATGTTTGAAAAGAAACTAACATGATGCATAATGTGCAAGTGCAATAGAAGAAAATTGAAAAATAGATTTGGGAAGAGATTGATTTGAAATTGATTTGATTTGAAAATAGATTTGAAGAGATGGAATTGAAATTGGAAAGTTTGAAAATTGAAAGTAGAAATTAAAAATAGAAATTTTGAAATTAGAATTTTGAAAATAAATTGGAATTTGAAAAATGTGGAGACCGCACCCATGAGGGTGGAATTGAAAGTTTGAAAAGTGTTGTGACCGCACCTATGAAGGTTGCCCACGTATCCCTTTGGGGGAATCAAGTCAGTCGTAGTTCGGACCGGAGTCCGATTGAAAAGAGATTGATTTGAAGAGAGAGATTGGATTGGAAGAAAGAGATTGAATTGAAAATTGGATTTGATTTGAGATTAGAAGAGGAGATTGGAAATTGAAATTGAGAAAACTGGACTTGCTTTGGAAAGATCGAGTTTGGAAAGACTTGGTTTTGGAAAAAGGGAGGTTTAGGAAACCTAGACTTAGGAAAGGTAGGAGACCTAGGAAAGACTTGAGATTTAGAAAGATTTGACTCGAATGTTGGACTTGGAAGATTTAGGAAATTAGAGAAGATTAGATTTAGGAAATGTTTGAATTAGAAAAGGTTCGATTTAGGAAAGTGTCATTTTTGGAAAGTTTCGAAATTAAGAAAGTTTTGAATTAGGAAAGTTTTAGGTTTAAGAAAGTTTTGTAATTGGAAAGTTTCGAGTTTAGAAAGTTTTCGAAAAAGGAAAAGTTTTCAGATTAGGAAAGTTCCCAAATTAGGAAAGTTTTGAAATTAAGAAAGTTTTGAAAATCAGAAAGTTTTGTTTCAAGAAAGGTTTTGAAATAGAAAAGTGTTGAATTTAGAAAAGTTTTGAATTAGGAAAGTTTAGTTTCAAAAAGGTTTAGAATTTGGAAAGTTTCAAGTTAAGAAAGTTTTGAATTTTGGAATGTTTTGAAAAAGGGAAGTTTTGAAAAGTGAAAAATTTAGAATTTGGAAAGGTTTGAAAAAGAAAGTTTAAGATTTAGAAAGTTTTAGAGTTTGAATTTTAGAAAATCTTGAAATTAGGAAAGGTTTGAATTTAGGAAAGGTTTGAAAGCTTAGGTTTGAAAAGTTAAGATTTGAAAAGAGGGTAGAATTAGGAAATGGTTGAATTAGGAAAGATTTGAAAGTTGAGTTTTAAAATTTAGGAAAAATTTTTATGTTCAAGTTTCGGAAACTTAAGGTTTAGGAAAGTGGAAGTTTAGGAAGGATTTGAATTTAGGAAAGATTTGGATTTTGAAACTTAAGGAAAGATTTGAAGTTTAGGTTTAGGAAACTTATGGTTTAGGAAGGTAGGAAATTAGGAAGGAGTTGAATTGGGAAAGGTTTGGGATTTATTTCCAAAAACGGAGGATTGGATTTAGTTTCCTAAACGAGAAGATTGGATTTAGTTTCTTAAAGGGAAGATAGGACTTGGCAAGGATTTGGAAAGAGAGATTCTAGAAATCCTAGATTTGAAAAATTATAGTTTTGACGTAGAAAATAGGTTTTGAAAATATGTATAGTTTTGATGTAGAAAACAAGAGGAGGTTTTGGACACCTAGGTTTGGGGCAAAGTTTGAAAATCATGTTTTTGGAAAGAAAATTAGGGTTTCCTAATTGTGGGTTCTAGAGCTTAACTTGGGCTCCAAGGAAAGAGTTTTTGAAAACTGCGTTTTTGGAAACGAATGTTTTCTAAAAGAGAATCCTAGGGAGGAGTTTTTTGAAAGTGAATTTGAAAATAGAGTTTTTGGAAAAAGAGTTTAAAAAGAAGGAGTTTTTGGAAAGTGTGTTTTTGGAAACGTAGATTTTAGAAGAAAAATCCTAAAGGGGAATTTCTAGAGGAAAGTTTTTGGAAAGAAAGTTTTTAGAAAGATTTTTTGGAGAGAGTTTTTTTTTAAGAAGATTTTTGGTAGAAGATTGTTGAAGAGAATTTTTGGAAAGATTTTCGGGCAACGTTTTTAGAAAGTGATTTTGGGGAGAGGATTTTGGAAAGGAGTTAAAAAAGGGAGTTTTGAAAAATAGATTTTGGAAGGAGTTTTTAGAAAACAATTTTGGAGAGGAAAGTTTTAGGAAAGTATGTCGAAAAAGAGATTTTTAGGAAGAGGGATTTGGACAAAGAGTTTTTAGAAGGTGTAAAAACATCTCACTTTCCTAAAGCAATTCTAACCATAAGAGGGCTAGAACCACTTTAGGAAAGCGGTTTTGAAAACAAGAAGATTTGAAAATATAGACCGTATTGGTCGCTTTAAATGTAACACTTTCCCAAAGCAATTCTAGCCATGGAAAAACTAGATTCACCCTAGGATTGTAATTTTGAAAACATATTTTGAGAAAGAGATTTTGATGCAATTTTGAAAACAAGTTTGAAAACGGTTTTGAAAACGAGTTTGAAAACAAATTTTGGAAGATGAAAGATTATGATATGCATAATACAATTTTGGGGTCATGAATATACAAGGTTAAGGCTTCACCACATAATCAAGGGGGTCGGACCCACGTGGTCTCTGGTTAGACTAAAAGAAAGCCCCCGATACGGTGACTCTCCAATAGCCCAATCCTACACATGGACCGGGAATCCCCTTATTTCAAGCATGCAAAGAAAGGGGGGGAAAGAGATGGGGGATTAAAATAGAGAAGACCCAAGTGGGTTAGGAGAGAGAAGAGAGAGGAGGGAAGTGCGGAAATTTAAATAGGGAGCCTACCGTATGTCTTGTTTATTTTGTGCGCCTTGCTTTCTTCGGTCTTCAGTCTTCATCTTGATCTTCACCTTCAGTCTTCAATAGTTGTCTTCAAGCTTCAAACTTCAGATTGCAACTCCTCAAGTCTTCGAAGAGGGGTTGAAGGTTAGTATAGGAGTGTATGGGGTGTGTATGAGTGTATAGGAGGCTAGGGTTTAGTGTATGGTGGCTAGGGTTTGAAAAAACCTAAGGAGACTAGGGTTTAGGAGGTGCTCGAGCTCTGTATATCGAAATATATGATTTTTAGGTTGAGTTTGCGGATCCTTTTCATGTTGAATGAGGCTCTATATTTATAGAGGGAGGAATACACTGGCGCCTGTTGCAGTGGTACCAGGCCAAAGTTTACACTAGCGCCACTAGGAGTGGCGCCAGGCCATTTTTTGGCTTGGCACCACTACTAGTGGCGCCAGCCATTTAGGAAATGTTTAAGGTCAGCAAGCAACGTATCTTTGACTAGATTTGGGCGCCTGTACTAGTGACTACCATGCAATTTTTAGCCTGCTTCACTAGGAGTGACTCCGGAAAGTCCGGGAATGATTTGAAGGAGCCGGGAATGACCCGAAAGGCTGGAAAGGAGCAGGAACACTTAAAATAGTGTCTTGGAGGTATTTGATTTGAAAAGTGAGGATAAAATGTGTCGGAAATGTTGACCGGGCCCTTAGGGACAAAACGGTCAATCGGACCGGAAAACTGTTGGGTCGAACTCGGATTGTCCCGAAAGAAGAATCGAATTTGGAAACATTATTCAAAATGTTCCAAAAAGGTTTCCAGTTTGATACCCAGAGCCAATGTGGTCGGAAAAGGTGACTGGCCCACTAAGGGCAAAACGGTCATTTTGCACCAGGTTGGTCAGAACTAACTCGGAATAATCCAAAAAGGTAGAGGAAGGTTTAGAATACTATAAGAAGTATTCTCGGGAGGTTACCGTTTTGATACCCAGAGCCGGTGTGGTTCCCGAGACGTTCAAATGCCTAGGGACAAAACGGTCATTTAGCTTCAAGTGGGCCTTACGGGCCCGGGAAGCGACTGGTGGACTAAATTCAAGTTAAAAAGGCGGGCTTAGAGTCTAAATATGCATGTGATGTGTGAAAGTGAGCTTGGTCAGCTCGGAGATTGCCAAGCGGGCAAAAATGGGGTGCTTACAATGACCGGGTGGCCCAACGATCGGAGATTACTGACTTTGTGACACTACAGGCGAACTTGGAGTTGATTGAGGTGAGAAATGTGACTTGGCGGCCATTCATTGGATCAGTTCATTATAAGACGGTCCAATACTTGGTCCCGTTATCCCTATCGAGGGATGCCTTTCTTAGTGATGATACTTGGGAGTCCTATCTAGGAGAGCGACACTGGCGGTAGTTTCATGAGGAGTTCCGATCAGCAGGAACTCCACCGGAGTATATGTTTGGAGCCTTGGTGGCAGGAGTGCCTATCCCTTATCAGGAGCGACAGCCGGGTGCCGAGCTCTTGCTTCCTCCGAATACCGATTATGCTGCGCACTTTAGGGCTCATTTTGTTAGTGCCTTCACCCGATTTGAAGTAGTAGTCGATGGATATGTTGTTGGCCAGGAGGTGGTTGACTTGTGGCGCGGAGCCGGAGGATATTTGCCCCAGGCTAAGTTTACTACTGTGAGGGATCAGAGGCATTGATACCAGACGCAGCGAGATCAATATCAGGCAGAGGTGGCTTCCTCAACAACTCGGATAGCTCAGATGGGAGGTGGCGGGGTATATCGTCTTTTCTCTCCTTTTTGCTCCGCTGTTGTTTAGTTCTTCTTTCATGTGGCTGATTTCGGTTTTATCTTCCCTACAGGATGATGGTGCTTCGAGTAGTTATCCACCTCCTCCGATGCCGGGTTTTGGGGATTTCGATCCAGATGACATTGACTTTGACCTTTGATAGATGCCCCTGGTTGAGACTCTGATTTTCCTTTGCCCCTATTCCTGTGATGTACTTATGTTAGACAGTTTTATTTTGTAAGTTATGTACAAAGATGGATATTTATGGTATTTAGATACATGGATAGACAGAGACATTTATGATCTTTTCAACTAGGCATATGATCAGATGCATGTGATGGATAATGATGTTATGTATCTATTACATGAGTTAATGTTGGTGACTTCTGTCTTTACATGGAGTTATGTCCTATGCAAAGCTCATGTGATTTTTTATTTATTTTATTATTATTATATATGCACATATTAGAAATACATTAACTAACAGAATGACAAGGGGTGCTGTCGAACTCGATATTTTTGGGGATGGTAATTCCCTCCTTTTTGGGGGCCTAACCTCTCCTCTGGCTCAACCTTACCTTGATTGGATGATAACACTTCGCACCTTTCTCAACCTTTTGATCGTCTCCGACTTTCTGCCTCGGGGTTAGTGTATATGATTATTGGGCTGAAACTCTCAACTCTCGGGGTTTTAGCAATAGCTTTCCCGACTTTCAGCAGAACGATAAGCGGCCAGTCCTTTCAATCCGAGGAGATTTTGTTTAGGACCATAATGTAGGCTAGGTTATGGGGTTTCGGAAACAACGGGATATGCAGGCTCAAATTCAATGTTGTTTTCAACAGGGTTTAGATCCGTACCATCCTTGACTCCTCTTCAGTAGGGCTAGCATCCCTCTTTAGCTTCGGCAGCGTATCTAGTTCATTTAGATCAAGCAATCTATTTTCAATCGAAGCGGACTTTAGTAAGGTTGTAATGTAGGCCATGGTCTAAGGGTTTTGCAAGAAAGGGTAAAGGCTCGAACCTATTGTTTCTACTGGGTTTCTTTATAACCTAAGATCAACATTAAATTTCCTTCTTTGCTTTTAACTATATACTTCTCAGGGTGAAAGTGACTCTTTTCTTTCGCCCTTTCTATATGCTTTTTGAGATATACATAACTCTCTTCTCTTTCGATCTTCTTATTATGCTTTTGAAGATGACTCAATCATGGTTTTCTTCAGGCCTTTCCTTAGAAGTTGTTGTTTTTATTTTATTTTATTTTATTTTTGGCCTTTTGCCCCTTGGCAACTCCTTTCCTTCCTTTTTATCTCTTTTCTTTTCTTTTATGAAACAAACCATGCTATAACCCTTAGGCTTTTTCCTTAGCAGTTCAATCCAGCCCAATGTGGGCAGTGATCCCTAGGTTGGGTTTTCTCGAAAAAGGTAAATGACTTAACAGGTTTGACAAGGGGTTGCTTCTGACTGTATGGGAGATGAAATGAGGGTCTCTCTTCATTTTGAATTAGATTGCTTGATCCATAAAACTTTCGATACTATCATAGCACGATAGAGGTGGATACCATTCCTAGAGTTTCTCAATTATCGTCTGCCTCAGTGTGGGGAGGACAGTCTTGGACTGGGGTTGATAAAGAAAATTTTCGCTTTCCGCGAGGCACTAGGGGTTAAGCAAAGGGAATATAAGCATTTTTTTTATTATTATTATTTATATGTTGGAAAATGAATAATGGCTCCCCTTCACTTTGATAATCTAGCGGCACATCGCTTAGCTTCAGTGTCTTGCAAGTGTTGCCTTTGGGTAGTATCCTCACTCATCCTTATCCTCTCTATCTATGGAAAGCTGATCGTTTGGCGAGTGGTTTACTCATGCTATCATCCCTTCAAGTCGGATCATTCCATAAGATATACCATGCCCCTTGCGTAGAAAGCAGTTACCATTCATAAAAGACATATAACATAGCAGCAGTGAGTAAGAGGACTATCATTCGATTATTATCGTCATTTTTATGAAAAGCATGAAGTTCTTAAGCAGTAAGAAAATGTAAACATCAATTTAGAGACAGGAAGTAAAAGGGATAGAAAGAAAGTGGGTGAAAACACCCCTCTCTTGTACGCTTTTGAAGGGATTCCTACATTTTTCAATAGGGCTTTGGGACGATGCCCATATCAGCATTTCATCCATGGTTGAGATCGTCAGCCAAGGCAGGACAGGTAGGTGCTTCTCCCGGAGTTCTAAGTGAGTTGGCGGTGATGATGTAATTGTCAGCTTCCTTGACCGTCTTGCCTTCATTTGTTTGCTCCGTAGTTTCTCTAACAAACTAGTTGGGCAGCTCGTCTTCTTCCAGCTTGAAAGATCGAGCCCGGGGTTTTCTACTCTGGCGTCCAGCCGTGGCTCGGTGTTCCTCAGGTGTACACAATGGGGATTCTTATCACTGAGTTTGGACAGCTCCCGGTCAATCTTCTTCACAGATTCATATACAAGTTCGTCTTCAAGGACCGGTATTTAATCGGGTTTAGACCGTAACCAAGCATGACACTGCTCCAGATCTTCGCATTCCATTTCCTCCCCAGCCATGTAATATATCTCTTGGCATGTGTCGCGCCCAGTTTTTTCGCACTCGGGGAATACTCACACAAGTAGAAAAAATTTTGTACTCTCTCGTTAGAACTCACCCTCCTAGAAGAATGAGTGCGACTAAGTTTGAATTGAAAATTGATTTGAATAAAGGGCTTTTGAAAAAAATTTGGAGTGGCCACCTAACTTGATTAAGGTGAGTTAGGTCACCTAAAAACTAAGAATAATCCGAAGACTACACTTAGGGTTTTTGGAAAAAGTTTTGAAAATATCTCGTCAAGAGAGGGTTTTTAAGAAAAACAGGTTGTTTGGCAACCTTTGGGAAACATTTAGCCCTTTTTAGAAAAATAACTCCTTTTGGTCTTTGAAATCAGTGATTTTAGGTTCAGAGGTTGGTTACGTGTAGGGAAGACGCACTAAGCCATCACCCGACCCCGCCCTTTCGGTACCTAGATGTCAATCTACCCTAGATTCACCTATGAGAGTCTTTAACTAACTATTGTTCAATCCTATCCACTTTGAAAAACAATGTTTGAAAAGAAACTAACATGATGCATGATATGCAAGTGCAAGAAAATAGACTTGATTTGGAAATAGATTTGAAAAGAAAAAGATAGAGGTTTGAATTTGAAAAAAAAAGGTTTTGGAAATTGAAAATAGAGATTTGAAAGTAAAAATTTGGAATTTGAAGTTTGAAAATAGATTAGAGATTTGGAAAGATTTTGTGAAAATAGAAACTTGAAAAATGTTGTGACCGCACCCATGAGGGTTGCCTACGTATCCTATTGAAGGAATCAGGTTAGTCGTAGTTCGGACAAGAGTCTGATTGAAAATAAAAATGTTAATTTGGAAAAGAGTTGGAGTTGGAATTTGAATTAGAATTGGAAGAATAGGAAATTTGGACTTTTATTGGAAGATTTGAAAGGATTGCTTTTGAAAGACCTAGACTTAGGAACTTAGAAAAGAAAGATTGGACTTGACTTGGAAAGATAGAACTTGGAAGAAAGGTTTGGACTAGTTTTGAAAAGATTGAGGTTTAGGGAACCTAGACTTAGGAAAGATGAGGGGTTTAAGAAATATTTGACTCAACTTGGAAGGGTTTAGACGATTAGGAAAGATTGGATTTAGGAAGGATTCAAATTAGAAAAGTTTCGTTTTAGGAAAGTGTCATTTTAGGAAAGTTTTTGTTTAGGAAAGTTTCAACTTAGGAAAGCTTTGACTTAGGAAAGTTTCAACTTAGGAAAGCTTTGAATTAAGAAAGCTTCAACTTAGGAAAGTTTTGAATTAAGAAAGCTTCAACTTAGGAAAATTTTGAACTTTGGAAAGTTTAAAAAACAAGGAAGTTTTGAAAATAAGAAGATTTTGAGTTTAGAAAGTTTTAGATTTGGAAATATTTGAAGGTTTAAGAAAGTTTAGAATTTAGAAAGTTTTAGATTTAGAAAGTCTTAACTTAAGAAAGTTTTGAACTTGGAAAGCTTTGGATTTGGAAAAACTTTTGAAATTTAGAAAGTTTAAGATTTAGAAAGTTTTAGAGTTTGAGTTTTAGAAAATCTTGAGATTAGGAAAGGTTTGAATTTAGGAAAGGTTAGAAAACTTAGATTGGAAAGTTAAGATTTAAAAAGGGATAGATTTAGGAAAAGGTAGAATTAGGAAATATGTGGAAGTTGAGTTTTAAAATTTTAGGAAAGATTCTTATGTTCAAGTTTTGGAAACTTAAGATTGAGGAAAGTGGAAGATTAGGAAGGATTTGAATTAGGAAAGATTTGGATTAGGGAGGGATTGGATTTCGTTTCTAAAAGGGAAGGTTTGATTTTCTTTCCAAAAACGGAGGATAGGATCTAGTTTCCTAAACAGGAAGATTTGATTTAGTTTCCTAAAAGGAAAATTTGATTTGATAAGGATTTGGACAAGGGAAGTTTTAGAAACCCTAGATTGGGAATGCTATAGTTTCGACGTATAAAATAGGTTTTGGAAATATATAGTTTTGATATGGGAAAATAAGAGGTTTTGAAAACCTATGTTTTAAGGCAAGTTTCAAAACCATGTTTTTGAGAAGAAAATTAGGGTTTCCTAATTGGGGGTTCTAGGGCTTGACTTAGGCACCAAGAAAAAGGATTTTTTGGAAAGTGTGTTTTTTGGAAACAAGTTTTTGGAAGAAAATCCTAGAGAGGAGTTTCTAGAAGGAAGATTTTTGAAAGAGTTTTTGAGAAAGTGAATTTTGGTAAAAGATTGTTGGAGAAAGCTTTTGGAAAGATTTTTTCTAGGGAGCGTTTTTAGAAAGTAGATTTTGGGGAGAGAATTTTGGAAGGAGTTGAAAAAAGAAGTTTTGAAAAATAGATTTTTGGAGGAAGTTTTTGAAAACAACTTTGGAAAGGAAAGTTTTAGGAAAGTATGTTGAAAAAGAGATTTTTGAAAATAGAGTCTTTAGAAGGTACCAAAAATGTCTCACTTTCCTAAAGCGATTCTAACTATAAGAAGGCTATAACCACTTTAGAAAAGTGGTTTTGAAAATAACAAAGGTTTGAAAATATGGACCATGAAAGTCACTTCAAATGTAACACTTTTCTAAAGCAATCCTAGCCATAGAAAAGCTAGAATCACCCTAGGGTTATGATTTTGAAAACATATTTGAAAAAGACGATTTTGATGCAATCTTGAAAACAAGTTTAAAGCAAATTTTAAAAACGGGTTTGAAAACGATTTTTGGAAGATACAAGATAATGATATGCACAATGCAAGTTTGGGGTCGTGAACATACAAGGTTAAGGCTTCACCACATAATCAAGGAGGCCGAACCCACGTGGTCTCCGATTTGCCTAAAGGAAAGCCCCCGACACGGTGACCCTCCAGTAGTCTAATCCTACACATGGACCAGGAGTCCCCTTGTTTCAAGCATGCAAAGAAAGAGGGGAAAGAGATAAGGGATTAAAATAGAAAAAACCCAAGTGGGTTAGGAGATAGAAGAGAGAGGGGGGAAGTACAGAAACGTAAAACGAAAGCCTACCTTGTGTCTTATTTATTTTGCGCGCCTTGCTTGTCTTCGGTCTTCGTCTTAATCTTCGTCTTCAATCTTCAAACTTCAAATTGCAGCTCTTCAAGTCTTCAAAGAAGGGTTGGAGGCTAATGTATAAGTGTATGGGGGTGTGTATGAGTGTATAGAAGGCTAGGGTTTAGTATATGGTGGCTAGGGTTTGGAAAACCTAAAGAAGCTAGGGTTTACGGAGTGTTCGAGCTCTATGTATCAAAAATTAGAGTTTTTAGACTGAGTTTGCAGACCCCTTTCACGCTGGAAGAGGCTCTGTATTTATAGAGAAAAGAATGCACTAGTGCTTGTTGCAGTGGCGCTATGCCGAAAATTACACTGGCGCCACTCCTAGTGGCGCCAGCCATTTAGGAAATGTTTAAGGTCGGCAAGCAACGTATCTTTGACTAGATTTGGGTGCATGTACTAGTGACTACCATGCAATTTTTAGCCTGGCTTCACTAGGAGTGACTCCGAAAAGTCCAGGAATGATTTGAAGAGGCCAGGATTGACCCGAAAGGCCAAAAGAGAGCAGGAACACCTAAAATAGTGTCCCGGAGGTATTTGACTTGAAAAGTGAGGATAGGATGTGTCGGAAGGGTTGATCGGGCCTTTAGGGGCAAAACGGTCAATCGGATCAGGAAGCTGTCGGGACGAACTCGGACTGTCCCGGAAAAAGACTTAAGACTTAGAGACATTATTCAGAATGTTACCAAAGGTTGCCGGTTTGATTCCGAGAGTCGATGTAGTCGAAAAAGGAAACCGGCCCACCCGAGGCAAAATGGTCATTTTGTACCGGGTTTGCCGGAATTGACTCGGAATAATTCGGGAAGGTAGCGGAAGGTTAAGAATACTATAAGAAGCAATCTCAAGAGTTTACCGGTTTGATACCGAGAGCCGGTGTGGTTCCCGGGGCATTCGAATGCCTAGGGGCAAAATGGTCATCTAGCTTCACGTGGGTCCTATGGGCTCGAGAAGCAACCGGTGAGCTAAATTGGAGTTTAAAAATTGGGTTAGAGTTTGAATATGTGTGTGATGTGTAAAAGCGAGCCCAATCAGACCAGAGATTATCGAGCAGGAAAAAATGGGCTGCTTACAACATGCAGCAAAACAAACCTTGTTGTTCCCAAACTTTGTAATGACGTTGACAGTGGGATCCAATGGAGGGCTTGTAGTGACATTCGAGGAAGGATTAGCTGGTCGTAAGCCAATGATCTCGTTGTCTATCTGGTCTTGAATCTTATGTTTGAGGGTCCAGCATTATTCGGTGTCATGTCCTTGGCCACCCGAATGGTATTCACAATACGCTTTTGAGTTAAAATGAGGTGGTAAAGGATTAGGTCGAAGTCGAGGGGGTATAGGTTTTAGATATCCTGCGGCTAGGAGACCGAAATAGGTTGCGGTTTGTGTACAGGCAATTTTAGTGAAAACTCGATCTTTTGGTCTCATTCGCCTAGGTGTCCTAGATGACCTAGAAGGGCGGGGATCAAGTTCTGGTGCAACAACTATTGGGTCAGTGGTTTGGGAATTGGAGGAGCTTCGGGTTTTATGTTTCAAAGTGGGACAATTTTCGATGTCAAGGCCAAGCGGATGGGACTGGTACTCATAGGATTGATTATAGGATTCAGGGGTTTGGTTAAAGGTCGGCCTGAGAGATGCTAGAATGCAGCAAATGGCTTGGGGATGTTGTTGGTGAGCAATGGTCGAGGTGTGATCTTGGTCTTCCCTCTTTATCCTCTTTCGTTTCTTATGGGTTTAGGCTTGCAAGGACTCTACTTGCTCATGGGTTGCATAGGATAAGAGTGAAGAGAGTAAGCGTTCCATTCTAGTCATCCTATATCTGACTCCTCTTGCCTCCGCTAGTAGTAGAGTTAAGGCATCAAGAGTAAGTGCTTCCATGGGCATTTCTTAGCTTTTGGCCTATAAAACGGGGGGGAACGAAGAAAGGTACCTGAAACCAACAAAGGAAAAGAGTCAGCGTTTTATCTTGACAAGTCTTTATGCAATGCATGCATTAGGGTGCCCCTTTGTAGGAGGGAAACTACACATGGTGTATTGGCTCACTTTTAGAGATAGGGGATTTGCCCCTATATGCAGATGCCTTACTGTCAACTGGGAACCTTTCTTTTGTTCATGCATTTATTCACTCACTCATTCGCGGAAAATAAAGAAATACATTTAACTTTGGGTTTACGATACAAAAGAATTGAAATACCTTTTAACAAGGGGAGAGGGAACATGTTTCTTTGGGATTACACCTATCTAGTTTTACATAAGAAGTCCTAAACTACTCTTGAGCCTTCAGATTTGCCTTCCTTGGATTTAATGTTGAGGAGGTTGCTGAGAGACCTTGTTAATCAATTGCCCCTCGTCTTCTTGGCAACCCTATCTCAGTGAGCATTGAGGGATTGGGGCCCCTCTTATGGAATGAATTAATGTGCATGTCATGAGTCTTTAGGTTTACGTGGGAACCCCTAGGGTCTAGGTAGGTTTAATGCAAGGGAGAGTGAACTAGGTGTCACTCTCAATGGGTTGATCATATGCATGTGAATGCAGTGACTTGAGTTACTCGAAACTCTTATCTTGACATGGAATATAGGATGCATGAAAATGGGTGCATAGAGTATAAGGAAAGATAATATAATTGAAGTACATATGCATGTATGAGCAGTTAAACAGGCATTATAATAGTATGAATACAGTCATTATAACAATAGGAATAGACAAGTATAAATGAAAATAAGAACAGTCACCATTTCCTCCATGGTTTTGAAAAACGGTGCGCGTGTCTTAAATCTGGCAGAGGTTCGGCTATACATGGTGTCTATATGAGCATGAGGTTGAGAGTTGACTAATGCGTCCTTGTAAGCACCCCATTTTTGCCCGCTCGGTAATCTCCGACCCGATCGGGTTCGGTTTTCAACATCACAACACATGCAAGTTCAAGATGAGCATTACAATCTCCAATCCAACCAACTGGTCGCTTCTCAGGTCCACAAGGACCCGCTGGAGCCATAAGCACCATTATTCCAGGCAACTTTCCGGACCAAGCGGTCCCGGAAACCAACGCCATCCAGGTAGCTTCCCGGGATTGGGCGATCTCAGGGACCAACACCTCATCAAATTCTAGACGGTTTACTTCTGGCGCCTGCTAGCTCGCCAACGTAGAATGTCCTTCATTTAGTAGTTCTCGGAGACCAGGCGTTCTCAGAGACCAACACCACCCTTCCAGGTAGCTTTTTGGGACCAGGCATTCTCAAGAACCAACACCACCCCTACAGGTAGTTCTGTAAGAACCGGGTGTTCTTAAAGACCAACACCGCACAAATAGTTTTCCGAGACCGGGCGGTCTCGGAAACCAACACCTAGGTCAACACCAGCGCCTGCTAGCCTAACTTGGTAAAAAAATGACCAAATCTGCCCCTTGGGCCTCCAGGCACGTTTTGGAAAAGTTCAAAATCCCTCAAAATGATAAGTCCATCCGTCCAGAGTGTTATTAAACCATAGGCGTCCCTTGCATGCCATTTGGTCCAAATCCGGTCCTATTCTAGCCCACTCCAATCAAAATGACCGTTTTGCCCCTAAACACCTCAACACTGCACAAACCCCGCTGAAGGGTAAAAGACTCTTCCAAAACAGTCCCTGAACAACCCTACACGCTTAACACAATACACCAAATCATTTCTAACCATTTCCAGCCAATCTGGGTCAAAGTGACCGAATTGCCCCTGAAAATCCAAACATGCGTCGAAACAGCACCGGCCTTGGGACTTCGAGCAAAGGGTTTTACCACACGCCCTTGTTTAACTCGAGGAGGACCCTACGACGCTAAACTTACACGACTCGATAAAAGTTTCCTAGAGCGTCTCGCAGACGCTCCGCCTAAATTGTCTTTTCTCCCGATTCCTTGGATATAATGCACCGTCAACTGACTTGAGAAATGCATAAATCAGGGAATTCTCGAAAGCTCGTTCATAGATCTTTCCATCAATATGGCTCAATCGAATAGATCACTTCCTGAAGCCCTTCATCGTACGGTGCAAAAACTATAACTTTCAGCAACCCCTAGAGCGTCTCACAGACGCTCCGCCAAGGTTGACTTTTTCTCCGATTCCCTAATCAAAACACACCGTTAAATGACTTAAGAAACGCGTAAATCTGGGAATTCCTGAAAGCATTTCCAGGGTACTTTCCATCGGTACGGTCCAATCTAATGGATCACTACCCGAAGGCCTCGATCGCACGAAATGAAAATAACCACTTTCAAACACCCTAGGAGCGTATCATAGACGCTCCGCAAAAGCGACCATTTTGGCACACTTCCCAAGACGATATCGCTTGCCTCCAAACATAATTCAAACTTCCTGAAAACATAAAAATTCGCCGGAAGCCTTAGGAGAACATCCTGAGTGCAACCGATTCCCCCGAAACCTGCTCGATTGACTCAATTATTGAGGCAAAGTTTGGACGAACCTTCCCAGTGATGGAGCGTATGCAACATGCGCTCAAATTTTGATCAAATAAACTAACTTTCGATCAACAGTCGAGATTTATCCAGTACATGGGGTGCCACATGTCATTCTGGCAATGGAACAGTTCCTGCGCATGTGCTACATGCGCAGGGTCAAATTTTGGCCAGGCGCATGTAGTATATGCACTAGGCCTGTTCCAGAGTCTCTATAAATACCAAACCACCCTTTGCATATTCCAACACCAATTTTTTATACGAAGCCCTGCTGAAGTCACTCCAGAACTGCGAATCTCTATACACACTTCATCCCTCCAACACTTAGCTTAGGTTCCATCATCCCCAAGCCTATATAATTCGCATATAAAGCCTTATACACCATCAAACACTCCCTGCCAGCCCTCTAAACCTTCTTGAAGTCATTCAAGCTCCAATCAAAGCATCCCTTGAAGACTACAAGTGTGTTGAAGGCAAAAGGTGGTATCCCTTTCACATTTGTGTCTTCCCCCACTCTTCTCTTCTCCCTCCTAGCCTACTTAGGCTATTCTCTATTTTAACCCCCATCTTTAACCCCCCATTCTTGCATGCTTGAGCCAAGAGAGCTCTTAGATCATGCCTAGAGGAAAGCAAGTGAGAGCCACCGTATAGGAGGACCTCTCACTAGCCTACTTTAAGATGGTATGGCCTAAAAGCCCCTTGTTTATGTGGTGTAACCTAAAAGCCTTGTATGTGATCATAACCCCTTGCATATTACTATTTTGATTATGTTTTGCATGCTTGGCTTCCTTTTATGCTTATTGTCATGCTCTACAATGCCTACATTACTCTTATTTTTATGCCACCTCCAAGCTCTATATTTCTTTCAAAAATTATTTCAAGAGTTAGCCCCTTTAAGTGTAGGATGGGATTTTAGACATTATGCCTTAGAAGACCTCCGACTAACCCCCTAACTCTCATTTTGGTGTCATGACATTTTAATTTGCACAAGAGTCGTTTTCTAATTCTCTAATTTTCAATATTTCTATTCTTTTAAGTGTAATGGTTGGAATGGCCCCATGGAACCCTTTCTTGAGTGGTCTCCCTTTTGTTTGGCCATATGAACCCTCTCTTGATAGAATGGTTCCCTTGAAAAGTGGTTTTCAAAATCCTTCTCCAAAGATGATCTTCAAAAATGCATTCTCTCCATCTTTGCATTAAAAATGGTGCCTTAAAAAGTTGCCATCACCATGTTGATTTTTGGACCCTTTACACTCTTGTCAAGATTATGGTTATAATGGCCATGAGGAAACCTTCCTTGGAATGGTTTCCAAACACTAACCATACAAATCATACTCTTGGCTAGAGTCAAAATTTTCATAGAAATGATTTTCAAAAAGATTGCAACCAAAGTCCATTGCGTATCATGTTTTGTTCATCAAAACTCTTTCCGAGAATGCATCAAAACAACTTTCAAAACCATTCTCCAATCTAACTGTAGGTTAACTTGACCCTAGGTTAACTTGACCCTAGGTTAACTTGACCCTAGTGAACCTACCTTAGGTTAACTTGACCCTAGTAGTCCAACCCTAGGTTAACTTGACCCTAGTTCACCCACCTTAGGTTAACCTAACCCTAAGTCATCCTAACCTTATGTTAACCCTACCCTAGTTACTTAACCCTAGGTCACCTTAACCCTAGGTTAACCCAACCTTGATTAGTTAACCATAGGTCATCTTAACCCTAGGTTAACCTAACCCAAGTTAGTTAACCATAGGTCATCTTGACCCTAGGTTAACCTAACCCAAGTTAGTTAACCTTAGGTTACCCCTAACCCTAGGCCCACCCTATTTAGGTTAATACACTTCAAGGTTCCAATTCTTGAACCCTCTTCTAAATGGTCATTCAATTTTCAAACTATTCTCATAACTTATTTTTCTGAAACCCCTTACTCTCATGATTTCAAAAAACTGACTCCATAAACTCTTCAAATGTTCTTACACTCCATCTTCAAGGTGTTTCCAAAAATGCTTTCAAAATGTCACAAACCCAAGGTGTCCCTAGCCCCCTCATGGTTAGAGATTCCAATGACAAGTGATAAATCAAGAATAACCTCTAAGGTTGTCCACATTTGGATTGCAAACCCTTAGCCATTTCCAAAAACCACTTTCAAAAACTAATTTATCAAAACATTCCAAAGTCATGCCTCCAAGGTTTTCAAAACAAGAGTTCAAAAACACTTTCAAGTTCTCTTAAATCATGCCAAAGCATTTTTACAAAACTCCCTCAAGTTGATCCAAAAACATTTTCAAAACACACCACCATCCAATTTCAAGTCAAAACTTCCAAGACCACAAAGAGTCTTCAACTTCCAAAGACCTCAAAGTGTCTTAAACTTTTCTAAAAAGCTCAAAGTGCCTTAAACTTTTTCAAAGACCTCAAAGTGTCTTAAACTTTTTCAAAGACCCCAAAGTGTCTTCAAACCTTCCAAAGGCCCTAATGCACCTATTTTTCATCGGGCTCTTGCCCGAACTACGATTGACCTGATTCTCGCCAAATGAGATACGTAGGCAACCTAAAATGGTGCGGTCATAACTTCTATTCCAACTCCAATTCCTTTTTCCAAAATTCAAATCAATTCAAAGTTCCTATTCTAAACTCTTTCAAAACCCTTATTATTTTCAAACTTCTTCCAAAAACTTGCATCATGCATTATCCATCCGAAAAGTGATGACTAAACCCCATTTTCAAAATTCTAAAGTGGATATTAAGTGGACAATGGTAACCGGTTATTCTAGTGAGTGAACAAAGGGTGATTAGATATGTAGGTACCGAAAGCGCGGGGTACGGTGATGATCTTAGGATATCTTCCCTACACGTAACAACCTCCGAACCATAGATTTCTATTTTCAAATGACCAAAATGGAGTTATTTTTCAAAAGGGCTTAAATCTTTTCAAAGGTTGCCAAACAACTTATTTCCTTAAAAACCCTCTCTTGAGAGAGTTTTCAAAACCTTTTCCAAAAAAAAACTCTAAGTTTAATCTTCGGATTAATACTTAGTTTTAGGCGCCCTAACTCACCTTAACCAAGTTAGGTGGCGACTCCTATTTTTCTGAAAAGCCCTTAGTCAAACCAATTTTCAAACCTAGTCACACTTGTCCTTCTAGAAGATTGAGTTCTAGTGACAGAGTTCCGTGCTTTAGGGTCTCCAAGCCGAAAGGACCTTGGACACCTAAAAACTGGGGCGCGACAATCCTAAAAAAGCTTGGTCCCCGGATCTTCAAACCTAGGCCCACTCCCCGAAGTGGTGCCATGATCGATTGGTGATCCAACCGGGGGAACCATCAAGAGGCCGTATGCGAAGAAACTGACACAGCATCTTGCCCACAACCAATATACCGTTCCCCCTTTCTAACTAAAAGGGTCATATCAGAGTAAAAATGCAAGTATGCAGAATGCAAGTGCACGTGTAGTGTGTGTGTGATTTTGGAAAGTGGAGGAAAGAGCCCAACAACTCCCATTCATCTTGTTCATCACATTCATGCATAGCAGTTAATAAAATTTAAAGAAAAAGCGCATCTACAAAACAAAAATGCAAGAGTTAGTATGTGGATGGCAAACTTAATACAAGATAATATGAATAAATGCATGTTTTTTGAAAACAATTTTGAAAATTTGGTTTTGAAAACTTAAAATGAATAGGGTTGAACAAGGTAATTGAAGACTCTATACAAGTGAAGGGTAAAGAGACATGACTACATCCTAACCCTCTACGTATCCCCAGTGGAGTCACCAGTTGTTGCGCCTAGATTTTTCGCACTCGAGGAATACACGCACAAGCGGAAAAATATTGTACTCTCCCGTTAGAACCCATCCTCCTAGAAGAATGAGTGCGACTAGGTTTGAATTGAAAATTGATTTGAATAAAGGGCTTTTGGAAAAAGTTTGAAATTGCCACCTAACTTGATTAAGGTGAGTTAGGTCACCTAAAAACTAAGCACAATCCGAAGACTACACCTAAGGTTTTTGAAAACGGTTTTGAAAATACTTCCTCAAGAGAGGGTTTTTGGGAAGGGGATTTTGGAAGGAAATCCTAGAGAGGAGTTTTTAGAAAGTGAATTTGAAAAGAGAGAGTTTTTGCAAGGGGATTTTGAAAGGAGATTGTTGGAAAGAGTTTTTAGGAAAGAAATTTACGGAGAGATTTTTCTAAGAAAGAAACCTAGGAAGTGTTTTTAGGAAAGGAATTTTGAAGAGCTTTTTGGAAAGGAGTTTAAAAAGGAGTTTTGAAAAATAGACTTTTAGAGGGAGTTTTTGAAAACAATTTTGGAAAGGAATTTAAAGAGAGTTTATGGAAAGCATGTTGAAAAAGAGATTTTTAGGAGGAGATTTTTTAGAAAGTATATAAAATATTTCACTTTCCTAAAGTGATTCTAACCATAAGAAGGTTAGAACCACTTTAAGATAGTGGTTTTGAAAACAACAATGTTTTGAAAATATGGACCATATTGGTCACTTTAAATGTAACACTTTCCTAAAACAACCCTAACCATGAAAAGGCTAAAATCACCTTAGGGTTGTGATTTTGAAAACAAGTTTTGAAAAAGAAAGTTTTGATGCAAGTTTTGAAAACAAATTTAAAAACGAATTTTAGAAGAATGCAAGATCATGATATGCACAATGCAAGTTGGGGTTGTGAACATACAAGGTTAAAGGCTTCACCACATAATCAAGGGGGCCGAACCCACGTGGTCTCCGATTAGACTAAAAGAAAACCCTCGACGCGGTGACATTCTAATAGCCTAATCCTACACATGGACCGGGAAATCCCTTGTTTCAAGCATGCAAGAAAGGGGGGAAGAAGATGGAAGATTAAAATAGAAGAAAACCCAAGTGAGTTCAGAGGGAGAAGAAATAGGGGGAAGATGCGTAAACATAAATAAGAAGCCTACCTTGTGTCTTCTTTATTTTGCTTAGCTTTGCGCGCTTTGCTTTGCTTCGGTCTTCACTTCAGTCTTCGAGAGTTTGTCTTCGATCTTCAAAGCTTCGTAGTTGCAGCAATCCAAGTCTTTAATGGAGGGTTGGAGGCTAGTGTATGAGTATATGTGAGTGTATGAGAGTGCATAGAAGGCTAGGGTTTGTGTATGGAGGCTAGGGTTTGGAAAACCTAAAGGAGACTAGGGTTTAGAAAGGCTACGAGCTCGGTATATCGAATAATAGGGTTTTCAGACTGAGTTTGCAGACCTCTTTCAAGCTGGAAGAGGCTCTGTATTTATAGACAAAGGAATGACCTGGCGCCTGTTGCAATGGCGCTAGGCCAAAAATGCTTCTGCCGCCACTAGAAGTGGCGCTAGGCCAAATATTGGCTTGGCGCCAGCCAGTTAGAAAAGTTTTAAGGTCGGCAAGCAACGTATCTTGAGAAGATTTGAGCGCCTGTACTAGTGACTACCATGCAATTTTTAGCCTGGCTGCACTAGGAGTGACCCCGGAAAGGTCAGGGAAGGATTTAAGGAACCGGGAATGGCCTGAAGGCTAGAAAGGGATAGGAACACTTAGAACAGTGTCCCAGAGGTAGTAGACTTGAGAAAGGATGACAAGATTTGTCGGAAGGGTTGACCGAGCCATTTAGGGGCAAAATGGTCAATCGAGCCGGAAAGCTTCCAGGATGGACTCAGAATATCCCGAAAGAAGACTCGAGATTTGGAAACATTATTTAGAATGTTCCTAAAGGCTAACAGTTTGATACCCAAAACCGGTATGGTCGAAAAAGGCGACCGACTCACCAGGGGCAAAACGATCATTTCGTACCGGGTTTGCCAGAACTAACTCAGAATGATCCGAAAAGATAAAGGAAGGTCGGAAATACTATAAAAAGCATTCTCAAGAGATTACCGGTTTGATACCCAGAGCCGGTGTGGTCCCCAAGGCGTTCGGATGCCTAGAGGCAAAATGGTTATCTTGACCGGAAAGTCTCGGAATTGCCCCGAAACTTACTAGAAGGCACCTAATCATGGCGGATTGCTTTTAAGACAATCTTGGAAAGGTGGGCTTACCGTTATGAGGACTTAGGTATTATCTCGAGAAACGTGCTAGGAAATGGCCCTAGGGGCAATTTGGTCATTTTTCACCGAAGTGGGCTAGTAGGCACCGGTGTTGACCTGGGTTTTGAGTGTTTCTGCCACTCTAACGGCGATCCCGTGATACAGGGGTTTGTTGGCAATTCCCTTTATCGACCTATTTGCGAGTGTTTCCACTACTCTGACAGTTGCGATGTTTGCGAGTACTTCCACTACTCTGACGATTTGCGATCATTCCCGAGACTGCCTGATCTCGGAAAGCTGCTAAAGGGACTTAGCGCCTGAGAAGTCAACTTTCTCGAAAGGCAAGCCAAAATAGACATTTCTGCATTGGCAGGCTAGCAGGTGCCAAAGGTGGACCGTTCTACCATCTAAGGGACTTGGGGTCTCGTCCCGATCGATAGGTTTAAAGGGACTTACCATTCCGAAGAAACTTTTTTTGGAAAACGTGTCGGACAGGATAGACTTACCGTCTCGAGGAATCAACTTCCTCGAGAGAGATTAGAATTCGAATTGGAAAGGGGACTTACCGTCTTCGGAAAGACGTACTTGTTGGAATTGGAAAGAGGACTTACCGTTTTCGAAAACACGTGCCTAATTTAAAATTGGACCGAACAATGCCCCCAAGGGCATTTTGGTCAATATGCCTCTATTTGGGCCTGGCAGGCCTGCGAAGCAATGGATAGACGGGATTAGACTTGGAAAGTTGATTTGACTCAAAATATGTCCACATTGACTTAAATACAAGTCTGGATGGACCGTAGACTGCCGAGCGGACAAAAATGGGGTGCTTACACCAATGAAGGCCACAAAAATTAGGTGTAAAAACTTGGTCCTATCCAAGTTGGGCAGGTCGGCCAATGAAGGCCACAAAAACCAAGTGTAAAAACTTAGTCCTGTCTAAGTTGGGCAGGTTGGCCAACGAAGGCCACAAAAACCAAAGCTTATTGAGCAAATAAAAACCAAAAAAACCTTGGTCCTGCCTAAGTATGGCAGGTCTACAAAAGAATGGCCAAAACTCACTCAACTTGGTGGAAAATTAAACGTTGGCCTAAATCCAGTTTCAGATCTAAAATAAAAGCATGATAGGAAAGACTTAAACTTAAAAAGTACTAGAAAAAATAGAGTTGGGACAGTAAAAAATCTCACTCTATTAAAGAAACAGAATAAAAAATGTTCTACCCGCAGGCATAATTACAAAGAAGGCAAAAAAGTAGGAAACTACAAAGACGGATTAGCAACTGGAGTAGCTTCAATGCAAGGCAAATTAGTGTTAGTTCCAGCAGAAGATAGTTCGGCGGCAACACTGGTCCCAGCAGAGGTTTGTTTAGCGATGATGTTTAACTCAATAAACGGTTTCGTCACGGCAAGATTCACATAGGCAAGGGGGTTCTCCACGGTATCTCCGTCCAGAAAGGAGAAGGCTTATCTAGAGCTTGTCTCCTCAGGGCCACTTTCCAGCCTTTTCGAAAGAGTTGCTCGTAGATTTTCTTGACTTGAGTTTCATAAATATCTCCGGCATCCTCATAGCCCTTTGTGTATTGGGCCTATGATTCCACCTTTGACTTCTTGAAATCCATTATGGCTTCAGCCAAGCTTGCCTTCGCTTCAGATTCTGACTTCTCAGCTTCGGCGACCTAAACCCTAAGAGCTTCAACCTTTGCCTTCATCATTTGGAAGTCTTCTTCCTTCGACTTAAAGCAGGCTTGGGTTTCAATAAGAGTGACTTTACTAGTCTGCAGCGCCGTCCTCAAAGCACGGGCATCCCGATCTTGGACATGGAAATAATCCTTCAGCTTGCCATACTTTTGTAACAAGCTCTTATGCCGATCACGTAAGCTGCAGTAGTGTTGCATGGCTTTTAAGCCCTGAATGGCACCCTAATCAAGAACAAGGCAATTTACTACATTAGTAAAAAATTGGGGGAAAATCAACTAGAAAAACAGAAAAGGAAGACGCCTTGCTACTATCGAGGCATGAGCTACTCCATAAAAATATCTTCAGTGGTTGTGTCGCTCAACTCCTTAATATCTCCAGGCGGCACAACGGCTTGGAAAGCCCCAACGGCAACATCGGCATTAAAAAGAATGGAATCCTGATGAGTCATGGCACGATCACCAACTTTTGGCCAAACCACGAACTCGTTGGCCTCTTTCTCCTTTCCCTTGCCCTTGTCTCCCCGTTCAAGGTATGCTGACTTCTCTGAAGCATCATTAGCCTCAGCAGCCTTCACCAACCTTCTCTTCTTCTTCGCTTCCTAAGGCACCATAGGCTCCACCAGATTTATCACCGAGGGCACCGCCGGGGCCGTAAGGACTGAAGACGGAGTAGATGTGGAAGCAGCAACGGTAACAGAACCAGCGTCAGCAAATGCATTCGCTCCATCCCCCTTTCTCTTCTTGGTAACATTTTTCTTAAGGATGGCCGCCAGGTTACAAGGCTGTGGATGATCCATACCACTTTCAGTGGCAGGCAGTAGCAACGAGACTGATGGGAAATCTCTAAGCTGGTACAGGCCGCCTTCCACCTTCTGGATGGCAATCACATCCTTTGGTACCTCGTAAGTGGCCGAGAAGGACTGGTACCGAATTGGGTAGCCCAGCATTATGTGAGCAACCCAGCTAATTCCTCCCAACTTGCCCTCGCCCTAGTATACCCTAACTTGGTTGAGAGCAACGATGTCGACACCAACTTATTCAAGCTCTTTGTCTTTAACACTGAAGTCAGCTACAAAAACAAAAACACAGTGTTAAAATCAACAGAGATAGGTGAAAGCAGAGATCGAAGAAAAACCTATTAAAGAAGGTGGGGATCCACCTATTTTCTTCGCAACTCTAGGGCATCTCATCGCTGGGAGAACGTCCTCAAGGATGTTCCCGAACTCCCATGGCCCGCTTACTCTCACAATGACATCATCAATCCTCTTTCTTGAGCTAAGGAGGAACTGGATCAATTCTCTCGGCTCACTCCTAACTCGGAAATGGTACCTCTTTCGATCCGACCTAACCCCACTCAACTCTACACCCGAGTAGTAGTAATCGAACTCGTAGAGGCCCAGGTTCTGGTTCAGACGCCTATTCAATTCAACTATTTCCATAACTATACTACACCCATTAGACTGGAGTTAAACAGGGGCGATTCCATAGTGATTTAAGACTGCGGTAAAGAAAGGGTGAATCAGGAACCTAAGTCCACCCTCAATAATGGCAATTAGGGGGAAGAGAGTCCCCTCTTCGTTTTCAAACCAACCATCGTCCTTGGGCCCGATTAACCTAATATCTACCCCTTCTGTAAAGTCATACCTATGCTTAAAGGCCACAACGGCGGCAGGACTATTAAGCATATTCCTAAGCCTCTTCGCCATGGAAGATAACCTAAAGATCCTAGGGTTTTCAAGTTGGGAAGCAGGGAAAGAAGAACAAACAAGAGGGACTTATAGAGTTTCTTCGCAGATGATCAAAGTCAGAATACACAAGGTATCACCAATCTGGTGTTTCATTTAGACAGAAAAACATGGATTGACGACAAAAAGACATTGGGTTTTCCAATAGTCACATCTCATTAAATGGCAATTGATGGCTGTACTGGGCATGCGCCGTCTACAATGCATCTACAGTCTTGTAAACACCAGCCCCAGCCCTCTTTTAAAGGGCATTAGGGCTGGGGGCAATTGTGGGTCAAAATAATGAGGCTCAGAATAATTATACCGGCCCAGCTTGGGGACATACTGCCGACGTGGGCCAGGAAAGGCCCAAATTCACCAGTACCCAAACGAAGGCCCCACTTATGGTAAATCTAGCCCAGATCCAACAAAGACCAAGTCAATTGATCATATGCAAGTTCATTCTTAAAAGGACTAGGACATTGGATAATTATCCAAAATAGATTAACTCCTAGGAGGAGATATAATATAATTTCCTATGGAATTATGGCATTCTGAGCACTATAAATACCCTATACCATTAAGGTGCAAGGTACGTTTACTTGAGTTATAGCTCTCCAATATTTTATTCAATTCATTGTGATTAAGTTTGCTAACTTAATCATCAGAGTGTTTTCGGCCCAAAGTGGGTTGAGGCATTCTCATCGTCTTCTTCTCTTGCAGATTGTTCGTGCTCGTCAATTCGGTTTCGAGAGTTTAATCGGACCTTCCTAAAAATCCCACCTACAATTAACATACCAAAATGGTTAGTGTTGATGCTAGTTTTGGAATCTATGTTTCTGAAATCTATCTCTTGGGTGGGGAGATGCACAAGGGAAGGAAAAGAATGTATGATGAAGAGGGCTTTCTCTACTACTATGATGAATAATAGACTTTGAAGACATCCAGAAGGTGGTGGAGATCTTGAAGCATTCATGTTTCCTCTATCGAAAACTATGTACTTATAGGATTTTTATATAGAACATTTGTGAGAGTGACGTGACAATGTGAATTTTTTCTAATTAAGATCTTGATTATGAAATGATAAGTCAGTTTACTCACATTATTTTGTATAAATTTATATATATTTTTACTATATTTGTAACATTACTCTTCGACTATTTTGATGTGGACCATGGGCAATTAGTGGCAGCAAGCTTGAAATTTGGTTTCTAGTAAAACTTTGGAGGTTTGACTTCCCTAAAGGAAGCCTTATCTTTTTAATTTTTTAAAAATTCCTCACTCAAAGGGTAGGTGTGAATTTCTAGAAAACATTACATTTATCTGTTTGGGTTGGTGACCCATGCAAATTGCATTCTATGGAAACGAAATGCTTAATATTTAGGTAGTTTCTTTCTTTATAAGTTATTACCATGCAAAGCTTACATTATATTTTTGTCTTTGGAATCATTGCACATAGATGTATGTATATACCCACATCTATGCTCTATAGTTTACTCAATTTAAAGACAAAGACCCAGCAAAACAGGCATAAGACATAAATACAGAATAACATATAAAGACAAGGAAAAGAAGACAAAAGCATTTGGAGGGGGGAAAAAGGAGATTCTACATAAATACAGAATAACATATAAAGACAAGGAAAAGAAGACAAAAGCATTTGGAGGGGGGAAAAAGGAGATTCTCATGGCATGGGACATACATTTTTTTTTTTTTTTTTGTGGTTTTGGGTTGCCCAAACTGGGCGATAGAGAAAAATGTGGAAGTCTTGAAGAGGCAGATGGGAAAATTTCAGTACTACCTATAAGTTTAGGTATTACCTTTTTAATTATTTTTTCATATTTGATGGGTTTCATACTGTAAAACTTAAATCTTAGAGGCAGTAGTTAATGCTGCATATATACCACTACTACTGTGTGGATAGTTTGTGAGAAGTTTTGAAAAAACTAGGACTAGCTGACCTGATTTTGCTTAAATGGTGTGAACTTGGACACAATCTTGTAATTTTGGAGGGTAAGGAAAATTAAAGAGAAAAGATAGAAAAAGAAAATTAAGTGAAAGATTTGCTAAGTTTTTTTATTTATTTATTTTGTTGGTTAGGAAAATGCGGGAGAAAAAAATTAATGTGTACTTGTCAAAAAATTTCATTTCCTTTGTTTGGCTACCTATGAAAAATAAGTATTTATATACACACACATAAGTAATTACATTTCCTTTTTTTTTCTTGACAAATTCAAAATATAAACATAACATTGGTAGATTATAAATATTGATTGCGATCCTAATAGGGTATTCATGGACAACAGAGCTCAAGCTTTTCCCTGCTGAGCTAATTAAGGCTCCATTTGTTTCATAGTAGATTGAAGAAAAAAATAAATTCCAAAAAAAATCAAATTCTGGTTAATTGTTTACATGAATATGTAAAAATTTAAGAAAAAGATTTCCAAGAAAATTGAAAATCTTTTGAAAGCAACATTTGTATAAACTTCACATAGAAGAGTTCAAATTTCTCACAATCTCTCCTTCTCTCTTAGTGTCTGAATACTTATGTAATTCTTTTTAAAATTATTTTATTTTTATATTTTGTCCAAATAAAAACTAGGTGTAAAATAATTTCTTTACAAAAAAATTGTAGTTTCATACCAAACAAATAAAAATCATAAAAATTACATTTTTTTACTACCAAATGTTTTTTCAAAAATATTTTTTTTAAGAATTTATTTTCTAATGAAACAAACAGAGCCTACGGGTTGAGTTGCTTCGGTGGTTCGGCCCATTGTGCGTTCACATATGGGCTCAGATTCACCTTTCATACTGCAAACTCTAATCAGATTGACGGTTATTGTGCAAAGCGGGCTTGGGCTTGGGTAATATTGTCCACACCTGTATACCGATGTGAAAGTCAGGAAAAAACACACACACACACACACACACACACACACACACAAAAATTGGCTTGAACTAAACTCAGAGATATGGTGGTATGTAAAAGGCTCAAAATTTTCTAAAAAAGTCAAATTTTTTCTAAAAAAAGTAAACAGCTTGACGAAGTCTTAAAATAAGCCGGACGAGTGTGTTTGGATTACAACTTAAAAAAACTATAAGCTAAAAGGTTAAGTTATTTTTAAAAAGCATCTTTTTTAAGTCACTTTTTACAAAATGTGTTTAGGTGTCTAAGTTGCTTTTTTATATTTTTTTTTTACACTGGATCGATTATGAAAAGTGGCTTTTTTAAGGGCTTTTTGAGGTGAGCGAAACACTATTTTAAAAAGCTATAAACAATAACAATAAATTGAATCCAAACATTCCTTAAAAGTATATTCACATAAGTGCTATCGAATTAGTCTACTAAAAATTTAACTAAACTTTAATGACACACTTAGTTAAGTCCATAATTACATATAATATACAAAATAAGACATTGTCATCTCCACAATATTGCCAAGGCCGCAACATCTTATTCTTGCAACACAACATGGCCAAGATGGCCTGAGACAAAGATGATAAAAAGACGTGCCAACACAATATTTCACAACTCAACAAGGCCTAGATGGCCCGATACAATATTCTACCACAAAACACGGCCGAAACGGCTGAGGCCTAGGTGGCCTCGAGATGGCCTGATCATACAAGCTGATCCGATACAATATTCTGCAACGCAACACAACACGGCCAAGACGGACTGATACAAGTTGATACAGCCACGTCGGACACAAAATGCTACAGACACACACAATAAAGGTCTAAATCCAATTTAACTATAGACTAATGTTAGAGCTAGAGTTTTTTTTCACTGGATAGACACAACGTTATGAGATCTACATTATCTAATACAAGTTGAATTCACTTGTGTTATTGCTGATGATAATTCAACGTTATGAGATCTACATTATTTAATACAAGTTGAATTCACTTGTGTTATTGTTGATGATAATTCAGAAAGCAAAATCGATGGCTGTAACATTTTTCTTATATATATATATTAGAGAAGTAGTGGGACAGGAGTATTAGCTAGCTGTGATGGACCTTATAGCTCAAAATGGCCATAATTGTCTGTATACCCGAGAACGCAAGCAAAACAGAGGCTGATACAACTGAGATGAGTGACCCTGGACTGCTAAAGTAACTGCGCTTCAAAGTTGCCCTGTTGCTGTAATAGTAGGCCCCCACTTCACCGAATTGCTTGGAGAGGTAACACTCCCCGATGTTAAGCACAACATTTTCTCCCAGTTTCCTGAAAAACCGAGCAATGTCGTCATCCACGTGGGGGAAATTTGTGATAATCCCATCGCCACAAAGGAACGTAACGTCTCTGGGCGAGTTGATGAGACAACTCATGAAGGCAATATATGCAGAGAAGCATGCTCCGATATGCGGGTGGCATTGTTCTAAGGCTACGCAGTTGATGAAGGCAATGCGGTTGAAATCGTCGACAGCTATAGGTGGAATTTCCAGCACCCCATTGCAAAAACTTATGTCCAGGAAGATATCAGTGCTTCTTCGTGGCCTAAACTTGATTCCGGTAGGCCGGAGCAGTGTCACACATGGCATAGACTGAGCGGACAATGGGGGGCAATGGATTTGTGATCCACGTCCTACAAAGTAACAGTAGCTTGTGTGAAACAAGTGAAGTAGATGCGAGCCTTCTATATCTGCTCCCTTGACTGGTTCAAAAGACCTAGGGAGGGCAAGATTGAAGAATTTTAAGGCAAGCAACCATAGGGGTTCACTGGTGGAAGTACAGCTGCCCATGGAGAGATCAGACAGGGTCTGAAGAACCATGAATGGAAGTTGGTTTTCAAGCTTAAGGAGGTCCCTAATGAGAATTGGAATCAACCATGGCATCGTGATGATTGAGCTGCTATTGGCATTTACATAATCATCTTCACCTCCGCAAACTTGTCTCAAGAGCTCAACAATGAAGCAACCATCGAGTACCATCATCTCAGTGAACTCCTCGCTTGACATTTCAATGGGATCTGAGTAGCATCCTCTTGCGTGGTTCTCTAAGGATTTCATGGACCTCCTCAAGTTGTGTAGTTCAACCCCGTTATGCTCTGTTCGGGAAAGAAAGCAATCAAGAAACTGCCATTTGTGACTTTCAAATTCCTCAAATTCACGTTTGCCGCGATGATAAGGGCCTATCGACACAATTTCTGGCTCAATGGCCCTGGGACTGATTTCAACAAGCCTTTCAGGGGCTCTATATATGGAAACCATGTCGCTATTTCTTGTGCTTCGAATTCCTTCTCTTCTAATTCCTTCCAAGCGCCGTTGCATTACAGCTACAGTTGCTTCGTTAGTGGATTCCCTTATTTCATGGGTAGAGCCAATCAAGGATTTTGTGAGGCGCCCATTTGCTCGATCTATCGTAATGGCATGATAATCCCTGTTCATATTTCTCTTAACTATCACTCACTACAAGTTGGAGGGGTGAGTGGCCTCTTTCCTGGAAATAGAAAGGTTGTTAAATACAGGTTAAATGTGTGCTAATCTTCGAGGTCCGAACTTACCCAGCAATTCATCAGGAAGCCGGAGGGAAGCCTACGAGCCAAAAGAGACTGATTTCAGACACGGTTTCAACACGGAATACAACAAATCCATTCACTTTTTTTAAAACTTCCTCTAATGTGGTTTGAGACGTCGTTTAAACAGCACTAAGTTTCAATCAATTTGCCTAACATGTATGATACAATATTGTTATTAAGGCTGACAAACACGCAGGTTTGAGTTGGAAAACCCAAATAAATCTAATTAATAAGCAAGTTAAATTTGTGCAGGCTTTGGACACAAGTTAAGCCATTACCCTAAAATCAATTTGTTTTTAATATATGTTTTTTTTTTTTTTTGGTTAGATGAGTTTTTTTTTTCTTCTCTCTTTAAGATTTGTTTTTAATCTTAGACATTATGGATCCACTAAATAATTTATTAGATTTATTTTTTAAGTTGGGTTGACCCATTGATTGACCCGACTCGAACACCACGTTTATTGGACCCAACCTTTTTACAATACGTATACTATTTTAGATTTGATTTTTCTTTCTTTTTTCAAGACTTTCAATTTTTTAACTTGGATACAATGGCCAACTAAATAACTTGACAAACCAGACCCATTTGCTTGGACTTGGTCAACCTATTTGTCAGCCGACCCTACCCGTTTTGTTCCTTTTTATTCTGTCTAGATTTGTTCCTACCACATATTAAACAATTTCAATGTAAAATAGTATTGGCTCTAAATTTCAAAGCATTATAATATTGGGCATATTTGCATGGTAAAGGTTCTAAACAAAGTGAGAAGAGTATTGAATTTTTTTTTTTTTAGTGTATATAACCTTGTCAAGCTAAATAGTGAATTGTTAAAGTTTAGTTTGAAGATCTTAACGAGCTTAAAAAAAGTATTTAAGATTAACTTGTTTACATAATGAGTCAATCTCAAAAGAGTTTTTAACGAGCCGAACCCAAACCAAGTTTAAATAGCTTAATTCGTTTCACAGTTGTGCTAGATGACCCCAAGACGGCCTAATCATACAAGCTAATCCGATTCAATATTGTGCAACACAACACGGCTAAGACGGATTAATATGAGCTGTTACAGCAACACCAAACACAGGATGCTACAGACACACAATAAAGATCTAAATCCGATTTAAATATAGACTAACATTAGAGTCATATTGGATTAACAACACAATATGATGAGATCTACATTATCTAATACATATAAGATTTACTTATTTGTGTCTGTTGGATTGAACCATTTTTCTTATATATACTAGCAGAAGTAATGGGGCATAAGAGTATTAGCTAGCTGTGATGGACCTTATAGCTCAAAATGGCCATAATTGTCTGTATACCAGAAAACGCAAGCAGAACAGAAGCTGATACAACTGAGATGAGTGACCATGGACTGTTAAAGTAAGTGCGCTTCAAAGTTGCCCAGTTGCTGTAATAGTAGGCCTCCACTTCACCGAATTGCTTGGAAAGGTAACACTCCATGATGTTAAACACAACATTTTCTCCCAGTTTCCTGAAAAGCCGAGCAATGCGGTCATCCACGTGGGAGAAATTTGTGATAATCCCATCGCCACAAAGGAACGTAACGTCTCCGGCCGAGCTGTTGAGACAACTCATGAAGGCAATATATGCAAAGAAGCATGCTCGGATATGCGGGTGGCATTGTTCTAAGGCGACGCAGTTGATGAAGGCGATGCCGGTGAAATCGTTGACAGCTATAGGTGGAATTTCCAGCACCCCATTGCAAAAACTCATGTCCAGGAAGATATCAGTGCTTCATGTCGGAGGAGTGAGTGACGTCTTTCATGTGTTTTGCCGCAGGTGAGAGGTCATTAAAATAAAGGTTTTTGGGTGCAATTACTTGAAGTAGTGACATTGCCCAGCAACTCTTTTATGTTTGTGCTGCGGTTGCGTTGCAGGTTGTGCTGTGCAGTTTGAGAGGTCATTAAATAAAGGTATTTGGGTGCAAGTCCTTGAAGTAGTGAACTTGCCCTCAGGAAGCCGGAGGGAAGCCTCCAAGCCAAAAGAATCTGAAAATCCAACAAAATCTTTTTAAATTCTTTAAAATTTCGTCGAATGTGGTTTTAGACGCGGTTTCAACACTGATACAACAAATCCTTCACTTTATTTGAAACTTCGTCGAACGTGGTCCTTCACTTTATTTGAAACTTCGTCGAATGTGGTTTAAGACGCGGTTTCAACGGTACTGATGTTTCAATCAATTTGTCTAACATGTATATACAACATTGCTATTAGGGTGTGACAAATTGGCAAATTTGAATTGAAAGATTCAAATAAGTATATGTTAAATTTGGACGAAATTAATTTGACATAAGTTAAATTCATTAATTTAAAGTCAACCCGTTTTTATTATATTAGAGGATATGGCAAACGTAATGTGTGTGCAACTCAATTAATGTATGTATATAAAAAAATTCAATCAAATACAATTGATTTTGTTATTTTTTTAATAAATTTTTTATTTATTTAATTCTTCAGGCTATGTATCATTTTCTCTGGTGTAAATCTGAAGATTACTAAATTTTCAATTACTATAATATCACATATGCCACAATCCTAAACCACTACCAAAATTTGTAACAATACATATGTATAGTCGTCATAATGTTCGCATGTTTATGCTATAACAAACATTACAGAAACATAGTCAAACTGCAGGTCCAAACAAAATAATTGTCATTGCACAAAGTTCGCTACAAATATATATTATGACATAAAAAAGATACCACTCATGTTGACTGAACAACTGTAGATGTAGATGAGTAATGTACTGCATAATAAAGAAACAAACCAAAGCACCCATAATCATGTGTTTTTCCAAAACAAAATTTCTGAAAGGTAAAAGAAAAAGATAACAAATATTCTTTAAAGGCTATAGCGATTAGTACAAAATCTAGAAAAGTAAACCATGTGGGAAACAAAAAAGTAAAAAAAAAAAAAAAAAACTTACATCTCAATAGCATTTGACATGCGCCCACTTAATAAGCCAGCTTCGAGTATCTATTGAAAAAAAAATCAAGTGTAGTGGAAAAAAATCAATGATCAGTGATGTGCATAATTTTTCGGACCTTTGTTATTTGGATTTTCTTGAAACTACTGGTAGACACCAAGTCTTGAAATCTATGGGATAGATTGATTAGACTTAACACTCTTTAATATTTGATAGTGCTGTATTCCCCTGTTTGATAGTTTTTTTTGTTTTTTGTAAAGAAAGGACAAAAGTATATAGATTGGTAAAAGTGTTATGATCAGCAATAAATCTGAATTGAAGCCTTGTTGGACATGAAATGTTTTTTACTGTATATGCACATATATGGATAGTGTTTATAGAATTGTTTATGTATTGAAGTGCTGAAAAATGGTTTCAATTTAATGGATCACTTGATTTTAAGGTTGACCAAGGGCTTGGCCAAGTCAATTTCAATTGAGGCTAGAATTACTGGAAGACCAACTCTAAGAGAGAATTTACAATCTAAGAATGGCATAGATATTTACTTAGTCGAACCAGAAACTCAAAGACATGGGCATTGACATTGACATCAATATTTGAAATAAAAATAATGCTAGATAAGGGTATATGAAAATATATTTGAAACAATTCATCATGCATTTTGGTAATATGATTTTTTTGCTCAGAAAAAAAAATTAACATCAATATTTCACAAAAAAATAATGCCAAATTAGGGTATATGAAAATATATTTGAAGCAATTAATCACGTATTCTGATAATTATTTTTTGCTCAGAAATAAAATTATACATGCAATTTTTTTTTTTGTTTTAGCAAAAATTATGTATATATAGTGTGAATATAAAATTGATGCAATTCTGTAATGTAGTCTGATACCTTAACCTAGAAGTGGGTGGCGCAAGAGCAGTGAGTGATTTCTTAATTTGAAGTTGAACGAGTTTACTCGGCACTTCGACGTAGGGTAGAGTACCGTCGTCCGTATCATCAGCCTAAAAACACAATGCACAAATGTGAGAAGAGAATCTAAAGTGATACAAAAGACAAAAGGTATAAGACAAAACCCCAAAAATCTCTTCATTTTAAGGTTCTCCATATACCGACTATATTGTACAAAAGGCAAAAGAAAAAACACAAAATCTCAAACAACTCTTTATTTATAAGGTTGTACGTGGATAATAGATTCTATGCACGGCAGTAGGAAACCAGATGAAATTCATGGTAACACATCTAATGTTTATATGTTATTTTTGTCGGAGATAGCCAATAATAAAGAGAAATTTGGTTTGATTCTGCATTGTCGTTGTAGCCGGAGATAATATACAATGAAGATAAGATGATATAGTCCTCACATAAAGAAATAACTAAAGTAGTTGGCTAAACGTGGTCTATTTGTTATGAGGTGATTTTTCATTTTTGTCCTTTGATGTATCTATGTGCTAGTGATGTTAACAGTAAATTTGTAATTAATTAATTTGATTTGGATTTTTGTGGAATGTAATAAAAAAATACACAATAGTTTTGGAAAGGCACCAACTGTTTTGTTTATATATTGGAATAGATGATTTTTTTTCTTTGTTAACGGCGATTTTTTTTTTCTTTTCTCTTTAAGATTTGTTTTTAATCTTGGACACCATGACCTGTGGGCCCACTAATAATTTATGCGGTTCATTTTTTGAGTTGGATTAACCCATTTATTGATCCGGCTCGGCTACCACTTTTATTTGACCCAACCTTTTCGTAATACATATATTATTGTAGATCTGATTTTTCTTTTTTTCTTCAAGACTTCCAATTTTTTAACTTGGTCAACCTATTTGTCAGCCGACCCTACCCGTTTTCTTTCTTTTTTTTTTCTATCTAGATTTATTCCTACCATCATACCATATATTAAACAATTTCAATGTAAAATTGTAGTGGCTCTAAATTTCAAAGCAATATAATATTTGATATATTTGCACGGTAAAGGTTCAAAACAAAGTAGGAAGAGTATTGAATCTTGACCTTTTCCTTCGGAAAAAAAGTTCTTACCAACTATGCTACTGATTGATTGTTGTTCCAACTATGTTACTCATTAATAGTTATTAAATTCGATTTCAACAATAATAAGAACAACTAGTCGTTAATTTACTATCCCTCTGCCGCAAAGTGTGGCTCACCCATATGGTACTTACTTAATTTTTCATGTACTTAATGAGTTGGTCATCATAAAATTTGAATGTGAAAAATAGTAGTTGACATTAGTGTATTTTTTTTTTTTAATACATTGAAAAGCTAAAACTTTGTGAAAGTGAAAGAGTGAGTCGAACTCATAATCTTAATCATAAATGAGAGCGCCACTACTACTTGAATTAACCCTTATCTACTTGGATTAACCCCAATCATCGACATTACTATACCTTGATTTAGTGAATATTTGTCCAGGAAAGGAATTTATTAATTGAAGATTTTCATGTAGTAAGGATTTCCCCAATCGCATAAAGATTCTTGCCATCGGATGAGAGTTTTTCTGATTCCCTTCCAATTGTTAGGCCACGTCATTGGAGTACAGATAACTTTTAAAATGCTTTACCACAAAAAAATTACCCAAGGTAAAATAAAAAATATTGTGAAATAACAATAATAAAACATAGAAAGTCTCTTTTTTTTTGGGTACATTAAAAGGTTAAAGTCCTGCAGAAAAAGAAGATAAGTTGAATTCATGACCTCTTAATTTATGTGGGAGCACTACTACTACTGAGTTAACCTCACTCACCGATCAGGCTATGTCTTACTCATATTGTCTATATATATATATATATATGTATGTATGTATGTATGTATGTTTTTGTGCGTGTGCGTGCATGAACAAATTTGTGGCCAAAGTTCACTCTCGAGGTGGTCTCATTTCCTTCCCAATTAATTCTATTTTTTCTGTTTTCTATGGAGTGTCCACTCAATATTTTAAAAATCGGATCGTTGAGGGAATTAAAAAAGAGGTTGGGTCACGAGTCACTGATTCAATCGTCGAGTCAACCGTTTTGACTAGTGGTGTCATAATTATGTCATTAATTTATTTATTAATAGTAATAAAATGTATTTTATTTTTTTACACTAGTTTTAATATTTAAATTTTGAAATTAAAACCTAAAATTTTACCTTAAAAATTAAACCGAACGGTTCAATTATCGATTTTGGTAACTGGATCGCGGTTCAACCATGAGTTTTACTGAGTTATCAAAACAAATTTAGAAAACTAACCGGACCGTTACTTGGTCCAATTCTCGATTTTTTCGATTCAACCGGTCGATCTGGTTCGGATTTCACAACAATATGTCCACCCACTCTAACCCATTTTTAAGTAAGTTTACATATAACCACCTAACTATAACTACCTATAGTTTTGGGTGGGCATAGACGGTCTTTTAAGTGAGCGGATATAGACGAATTCATAAATTTCATATTAGAATTGCCTCCTCTAATTCAGGACTGGTTCAAGATAATTTGAGGTCTAAAGCAATAATTTTAAATAAGATTTTTTGTTTAAAAAAATTTATTGCCTTTCATATTTTTAATATTGGTGTAAAATTTGTATTTAAAATTTATTTTTGTAGCCTTTTGAGATGCAAAATTATTAATTAATATATTCAAGTTCAGATAACAAATTTTTTTCAATTAACAGTATATCTAATCCACATAGCTAGACCCAAATAACATATGCAAATTAAATACAAAATGTATACAAACATTTCTTTTGAATTTACCAAATCAAAATTGACCCAATCACATAATAAAAAATTAGTTTATAGTTTTGTGAAAATAGCATTTTCCATAACCAAAACACATCATCTTAAGTGTAACTAGTATATATTGCTTAAAGCATCAATTTAGGTGCTACCGAATTTAGCGATATTGCCGATACCGCGACATCTTATTATTGTCATAATATTCTGTGGGACAGAAGTATTAGCTATGGTGGACCTTGTAGCTCGAAATGGCCATATTTGTCTGTATCCCTCCAAACGCAATCACAGCAAAGGCCGAGACAACTGAGATGAATGACCAAGGACTGCTAAAATGCGTGCGCTTCAAAGTTCCCCAGCTGCTGCTATAGTTGGCCTCCATTTCATCGAATTGCTCCTAGAGGTAACACTCCCTAATGTTAAACACAACGTTTTCTCCCAGTTTCTTGAAAAGCCGAGCAACATGGTGATCAATGTTGGGGGAAATTTGCGATAATTCCATCACCACAAAGGAAGGCAGGGACGAAGGTATATGGGGGTCAAGAGTGGCTATAGCCCCCTGTCTTTTAAAAAATTACCCTTGTCTACAGTATACTTCAAGCTAAAAAAATTGTATCATGTGGAATGACCCCCTCCACTTGTTACTGTCCCTCCTTAATACAATATTTTATCTTTGTCACAGGAGGAAGGTAACGTCTCTGGACAAGTTGATGAGACAGCTCCTGAAGGTGATATATGCATAGAAGCACGGTCCAACATGGTGCTGGCATCAGGCCCGGTTATACATTATGCAAACAAAACAATCGCTTTCAACTCCTAATTTTAAATGTCTTCAATTTTTGAAAACCCTATATGCTATAGTTAAAAGCTCAGTATATTTTTAACATACATTTTGAATAATAAAGGCCTAATTTGAATGTATAAAATAAAAAAAATGCTAAATGAGAAAATATAAATAAAAAATCACAAGAGAAAATGTAAAAAGGCCTTAAACTAAATGAGAAAAAAAAAAAAAAAAAAACTCACAAGAAGCCCCAATATAAATGAGAAAAGAAACGTACAAGAAAAAGAAAAAAAAAAATTGCCTGAATCTAGAGGAGAAAAATGCTCACAAAAAAAAATGGAGAAAAAACAAGCCTCAATCTAAATAAAAAAAAAGCCCATAAGAAAAGGGCAAAAAAAGGCTTCAATGGAAATAAAAAAATATATAATAAAAGAAAAGAAAAGGCCCAAACCAATTACACTAGTTATCTTAAAAAATAAAAAAAATAATTTTAGAAAATATCATTTTATACGTTTGCTATGATTTCCTCTATAGAGATTGCAACTGACATAGAAATATAACCTATATTTCGTGAAAACGTACAATTTGTAGAGAAAAAAAACAGTTTGACGAGAATGTTAATGACGAGACAACCCAATTTGTTGAAGAATCTTTTAAAATAAATTATTTCTTATATATAGTAGATCAAGCAATTTTTTCGTTTCAAAATAGGTTTGAACAATTTCAAATATTCGATAATATTTTTGGTTTTCTATTTAATTTTAAAAAATTAAAATCATTAGACGATGATAGTTTAAAGAAACATTGTATTAATCTCGAATGTAATTTGAAACACAATATTTTTTTTGACATTGATGGTTTAGATTTATTGTCAAAACTAAAAATTTAAAAAAAATTATTACAAATAGAAAAAGTACTCCAATTGACATATTAAACTATAAAAAAAAGATTAGATTCTTTTCCAAATGCATATATTGCCTATAAAATATTATTGATAATACCTGTAACAATAGCTTCTGCAAAAAAAAAAATTTAAATTGAAATTGATAAAATTCTATCTAAGATCAACTATTTCACAAGAAAAACTAAGTAAATTAGCTATACTATCAATTGAAAAGGATTTGTTAGATAAACTTGAATATAAAGATTTAATTAATAACTAGATGTCAACCTGTGCAATGCACGAAAGTAAGAGTTGTTCAAATCATAAATAATTAATTTAAATTTCACAATAATTAATTATACAATCATATCGTATCTCTAAAATATAAATAGATTTATATATATAATATGATATTTTATTTAATTAAATCACATTTTTTTTATTAAGTTCAAAAAAAGTCCTGCATATTATATATATATATAGTATATATTTTTATCTGTCTTTTAAATCTAAATTTTATCTTAGAACCACAAAACTAATGGTTGGTATCGTATCTCTAAAATGTAAATAGAGTATTGATATAAGGCGGTATTTTAATTTAAATACTTTTTTTTTTTAGATATTAAATTCAAAAAGAGTCCTGACAATCTGATATTATATATATAATATATATATCTCTTATTTATATTACAAAACTAATCTTATCATATATATATATTATTATCGTAGAATAAATTTAATAATTATCTAATTAATTATCCCTGTGACGTGGCATTTTAAAAGCATTTGAACATTTAAAGCGTCGCGTAAGAAAGAGGCAAAATATAAAAGCAAATACAACTTTTATATATATATATATGATTTGACATCTCAAAAAGAAAGAAAAATATATTTTAAAAATATTAAAATTCTCAAAATTTTTTTTATAAAAATTTAATCTATAGTTATCACTTTAAATCTCAAGTTACCTTGAACTAGCTCTCGTTGGCATTGTTCCAAGACAAAGCAGTTGATGAAAGCGGTGCCGGTGAAATATTGATCGTTTTAGGCGGAACTTCCAGCACCCCATTGCGAAAACTTATCTCCAAGAAGATATCAGTGCTTTTTCGTGGCCTAAACTTGATTCCGGCGGCCCAGAGGAGTGTCACACATGGCATAAACTGATCAGACGCTGGGCGACACGTTTGTGATACATATGGTAGAAAGCGGAGGTAGCTTGAGTGAAACAAGTCAAGTAGATGCTCGACTCCAAAAGGCTTTGAGTGATTCGGACGGAACTAGGAATTTTTTATTAGGGACCGAATTAACAATAAGATAATAAAAGTTAACGAGTAAACTATAATGAAATTAATTTGTTTACCCTATCAAAGGTTTGAGAAATTTTTCTTTAGGAGTCAAATGCATATTAAAGCCAACTTTCATATCAAAAATTAGAAATTTTATTTCATTTGTATTCTATGTTATTAAAATTGGTCTTGAAGAGATTGATAATTTTTGATCTCTTCATGTTGTAAATATATAGCCTAAAAGTTAATTCTTATTTTTGGTCATTTGAATATTTAATTTTATTTTTATTTTAAAAATTTTGACACAAAACAAAAAAGAAGTTTATAGATTTTGAAAGAGACAGATTGAGAGAGATTTTAGGTTTAGGAAGTTCAATATCATTAGGATTATTATTAAATATAACTTACATAATCAACATAGGAAACTAAACATGATAGAAAATTAAGATAGATATGCTTGAAACTAAACCAAAATAAGATAGGAAACTAAAACAAATAAATTTAAAACTAATTTCTTGGTGTATTAGTCACTACAAAGACTAATTTAGGGAGGGCCATATCGTATGTAATTCTTATATCTCAAGATTTTGCATAACTATTGAAGTGATTTCCAAAATTTTAGGGGAGCCCATGGCCAACCTGAACCCCCTTCCCTCCGTCCCTGGGTGATTCATCGGCACTGCCCAAGGGCGGAACTGTGCTATATCTATGGGAACCGTGGCACCCCTATTTTTTGTGTGACTATCATGCATATAATACATGTATATATATACATATATCGTCGTAGCAAAATTTTATTTATTGACACACCGCATAATTTAATACCATCCTTAAGCTCTTGACTCAAGAAAGATATCAAAACTTTTGTATGGTAGACCATATGAGTCCTATCTATTTTTGTTTAAGAAATAATTAATTTGTTCTTTTCTTGTAATACTTCACTGATTTTGAATAAAAATTGGTTTTAGTTTTCATGTACAAATTTTATATTGCCTCCAAATATATTACTAATGCTTAAGTTTAGAAATGTATGCAAAGACAATTTATAATATACTAATTATATAAATAGGTAGAACATTGGGTTCTAAGTTTCGGCACCTCTCACTACAAAATTCTGGCTCCGCCCGGGCACTACCTGTAGAGAGATCATATAGATTTTGAAGAGCAAAGAAGGGAAGCTAGTTTTCAAGCTTGAGGAGGTCCCTAATGAGAATTGCAGTCGACCATGGCATTGTGACGATTGAGCTGTTGGCATTAAGTGAATCTTCACTCCCACAAACGCTCTTCCATTGTAGCTACAGATGCTTCATCAATGATTTCCTCTGTTTCATTGGTAGGGCCAATCAAGGTTTCTGTGTCGCTATCTGGTTCCTCCATTGCGATGGCTTGGTAGTCTCTGTTCTCCATATTTCTCGTTCATGTTCTGTAAGTAGAAAGCTAGTTAAATAAAGGTTTTCATGTAAAAGTTTTTGAATTTAACTTACCCAGGAATTCACCAGGCAAGGGCGGACGGACGGACGCACCAAGGACCAGTGGAGGCCGTTGTCTCCCATGAAGAAGTCAAATTTATTATTTTTGTAATTTTATTTGTGTATTTTTTTTTTTATTATGGGTTGTAAATACACTGAATTGCCCTCGTTGAGTCTCTCCAATCTTTTATCATTTGGCCAAATAAATAAAACTACTTCCAACCCACTATTTCAAAATTAAAATAATACGTGTTAAATTAGAGTCTAAATCCTATAAAGTTAAAGCATAAAGTTAATTGTAAAGTAAACTTATGATTGGTGCATGTGTGATAAATAACATCGCTAAATTTACAATTGTAACACCATAGTAAAGCCTGCAATTAATTGAAAGAGTCATAAAAAAAATAGGAAATCTCTCCCCCTTCCAGGTCAGGTTCACCCAGTAATTAATTGTAAGAATCCCAAATAGGAAAACTTTCACCCTCATCATGGATAGAGAATCCATTGCAAAGTAATTTCTTCAAATTTTCTTTAAACTCACCCAATATGAAATATTAAAAACTTAAAACATATTACTCCTATCTTTAACACAAATTGAACATTACATCTTCATATTCGTTTTAAATATTTTAGATATTTCATATATTAAATATATTAGATCTTGAGTTCACCATGAAAAAGTTGCATATTTTATCTTTATTTCTTTCTCTTCTCTGTAGGCATACATAGAATACAAATTTTATTATCTCCTCTTTTTTTTTTTCTTTAGGTCATAATATTTTTAATCTTCAACACAATCTGTTGTTATGAATCCAAACGAAATTTGAATGAGAATATGTAAAATAAGTTCACAGTTCTTTATTGTTAATGGATGAAAGAGGCTTCAGGAAGAATAAAATTACCTTTTTTTTTCTCTCTCGATAAACATTCCATTTTAAAACTTAAAAAAATATTATCATTTGAGATAAAGATCACTTCACGTAAAATGTGGATACACACCTGGTCTAATAAAATACTTTACTTTGTAATTAACTTCACAACTTTTGTTTTAGAGGATCTGAACTCATTAAATTAAGATACTTTTATCTGTTGAATTTATTTAGATTATTACAATAGCACAACCAAATTTTGCCATTTGTCTTTTAACTTTTTGACATTCTTGATTTTTGTCTTTTAAGTTTTCTTTGAATTGATGTAAACTTCCAGCATTTTAATACGTTATTTTTTATTTTTGTGTAGATAGTTCATATCCGGTTCAATAGATTTTCATATTTTTGGTTTACGATTTGAAATTTTAAATAACACAAATATTTGTAATGTCGGAGTGTTTGGATGGGCAGCTATAAGTTAGTTTTAAAAAGTCACTTTTTCAAATGACTCTTTTAAAAATTAGTGTTATATATAAGCAGTTTTTTTAAGGCATTTTTTGTGATTAGCTAAACATAATTCAAAAAAGTAATAAATTTAAGGAATAAGCTATTAAATAAGTTAGGGTTCAAACGCTCCCTGTATATGCACTTTTATGACATTATATTGTGTATCACTTGCAACTAATGAACATTTGGATTAGTTCTATTATTATTTATTTTTAAAATTGATGGGTAACTAATTTTGGTTTAACTGGTATTAAATTGTCTACAAATTATATTCAATTATTGAGATGCTGATTTACTAAATTTATTTACGTTAGAGGTTTGAAAATTATAGTCCCATCTTTATCGAATTGCATTTGTATTCAGGGTTTAATTTATTAAAAATCCATTATTTTACTAAATTTAAGATTTTTATTTTTTAATTAATCAAAAGTTGGGACTATAATTTTCAAACCCCTAACGTAAATAAATTTTCAAATGCACAATTTCTTGTATAATTCAATTTTAAAAAATAAAAAAATCATGGGTTTAATTTTGGTTCTAATTTCTTGTATAATTTTTAATTAATTATATAATTTCTTGTATAATTAAGTCACAATTTCTTGTATAATTCTACGTAAGTTTAATTTCGCCTTCTATTTGATAAAAATCATGGGTTTGCCCTGCTCCAAGAAAAGAAAGAACACCACAATTTTCTACACTTGGAATTGAGGTGGCATTTTGGGGACGCGAAACGTGGCACGGCTTTCCATATACGAGAGAAGTGGATGGTTTATAAGGCAGAGAGGTAGGAGATTTGGTAACTGCCTCGTAGCAATCGATGAACTTCGACATCGTCGACAGAAAGCAATGCAAAAAAGAAACAGGCAAGGATGGATTGAGAATTTTTATGCAGGACATAAAATCATATGTAAAAAAAATTTTAATTAATAATATATTTTTATTAATAAATAAAAGAATAATTATATTATAGACGTCAAAAAAGGAACACCACTTGTGTACAAAAATTATACACAAAAATCTTATCAAAAATTTTAATTCAAATTTAACTAGTTAAGGTTTAAAATTTTGAGAAGTAATTTTGAAATTTTAAATAATCAAGAGACTATGAATATATATGAAGAATATATATATAATGATAATTACAATTGTATTGTTTATTTAGTCAAATAATGAAAAGCTAATGAGAAACATATATTTTTTACTACAAATTTAGTAATATTCAATGTGAGTAAATATAAATATTACTAAATTCAAAATGAGGCAAATATAAGTTTTGGTAAATTTAGTTGGGGCAAAATAATATTTATAACTTAGGATCAAATAAATACACATAAAAAAATTTAAAAATAGTAAAAGTAGCCAATCCAATAAGGACAGTTAGCTCCATTAGACCAGTCTTGGGTCCACCCTTGAAAACAAGGGATTAATTAAGCAGTAAGTAATTTTTTCACAGTATGGTACCTAACAGTAAAAATGATCAATTAAGTAGTAAGTAATTTTTTTGACGTTTGCAATATTAGTATTTACTCGAATCTGAGGGAGGGGGGGGGGGGGGGGGGGGGGGGGGGGGGGGGGGGGGGGGGGGGGGGGGGGGGGAAAACTTTGGGGGCGTTTTAGTACTGCACTATCAGGAGTATTTTTTTTTTTTTTCTTTTTACTGTTGGATACCGTAAAAACCATGAAAACCACTGGCCGCACCATAGTCGTTTCCCATTCAGAAATGGGGTCCTTTTTGCCGAGAGTCAAAAAATTTTCTATTAATAGCATGTATGTGCGTGCTTGCTCTTTTTTATTAAATTACAAAATGTAGAATTTTATTACCTCAATAACTTAAATTTATGATAAAAAAAATAGAGTGACTTTAAAAAAAAATGGTGCGTGATCAAATTTAATATGAATAAGTCCTAAAAAAACTTATACTACTTCCACTGGACTTTTTTCGGCTTTTGTTAGATCTGTTCTAAAGCAAGTAATGTGAAAGTTGGTGCTAAAACAAGCCATATATTAGCAGCACCTAAATTAATGCCTTCGTACCTTGCCTATGGAACTAGAGAAAGAAACGAATATTAACCACAAAGCACCTATCTTCCGCCTTGCTTCCAAGCACCTTATGAAGAAAGCTACATACTCTTCTTCCATGATAGTTTCTCTTTCACTATCTGATCTCTCTCTCTCTCTCTCTCTCTCACCAGATTATCTTCAATTTTGCTGAATTATTTTAGCCATGTCGCTCTCGCTTTTCTTCCAAGCACCGTCTCAAAACGGCTACAGATTCTTCCATCCATTGACACAGCCCCATGTTAACTAGTTATGATCTTCTGCGAACAGCGACTGTGAATAGGGACGAAGTCAGGCTGGAGAGGCTAGGAATAGATTTTTTTCTCAAAATAACACTCTTTATCAAATAATTCCCTATCTAACACTCTCAAAAATAATTTATCTTCTAACAATATTAGTACCACATATGTTGCTTTGATGAAAAATATTTGACATGTTGGAATCTCTTAATATCTAACACTCTCTCAAAAATAATTCATCTTCTAACATTATTAGTGCCACATATGTTACTTTAATAGAAAATATTTGATATGTTAGAGTCTCTTAATATAAAAAAAATAATAAATATAGATAATAAATAAGTTTTTTACTTGATATGATGAATTCCTTTTAGAATCAAACCCTTGCCAAAAGATTCTATTAGGTTAGGACTTAGGAATTCAAAAGGAAGAGGACTCGTAAGTAGAAATCTAGGTTCTTGCATAAATTCCATCAAAGTGATCTCAAAACCAAATAAAAGCTACCACCGACATTCAGTCCTCTTGTAATAAAACGCTTGTTGTTCGCGGTCACAAGTCCTCGTGTTGATGATCATCTCTTCCATCGATGAAGCCTCTTCCTCGTCCTCCTCAATCTTGCAGTCAAAATCAGTGGTTAGGCCTTCTCTCTGCATATATGCATGTATGTACGAATTTTTTTGATTAAATATATATGAGTGTATGTACATGCATATGTATATGTAGATATGTATATATGATTGAATCAATGTTGTTATCCATAAACTGCTTTCTCCTGCAAAAATATGAGTCTTGGAAGGGTTTTTTTTCCCAAAACAAGTGTTTTGTAAAAGTTTTTTTTTCAAAATAATCAAATGCGAAAGGTTACTCCTATAATAAGGTAAAACGCAATCTTGGGTTACCTTTTCAGAGAAAACGAAATCCAAGATTGCGTTTTTTAAAAAGGCCGAAAAGCGGGAAGAAAAAATGTACCTGCATTTTCTGACAAAACGCAAGTGCAACATGCGTTTTGTCAGAAAACGAGTCACCTGCATTTTCTTTGTAGTAAAGAAAGGTTCATCTACCTATATGAAAAGAGTCACTTGCGTTTTCTGACAAAACGTATGTTGCACTTGCGTTTTGCCATAAATTTTTTCTTTTTTTTCTCCTTTTCGGCCTTTCTTGGATTGCATTTTCTCTAAAAACGCAACCTAAGATTGTGTTTTACCTTATTATAAGAATAACCTTTTACATTTGATTATTTTGAAAAAAAACTTTTACAAAATACTTGTTTTGAGAAAAAATCCCGTCTTGGAAACAAAAAGTATGCAATACTTTTTTTTTTTTTGGTGGTTAAATGTGCCGTCCTTCAGTATAGCATTATGGGAGTATTTAATTAAATTATAAATTGAACTGTACTTGGTGAAGAAAGAAGTGCGTCAAGATTACTATATACATACATATATTAGAGTATAATTGAGGATAAAAATTAAATGAAAATAATGCAGATGGTTAAGATTGACTTTTATATGATAGGTTAAGTAAAAAAAGGATAAGATTTGTTATGATAGTCCTCCATTGAACTGTGTTTTGGGGCACTTGCACTGCTCAAATTATTTTTTGACAACTAGTCTATAACAATGTCAAATAAATAATTAAAGATTTGTTGGTAGATGTGTTTGCAAATATTTCCTTGGTCCATAACAGTTAGTCCAAGTTATTAATAATATTGTTCATAACAATGTCAATTTTTTTTTTTTAGGACAATTGGTCCAAGTTTTTTTTTTTTTAAATTCACTCAAATTAAAATATTTCATTAGTAGTACTTGATACATAAAACTGACAGAGGCCCATTTTTTTTTTTTTAGACAATTAGTCCAAACTTTTTTTTTGAAAATTCACTCAAATTAAAATATTACATTAGTAGCACTTGATCCATAACACTGACACAGGCCCATGTTAACTAGTTATGACTAACGTAGTCCATAACAATTTGCTTGGATGAAACAACACCGGCCTTGAACAATCCATTACCAATACTAGTAAAAATTATTTCTACCCATATTCATGAAAGTTTTTCTCTCAATTTAAATTTACCATAAACTAAGCAAGGCAACATGACGTTTGTGCCTTAGCAAGGCATCAACTTTTGCTCTTGAAAAGGAAAATGGTCAAGAGAGGGAGAAATTGTCCTTACCTTATGTTTTTTTCTTTTACTTTTAATTTTTTTTCTCAAGTCTAAGAGTGCCAACATGTCAATTATTTGCCATCAAAGAAGCAAATGTGGTACTAATAACATTAGAAAGGGAATTATTTTTGAGGAAGTGTTAGATAGAAAATTATATTAGCAAAGAGTGTTATTTTGAGGAAAAAAAAACTCCTAGGAACAAGTCTATAATTAAATTACCATTAATGATACAAGCTACATTGTTTATCCATTTAGCTTTAATTAAGATATGACAATAAAATACTATCAAAAAAAATTAAATTTTCACTAAATTTCTAACATTTCGATAGGGCAAAAGCATTTCATTTATTCCACTACTATAGCATAACATAGCATATTAATTAGGAATAGCACATCATATTAATGGTTATCATGATAGGTCTTTTGTTTTAAAGTGAGAGGCTCTCATTTAACAATATCATTGAATATATGAATTTTCTAATTGTATAATATCGCTCATAGGACTAATTAGTTTAAAGTGAGGGCGTATACTACGTATAAGTGGCTTAGTTCAAACCCCGGGGGGAATGCCACCGTTGCCCTACTGTGGCTTCGTCCATGCCTATGAAATTTGTATAATTCATGTAGTTGTAGTCGCGTTTTAGAGTTGAGAACACGCTTGAAGTCATGACTCTCAAATACAACTTCTAAATCTTATCTTTAAGTCATGTTTTCATAACACAATTAGAAGCAAACTGCATAGTTCAGAAATAAATATTGAGATCACTCGAGTTCGGTAAAAGAAACTTTTGTTTGCTATTAAATCCTTCGACTTAATCCAGAAGGGCGGAGGCAACTAATGTCTAAAGGAGGCAACTATCTCCTCAACTTTTTAAAATTACATTTTTACCTATAGTTTTAAAAAAATAATTTCCAATTTTCTCCTTAAAATTTCTACATGCCTCCCACAAAATTTGAAAAGTCCTATTTTTGCCTATAGTTTTAGACATCATTTTTAACTTTCTCTTAAAAGATTTAAAAAGTTCTATTTTGCCTAGAATTTTAGAAATATTTTTCAATTTGCCACCTAAAAGTTTATAAATGCCCCTTGAAATTTTCAAAAAATACTATTTTTCACCCATAGTTTTAGAAATATTTTTCAATTTGTCTTCCTTGAAAGAAAGGAAAACAAATTAAGTGAAAGACGTTGAATCCTTTCCTTTAGTTTGATTCATTCGGAAAATGAGGAAAAAAAAATGAACATGTACTTGTCAAAAAAATCCATATCTTTGTTTGGTTACCCGTAAAATAATGAATATATGGAAGTAATTTCATTTCTCTTTTTTTTATTTCTTGACAAATTCAATATCTAAACATAAGATTAGTGCATTTTAGAGATTGGTGGTGGCCTAATTAGGCATTCATGCACAAGACAGCTCAAGCTTTTTCCAACAGCGCTAAGGGTTGAGTTGCTTCGGCCTATTGTGCATATAGATATAGGCTCAGATTTACCTTTGATATTATAGGAATTTAAAGGTGCAAATTCTAATCAGTTTGACGATTGGTGTGCTAAGCAGTCCCTTTTGTCCAGACCTTCTATAGCGGGGTGCAATTTATAAATAATAAAAAAAAACCCATGAATTGGGCTTGAACAATAGTCATAGATGTGCCATAAATTATAAAAACGCCCAGAATATTCTAAAAAGTCATGAAATTGTCCCTAAATATGTGAACATCTTAACGCCGTGGTAAAATGAACAAAACACACCATCTAATATCACTCATATTGCTTAAAAGTATTAACAGGGGTGCTATCTATCATTTTTTTTAAAAATGCGACATTTTACCGACTGGGTTAATCCGCTCCTCCGGTCCTCAACATTGTCATCTACACAAAATGGCCAATATCGCAACATTTTATTCTTGCAACACAGTATGGCCTAGATGGCCTGACATGAGCTGATAGAGACACGCCCGACACAATATTTTGCAACACAGCATGGCCGATACAACATTTTACAGCACAACTCGGCCGAGATGGCCTGATACAATATTTTGCAACACAGCACGGCTAAGATGGCACAACACGGCCAAGATGGCCTGATACAATATTTTGCAGCACAACACGGCCAAGATGGCCCAATATGATATTCTACAACACAATATGGTTGAGACCACCTGTTACAAGTTGATACAGACACAATATTACACAACACAACACGGCTAAGATGGCCTGACACAAGCCGATACGAACAAAACAAGAAGTGCTACATCCAATTTAAGTACTAGCTGAAGTGGGAAGAAGCTTGTAGCTCAAAATGGCCATAATCGCCTGTAACCCTGTCAGCGCAAGCAGAAGAGAGGCTGAGACAACTGAGAGGAGTGACCATGGAGTGCTAAAATAAGTGCGCTTCAAAGTTGCCCAGTTGCTGCTATAGCAGGCCTCCACTTCTCTGAATTGCTTAGAAAGGTAACACTCCCTAATGTTAAACACAACTTTTGCTCCCAGTTCCTTGAAAAGTAGAGCAACGCGTTGATCGTTTTGGGAGAAATTTGTGATAATTCCATCGCCACAAAGGAACGTAACGTCTCTGGCCGAGTTGATGAGACAACTCATGAAGGCAATATATGCAGAGAAGGGTGCTCGGATGTGCGGGTGGCATTGTTCTAAGGCGACGCAGTTGATGAAGGCGGTACTGGTGAAATCGTTGATAGTTACAGGCGGAATTTCTAGCACCCCTTTGCGGAAATTTATCTCCAAGAAGCTGTCAGTGCTTCTTCGTGGCCTAAACTTGATCCCGGCAGGCCGGGGCTGTGTCACACGTGGCATTGACTGATCGGACAATGGTCGATACGTTTGTGATTCATCTGGTAGAAAGCCACGGTAGCCACTGTAGCTTAAGAAACAAGTAAAGTAGATGGTCCCCTTCCCATTCTGCTCCATGCTTGAGTACTTCAACACGCATCGGGAGGGCAAGATTAAAAAATTTTAAGGCAAGCAACGGTAGGGGATCGCCGGCAGTAGTACTGCCTGTGGAGAGATCAAACAGCTTGTGAAGAATGAAGAAAGGAAGTTGGTTTTCGAGTTTGAGTAGGTCCCTAATGACAATTGGAATCAGCCATGGCATCGCGATGATGATTGAATTTGAGCTATTAATGGCACTTACAGGATCATCGTCGCTCCGGCAAACTTGGCGCAAGAGCTCAACGATAAAGCAGCCATCAAGAACCATCATCTCAATGAAATCTTTGCCTGACATTTGAATGGTCTCTGAGTAGCTGCTTCTTGCACGGCTCTCTAATCCTTTCATGGCCTGCATTAAGCGCCGTAATTGATGAACCCCATTTCCCTCTGTTCGGGAAAGCAAAGAACCAAGAAACTTCCATTCTTACCTTTCGAATTCCAGGAGCCTCCTCGTCACCGCGGTGGTAGGGGCCTATAGACACAATTTCTGGCTCAGTGGCTCTGCAACTGATTCCGCTGAGGCTTTTGAGGCTTTGGGGTGGAAATCTTTGAACTTACCCAGCAATTCACAAGGAAGCTGGAGGGAACCAACCCTCAAGAAAGAAGACAACAAATCTCTTTACTTTTTGAAAGAATTGACTCCTTTCGTGTTCAGTGCCGAGAGTACGAAGCATGTAAATTGAAGCTTTTGGGTAGAAGTCAAGTCTTTGAAGTGAAGGAACACCCATCTATTCACCAGGAAGCTGGAGGGAAGGCAAGAAAGAAATACAACAAAATCTCTTTCACTTTTTGAAAATTTCGTGGAAAATCATTTCCGACACAGTTTCCAACAACTGATGGATGTTCCAATCAATTTTCCTACCATCGAGGCTCAGAATGTGCAGTGGGTCTCTCTCTCTTCTCGCTGGTTCTTACTGCCACCAACCCACCCTCTCTCCTTCCCCCACAAACCCAACCGTGTTGCGGTCAACCACCCCCTTACCATTCCCATCTACTTGAAGCGCTGGAGAAGCCTGAAGAAATTTTGGTTCCAAATTCAGCTACTCAATGCAGTCAGCAGAAGCAATTTTTGAGTAACCCAAACAGCAATAACTTCCTAGTGATTACAACAGTCAATACCACCACCAAATGCGGAGCACCTAGATACATAAGCTATACCTATTGCCAAACATATTGTTTTCAACACAATCAGCCAAAAAAAAAGTTGTTCTTCAACACTCAAATATCAACATAAAAGGATTCCAAAGAAGATTCATAATCAGGATATAAAATCCAATCTGCTTGTGTCAGTCATTGCTCAAAGGAATTGCATATTCAGCTGCCAATACAAACAAGCAACCATCCAGACACAAATTTTAAAAGCTCCTGGAGAAAGAGAGTACAGAATAAGCCATAAAAATAAAGATCACATAAACAAGCTCAGTTCGCTATCAGAACACGCAAAAACAAAAAAACCATCAGTTTATATAATCTACCAAGATCAACAGGCTCTGGCAAGTAATGAAAACCGAGTGTGAACGACCGGAAGTAGTTATTCTGACATCCTCCTATTCTTGAAATTTTAGATCTTACAGGCAAAGGTGAGACCTTCCTTTGCCAATTGGTCCAGACTCTCAGCAGGGGGTTGGACCTTTGCAACTTTGGCAATAGCCTTGTTTTCTTCAGGAGTCCCACCCTCCAAAAACGCGCCCACTATCTTCCCGTCTTTGATCCAATATGATCCAAACTTGGGATTTGTTGAGGTTGGGCTGCTGTCTCCAAATAGCACAGTGTCGCCAACATTGTCACCATAGAACTGCCATGACAGGTTGAAGGAGCGGGAATAGAAGAATGGAAGGTAGTCATAATCGTCAACTGACTTCCCTCCTTCGCTTGCAAAGATAGCCTGCACCAAATTAGAAACAAGAAGTCGTTTCCTGGTTCAAACCCAATCAAGTGGAATTACTGCACCTTTCTAACACTGTTAAGGGAAGGATTTCAACAGGCACAACAAAAAGCAACAAGGGGAGGAACTTCTGGAGAAAAACCAAGCAAGCAATACAAGAACTGAAGCATTTCCAGTTGTTCTAGCTTTCAACTGGAAACTTCACTTCGAAAACTTTAAAAAATAATTATTCTACAATTCAAAAGTCGTTACAAACGAGCAGGTGTTTGAAGCTTCCCAACTAAACAGACATTTACTTAACACTGTAATTGACTGGTGGCTAGAGTTATTAACTCGATGTCAACATGTTTTAGGTTTCAAAAATCAACAAAACCAAATTGTTCAAAATTATGGGAATCAACAGAATAGAGAAAACACAAATTTTGCCAACCTATCAGAAGTCCAACTACCACAAATTTGTATTTTAAAATTTTTTCTCCACTAAATGCCAGCAAGTAACGCAACAAATTATGGACCTAGAGCATTTAATAACATAGAATTAGCAAAAACTTCATACCTTCACAGCATGCTCAGCAGATTTACGGGCATGGTCAACATGTTCAACTCTTCTCATCTCGTCATACATTTTCATTGGGAAAGTAGCAACATCACCCACAGCGTATACATCAGGAACACTAGTTCTGAAGAAACTGTCAGTCTGCAATTAAAGAGCGTGACATCATAAGCTATCCATTGAAGACATTAACAAGCTATCCATTGAAGACACTAACAAATAATTGGAGTGTCATCGTCCAAAAAATGCAGTATTTTGTGTTTGGGAGCCCTAAAACATATATTTTTGGTTTCCTTAATAGTTCAACTAAAAAGGCCCATAACTTTTTGTACTTAATAAATCAATATGTCAAGATTAATTCTACCCAACAAATTCACCAACGCCAATATCTCATGACATGAAGAGCAAAATTATACAACAAATTCACTGGTCATGGCCAGTTTTTTTTCACCATTATGATAGAATGAACTTCCTATTCAAGATGACTTTCTAGAAATTATGTAAAATTTCTTCCGACATATCCACATAAACAGAAGGAACAAAAATGAAGTGAGCCCATCAAAATTGGAGGAGACTAGACAAGCGGTTTTTCATTCCTTTGTCTGACTATGTTGTTAAGAAAATGCTAAAGCATGTGTCCTCCACATAACACTTGCGTAAAACTTAAAAAGTAGTCCACTAATATCAGTAACCAAATGATTAGCATACAAACCTTAATTCCACCTTTCTCCTCTTCAACCTGTCCTTTAAATAAGACTGTAAGAGGTCTGCCTCCAACGCCAACAACAACGATGTCTGCTTCTAGCACTCTGCCATCCTTAAGTTTTACTTCCTTTACCTGAATGATGAGACACAGGATTGCAGAACTGAATACTTTCTAAACCATAAAGAGATCAAAATAATTACAGACAGAAGATTCACATGAGTACATACCTCTCCATTCGCATCAGCATTAAACCCAACAGCTACAGTTCCCTTAATAATTTTAACTCCCTTATTGGCATAGTAACCTTCATAGAAAGCAGCTATGCCTGCTGTGAAAAGCCGAGGCACTGCAACCACAACAAGAATGTCAGCAAACCAATGATCCACCTGAAGTGACCGAGAAAGTCAGTAACTTCAAACTACACTATATGGAAACTTGAGAAAAATAATGAAAACAAGTGGGTTACAATTCATATAAAGGAAACATCACAAGTGTCTACTTACTGCACCATGGTTCCGGGTAAACCATGCTGACATCAAGATTGTTTATATTCATCACTGCGCTCAGCTCAAGGCCAATGTATCCTCCTCCGACAATCACAGCTTTTCCATTTTTCTTTGCTTTAATTGCTTCTACAAGCTTATCAGCATCATCAACTTCTCTCAAGTACAAGATGTTTTTGGCATCAGCACCTTGTACACCAAAATCAGTCAACTTTATAACCTGCAGAAAAAGAAATATTTTACATGTGAGGTGTGAAGAGAAGATAGATAACTCCTAGTTTAATGAAAAACTTCACTGAAAAGATACTTACTGTGGAACCAGTTGCAATGATCAAAATGTGATACTTGAAAGTTTCTCCAGCTGCACTAATGAGAGTCTTTGAAGTAAGATCAGCTTTAACTATTTCTGTGCTGAGGATCAATGCAATTCCTGCAACAATAAGTAGAACTTCCATGAAGAATATTGTATGTATAAACCAAATTTTGGCACAAATTTGTATGCATTGCCTTGGGGGGAATCTTGCAATATCTATATATTTTTGTGCCTATATGTTATATAGACTAAATAGGATCTAAAACATGTAGAGTAGGTGATATGTATGGTTGAGAAGGTGCCACAACAGTGGCTGGTTTGCAATCAGAAAAACAGAGCATAATGGTCTCTTTGTAGCAGCAGAAACATACAGAAGAAGAAGAGGAGAAAAAGTGTGTTTTGGGGGCTGTTTTGAAGTGTGCTTTAAAGGTGAAGAAAAGTTCATGTAATGGATGATTTCTAATGAAGAGAAGTCCAGACTTCTTGCCCAGATAAGTGTGATTTGCTGCATGTTATTTGCTCTCTGTTTCTTGATGAAAATGCAAGCTTAAAGTTCATGGTTTAAGCTAAAAATTTCAGATTGCGTTGTGCTGTGTTCATGCCCTGTTATTGATTGTTCTTCACATGATTTTGTGAGCATTTTGCCCCAAATCCCCCAACAAAGAATTCATGCTTTAAGACTGTCTGCATTGAAAGACCTCGCAGACAGAAGAAATTTTACGAAAATGGGAAGCAAGACAACAATGTTTACAGTAAATAAAATATATATATATATATATATCTCAGTCACAATATGGACGTGTATGAATGAGTATCACCTTTCTCTGTGTACCACTCAGAAAGAAGTCTCTCTCCTCCACTTCCAACACAGACGTGAAACCCAGGAAGTCTTGCAGGAGCTGCAAAACAGATTGCACTTTGAAGTTTGCTAATGAACTGGAAGAATTACAAAAAAGAGATGCACCATCCAATCAAGTAAGTAGCATTCACATATCACATTTAAGTAGTAATTGCAAAAATATAAAAAACGACTATCAGAAAATGTAGTCCATTTTGATCGTGGCAAATACTTTGATGATCGTGGCAAATACTTTGATTTAAATTTGTATTCAAAGAGGAAAGTGGAAGGAGTACATCACATTGATCACAAGGAGTTAGCTTGTACTCTAGGAAAGAAGATAAAATGACTTACACTCAGGAAACAGATATGCCTTGCTAAGTGCGGGACGTTCGTAAGGAGCAACCTAAAATAGCAAAAAAGCAAGTGTCAGCAAAAATGCATTATAAGTTTGAATATTAAGAATATTTCAATCCAGCAATTGAAGCTCTTAACTGCCTTGAATGAAAAGACAACAAAGCTCATGTCAACAACCAACAGGTGGCAGACAACAAGCAATGAACATAGGGCAAGCAGGGATCGAAATGATGTTTTCCTCGTTCACCAGAAAAATATGTTCTTAAAAATCAGGTAATTTTCTATTATCCAATCTCCACATCCTGAATTTCTTAGTCATAGAAGTATGAAAGACAGTGGACACGAAAACAAGTACCAGTCCAGATAGGAAGGCAAGAAAACACATGAATAGTTCACTTTTTAACGGCCAAACTATGAGAGTTTCACCTTTTGAAGCACCAGTCACATAGGGCGACCAGGCCAGGCCGTGTCAGAAAGCCTTTGATGACTCTGTTCATGATTTTGGGGAAATAACTAGGAAAGGAGTTGGCCTTATAGAAAAAAAGGAGGCACTTTAAGGAGAGGAATATCAGAGAGCCTGGGGTGGAACCAGAAATCAGAGCTAGCTCCATCTCCAATCAATTCCAATCAATCATTTTGAGCCCTTAAGTGTTGGACATGAATAGAGATATTATTATTTCCCTCTGCTAGCACGAATAAATAAATTCACATTATTCCTAGAACCTAAAAGCACAGACTATTTAAATTTGTGAGACTGTTGAGGTACTATATGATCAAGAGCGGATGAGGAGAACAAATTAAGGGCATTGATAGGTTAATTTTCCTCACTTTTTTCGGCAGAGGCGCAGAGCAGGTCGATTGTCCTTAATTTGTGAAGAAATTTAGTAAATACAATGGGGTAAAAACAACTAGAGCTTCAACTCTGCATTGCAACATAAATTTCACAACGAAATCAATAGCCTTGGACACTTTATTTTTCATGAGAAAAGGTCATTGTTGCCTTAATGGGGTGTATTCCAACAAAACCAGCAGTAAAACCCAACAGTTGCATTAAAATTGAGCAGCATTTTCCTCTTCCATGTCAAACATGAGCTAGTTTACAGACAGATTTCAATTTTCACAACATTGGTGGGAGAATACTTAGGGAGTACCTCCAACCAACAAGCAAGCTGTGCAAGAAGTGCCTAAGCAATACTCATAGAAAGGAGCAGAATAGCATACCGCCTCTTTGGAAATAATTGCGAGCTCGCCTGGCTTAACTCCTTGTTTGGCAAATTCCCTGGCTGCATAACCCTGCAAAGGCAACAATATTATTTCTTTGATTTAATTCTTCCACAACTCTTTAACAGAAATGAATTAAGAAGCTCCTCAACTTAATAATATGTAAATACAAATAACATATCCATTCAATATTTATACAGCTGGAACTTGTTCTTTCATTCAATGGAAGAAAAGTTCACAAAAATACGAAGTGTTGTAGCCCTTTTAAGTATTTTTTTTTTCCCCAAATACTACTAAACTTATGTAAATTGACACTTCAATTCACAAGTCTATAGTCATTAACAGAAACAGTACACACCAAATAACTGAATATCATGTTTGTTTGCCGAGAAAGTAAAGCAAAAATACAACAAAAATAACTCAGCTTGTGACTTTATTATAGTAGGCCCGGTTAAGTGCAAAGTTCTCAGCCTTCACGGACTGTCACTAACGAAATATCCCATTCAAAAATTCCGATTTCTCTCCACTTTCCCAGCAGCCAAACTGACCGCAAGAAAATCACAACAATAGCAGCGCAACGCAACACTCAATAAGTCAACAAAAATATCATTTAAATCTCAGATCTCTGTGCAATAGACATCGATCTAACTCACAATTTAGATCCAAATTATTAAGATCGGAATCCAAAACAAAGAAGAAAACTGTAAGGAACTGAAAAAGCTATCGAATTGTGAATAAAAAATTGAACAACCGAGTGAACAATAAACAATACTCACAGCGGACACGCCACCACCAATGATCACGTACTTGAAGCTCTTCTCCGCCATTGATTGACTTGCTGACTGAACGATCGGTCGATTGATTGAGCGAATACACAAAATCAGAGTAGACGAAAATGAGTCTGTGGACTGAGTCACTGAGTTCTTGGGGTTCGGTGTATGGATTGGGGACATATATATATAGGGCTGCGTCGAGTCTCATTGGCTGACCGTCGAGTGTATGGGAAGGCCGGAATTCAGTCGCGTCAGACACGTGGAAGATGGATTGCCGTCAATACTGCTGACGGTGCAATCGCCACGACAGCTGACCCGCGATTAATGAGTGTGTGGAATTACAATCTTAATTACCGAAAGAAAAATGTGTTTTAGAATTTTTATACAGAATTTTATATCAGAATGAACGGCGAAAAAGTAATGCTATACAAAATTTATCGTTAAAAAAATCAGAATGATATGGTTAAATATCACTTTAAAATAAAGAATCCATATGTATTTTAAAATAAAACTGCTCACTTAAAATATTTTCGTTAAAATTTTATAAAAAATTTTGTGATCCTTGTAATAAACAAGCATCTTATGAATTTTTTAATATAAAGTGATAGGCCTTAACTTATATTCTAAATAAAAAAAATTTTCTGATTCTCATTACGTACCGAAATAGACAAAGAATTCTGTTGATCTTTTTGATTCAACTACTAAATGTAAATTTTACTGCTTGTCTCTGCCCTAGAGTATATTTTAATGCAGTAATAAGTCCTACACTGAAAAACAAAATATTAAGATTCATTTGATACAGTTTTTTTAATTTTATTTTTTTTGCTTAAAAGTAAAAGACTCAAAAAAATTTAATTCTTTTTAGTTTTATAACTAAGGCAAGCATAAAAACAAAACAAAAAAAAAAAAAAAAAGCTAAAATTTTATGACTTTTTTACTTATAAGTAAAAAAATATAGTCCAAAAAAGCTTAAAAAAGTCATAACCAAAAAGGCCCTAATTCTCAAGCTTTTAATCATCTTTTTTCAAAAGTAATTAATATGATTGTTGATAAGTATCTTCTTAGCATTGATTATACGCCAACTTTTAAATGGCCAATATATTCCTATTAAGTTTTATATATTTTTTAGTTCTCTTAGTTACAATACAAAATAAATATGTATAGTGAAATAAAATTTTAGATAAAAAAAATAATTGATTTATGTGCAGTAAATTGCCTTTCAAATCCCTCTATGTTCTATGAGAAATTGAGATAGTAATAAAATAAATAGGTGGATACAAATAAAAGTTATTGATTTACTCGTAGTATGAAGATTACAAGAGCTGTGCTATGAACATGTAATAAGAGTTGTGTTATGAAGATGTAATTTTAAATTTAATATTAATTATGTAATACAATCATGGATTTAAGAGTTTTTATTCATTAACATTAGTGATGTCTCAAGAGTAGTTTTGACAATTTATAATAGCTTGAAATTTTAATCCCTTCCTCTAATGTGGTAATCATATTGGGAAAGAAAACTATTATGTAGTATCTGTCTCTTTATTTAGTATCAATCTCATTAACAATACTTAAATGAATGCTTTTATTTTAACTTAAAGGTAAATGTTAACATATGCCTTAAGGGTACGTTTTAAGCATATTTTGTCTGGTTGTACGTAGTATTGATAATTATGTTTTTAATGTTAAAAATTGTAAGAACACAAGTTCTAACGCTTTATACAATCAGCAAAGCATATTTAAAATGTGCCCTTAGGGTACATGTTAGCAAGACCCTATGATAGAGGTTAACACGCACCTTTAGGTCACATGTTAAGTGTTTTGTTTGATTATACATATCAAACATTTATTATTGAGTTGTACAAAGTGTGAGAAGTCGTATTTTTTCACACCGTATCTCTATTTATACATGCTTAATATTTACCCTAACGACACATATTATTTGTATTTATATAAAATTGTATAATTAGTGCTATAAACGAGCCGAGTCAAGCTTGATTTGATAATATTTATATTAAGTTGTTCAAGTTTTATTTTTAAATTGTATTTACATTTACTTGTTTGACTTTTGAGTCGATTTCAAACTAGCTTAAATCAAGTTGAGCTCGGATACTTTAATTTTTTAAATACATACAAGCTTAACGAGTCGAGCTTAGATAAATTTTAAGCATTAAAATGGATTCAACCTTGACTTGTATATATAACTAATCGATTTTGAATAAACTTTTAATAAGCCAAACACAAGCCGAGCTTGAGTAGCTTGGTTTGTTTTACAATTCTATGTATGACTTAAGAGATACATAATATTACTTTTAACAATAATGTTTCAATAAATACCTCATTAAAAATACATCAAAAAAGCTAGTTTACCATCATAAACAATTTAAGGGCCACTAACATAATATGTTATTCACTTATCTAGTATATATTCATCAAAAAATACACATACAAGAAATACTAGTAGAACGTACCAAAATTTAAAAGTTTATTTGTTATTTGATATAATAGGACTTTAAATATTATATAAATTGACATTAAATTGACCTCTATCTTAAGTACTAAAATTCCGCCAATATTATCCGGTCAAGAAAAAATATTTAAAATAACAGCAATACCATTTTATTTTATTGACCGTATATTAAAAAGCAATAAAATCACAAAGAGTTAATGATTTTTAATTTAATGGAGACATTTTTTTTCCAAAAAAATACACGTAACATTTTCTCTTGGCAAACCAATGACCCACGTCTTTTTTCTGGAACGAAAAACGATAACGTCAATCAGTGATAACGGTGATCGTGGTCGTTGTTCGAGCATGAAAAGGTCGTAATAATCCAATGTGAACAGAATCTTGATTCGGCATCAACCCCCGGTTTCATTAACGTGAATGGGACTCAATAATATTGCCACGTCAGTAACGACCGGTTAAAAAATGTAACTGCAACGTATGTCGGAGACTTTAGACGTCGTTAACCTATGGTATTGACCGTTGGAATCACAAGCAGAAGCGCGTGTTTACACGAGAATTAGAAACGTTCTAGATAAGAAAGACTAATGGAGAAGACAACTCAGCCGCTTTTAATGATTTTTTTTAAATTGTGTTTGGATAATAATAAAATATAATTTAAAAAAATAATTTATATTTAATATAATTTTTTAAAATTAGTTTTTAACTTATAAGTTAGTTACTTAAACACTCTAAAAAAAATAGGAAACAGCAACCCTATTGTGTTGTTATGGCAGTTGAGTTTTTATCTTTCGTTTTTATATTTTTCTAAATTAGTCTCAAATATGTTCTAAAATTTTTTGGTAGAGATCACATTTGATAAATTGAATTTGGAATTTTTTTTAAAAATTGTTTTTAGAGAACACTTGATTTTATGAATAAAACAATGTGTTATCTAAATTTCAAGAAATATTTTCATGTGAAAATATAAATGATATAAAAATGATGGTATGTTTGACAACTCCATTTCTCCTATTGCGTTGCCATGGCAGCTGAGCTTTACCATTTCGGTTTCAAGTTTCTTTCTTTTTTTTTTTTAAATTATTGATATTGTGTTTGACAATTTATTTTTGTCAATATTGCGTTTGGTAAACTAGTTTTAGAATTTTCTTTTAAAAAATTATTAAAAAACACTCATTTTTAGGAATAAAAAAAGTTTTGTATGGGTTTCAAAAATATTTTCCTAAGAAAATCAAAATGATAGCATTTTTCGGTGGTTCTATTTTTTTTTTTTTTATTTTTTTGTCGAGGAAATGAAAAACGAACAATAGCCAAAAGCTTTTGTCTTTTTGTTTGGATGTAATTTCTCTATCTTTTAAACTTGGCTTCTGAGTTTTTGAATTTGGAGCTCTAAGTTTAGTTTACAGTGAAGACTAATCTAAAAAGTGCTTGAAATATTACATCCAAACAAAGTCATCAAGACAATTAAGTGGAAATGGATAAAAAATAAAAAGTCCTCTAAATTAAGTAAATCATTGGATATTGAGAGGCATATCCATTCACATTTAAAAAATAAAATTTTAAAATCCAATCTGGTTTTTGATTAATTCATCACCTCTCATTTTTTTTATTTTTTATCACGGGCTATGTAAGAGGGATGGTTATGAATTTATAAAAAAAAAAAAAAATACTATATACTTGACATGTTAAAGAAAATACTCCATATGACAAACCGTAGTTTAAAACTAGAAGCATGCTGACTTTCAAAGGAACTACCGTCCTTAAAAAAATAGAAAAAAAACAAACAAAAACAAAAGGCCTAAAATATTATCGTTTGCCGAATATATTATCGTTTACTTCCTAAATTATTCCCAGATTTGCTCAATTATAACAATCACTTGCATAAAGAGATTTTATATGCACGTAAAATAACTAATTTACTCAATAAATGCTATAAAAAAAATTCAAATCACAGACTTATTAAAACTTAAACGTAGCTTTCAATCACCCAAAAATATGACACACACACAAACACACACACACACACACACACACACACACACACACACATATATATATATATAATAGTATATTTTTAAAAATTTTGTAAAAGAAAATCCTTCCAGAATGATGTAGTAGTAATATTTTTGTAATAAAATGAAGAAATATTTTTGTAATAAAGAAATATTAGGACATCACTATGGATTTGTGACAATAAATGACTAGAAGTGAACCAGTGACCCTTGCTGTGCACGGATCATAAAAGCAGAATTATGAGACGGTTTTTTAGAGAATTATTTTTACAAAAAAAAAAAGTTTATAGGATCATATGTTTAAAATATGATATTAAATGATTAAGTATGTTAAATATATTTTCTTTATTCTAATAGATGTACAAAGAACATTTTACGTCATAACTATTACAAGTCACAATTTTAATATATCTTTGTTCTCAGAGTAATTGAGTACATTATTTATAAATTTCAATCTCAAGTTTAGTGAGTCATATTCAGGAATAAAAAGAAAGTAACAAAATTATAAAAAAAATGTTAAATCTAGTTCACTATTCTATATATATAGTCTTTATCAAGAAATAAGCATCCAAACTAATAGAAGGTTACTTTTAAGGAAACATGAAGAATAAATAAAAGAGATTAATTAAGTTTAAATAAGTTGATTAAAATATAGGTAAACTTTTAATTTAATGCTCAAATAACTAATAGAACAATGTTGTGGTACTTTACTTTTTTATATTTGTTTTCCTAGTCCTTTTTCCTTTTTTTTTCCCTCTCTCTTGTGTGGATAAGTATGTGATATAATAATATGAACTCGGACAATATTGGCTGAATTAAAAATTTTGTATGAAACAAAGTGAAATTTATTTATTTTCTCCATTTGATTCTTGTTTTCAAAGCTAACCACTTCTATTAAACAAATTATAAGGTTTGATTAAATATAATTCATTAAAAGTTCATAGGTATATATACTTAAATCTAGCTTAGGACTCAATTTGAATAAAGATAAAATACTTTAAAAAAGCATAATTTGTAAGAATTTGAATAGATTGTTTACTATATTAATTATGAAAAATCTATAATGACATATCTATATTTAGATTTTAAATATCTTCTTAAATGACTTTTTAAGTTCCATATTGATAGGGGTGACAATTCAAAAACCTTAACATATTAATTAAAGAACCAATGATATTATGATATTTGTATTTTTAAAATTCAAAATTTTGAGAAATGTGGATCTAGACTTTCAAGCTCAAAGCCTCAGACACCTAATAACCTATTGCTATACTATATAGTATAGATGATTGAATTTTTAGATTGTATAACATTACCCGTATATATAATATACTAGTGTTGTGCCCATGCTATGTATGGTATTAATAAGATTTCTAATCAAAGAGTGATCTTATTTTTAGATTTATGAAGATATTGCACCCATTTTTTCTTTTTCCCGATGAAATAGTTTGGTCGTCATTTTGAGTATAGAGAAATGGACTTTCAACTGTGTCCATGCCTCTACTAACACCCTTTGCGATTTGTCTTCCTTCAAACTCTTTTGTATTACTCCGTGATAAAATGAAGTTTTTTATTTGACTAAAATAATAATAATAATAAATTAAGACAATTATTAACAAAAAATAGTTTATGAAAAATTTAAGGTTTTCAGAGATATTGGAATAGAGAAAAATAACATACAAAAAAAATGCAAAAAAGTTAGGAATTGATTTTAGAAAGTCTTATGTCTATCAAATAAGTTCTGGCAAAAGGAAGTTATTTTGGAAAGTGAAATAAGGGAGAGTTTTATATATAGCAAATAATGTGTTAATAATGGGGAGTAATTTTTTAAAGTCAAATTAGTCAAAGAATTTTTAAGATATCATGAAGATATTTTGGCCAATGGGGAGTACTTCGAAGAAATTTACAATTATGGAATTTTCATCGTGGGAAGTGTCAATTTGTTTCTATTCTCTACGTCGAACATTTGTTTTATGATTATAGACTTTTCATTTGAAAATTTTTGGATATAAGCATTTTGGGATGGGAGAATTTATCCATTTCTTATTTAATCATTTTATTGGAAGTTCAAAATTCCTAACAAGTCACTCGAGATATGTTTAGTCCATGATTTTAGGAGTTTAATTTGTATGGATTTTTTTTTCTTGTTAATCCTTATATGTTCTACCAATAAACTTTCAAAGCTCAACGTCTTGTGACTAAAATTTCAAAAAAGCTAGAAAATTAAATTTAAGATTTTGGAAAAAATCTCATCACATTTCCAAAAGCAAGAATTAAGATCGGTGATTTTGAATCAAACAAATTGGCAGAACATTTACCTCAATATAAATCATACGCAAAACAAAAAAATAAAAAAAAACTTGAAAAGCATTACACATGCTAGGCCATAGACCCTTAACAATCAGTTCTTTTATTAGTTTAATTTCCATCAATTTAGACAGTGGAAGATCATAACTACTTGCAGAGTATGTTGACTTTGAAAGGTTTATTATTTATATGTTTCAAAGCAATGCCTGAATAGACAATTATCCAATGGAAATTCTCAAGAGTTGTGTTGTTCTTCATATTCTTGGCCAATGGAATTTGATAATAGAGCTCTAGACCTCTAAGTACCATATCTTTACCAATTAAGTTAGTTGACATCTTCAATAGTTGATGGAATGAATTGTATAAATCAATCCTTCGCACAAGAATGATAAAATAAAATAAAATTCACCGTTGGGTATCCAATTTTGGGAACTGCAACAATACTGCAACCTTACGATCTACTAGTCACTAATATCAAACTATTAAAACATAACGATATGTATATTTATACTTCTACACTATACTATATGCAGATGTAATAAGAGTTTCACAGGACTTCAAAGTTCAATCCTTATTTTTCTAAAAATTCTAAATAACTATAAAGCTATGTGGCACACCAAGCTTTTTCAACCAATCAAGCTTCTCTCTCTCTCTTTCTTATTAAGGAAAACAAAAAAAATCAGATTAAAATTAATCATAGAAAATAATTAAATGAGTTAAATAATGATAAGGAAGCTTATTTAATTGTCTTTCAATTTCTTTTTTTCCCCTCTATTATCTATGTCTCCAGAAAAAGCCTGCCAAATCTTGCTCCTAAAATATCTCCTAAAATTTATGACATTCCTAAAATCTCTCGCACAACCTTTTACCTCATTTTTTTAATTTGTCTACAAAAAAATTCCACCAGAATGGTATTAATGATTATATGATTCTTAAAATAATAAATAAAAAATTCTCTAAACATAAAAGGAAATATTAGTGATTATTTGATTCCTAAAATTTGTCCCTAAAAACCATATTTGCTCACTTATATATCCCCCTCTCCCGAATCCACTCTCCAGTCTCCTCTCCCTCTGTCCATACCTCTCTCATTCTCACAAACAGTTAATCGTTAAGTGAGTTTTGTTTTGTTTTGTTTTATTTGAAGAATGATATAAAAAAAAAAAAAGGGTTTTATGATTTGTTACTATTTTTTCCTCATCCCATCCATGTGGTTCTTATGGTTCAATATTGTTTTTTTTTTTTTTTTTTTCCTCATCTCACTCTGAGTTTTGCAGATATGTATGTTTCGTTGCAAGGTGAGATCCATCCGTTTATTTTTTTTCATTTGTGTTTTTTTTGTGAACTATTTTGAATCATATGCTTTTTTAGGTTTTTTTTTTTTAATTTTTGAGTAAGGTATGACTATTTTTTTTTTAATTCTGGAACACATTGCACCAGCATTATAACTCATCTCATTGAGTCTTCGCTCTACCATAATAACCAATCGCCAATCTCCGAATCATCACAGATAACATAAGTGAGAAATCATATAAAAGGCTATGCAGGGTCTCTTTGACTCCAAATATGGGAGCCACATAAATTTCTAATAAAGTTGTCAATGCCTACAAACTCTCCATGCTATTCTAAAAATGCATAAGTGTGTAGTGTTTTTCATAGATTAAGATTTGTACTGCTTTTTGTGGATTATGAATTGAACTTGGACTTTATTTCAGTAGATTTCTATGAAAACTTCGAAATTTGTCATTGGATCGGAAGTGCTTTTAATAGCCCTTCATTTCAACATACTGCAAAGAATGAGGATTGATGTTTTGTTTAGTTCTTTCTTTAGGATGCATTTAAGAAGGGAGATCAATCACAAAAGCCAAATAAATTCAACTAATGACCCCGTAATTCTTTAATATAATTTTATTTTCAAACTTTATCTCTAACTCCCAAAATCTCTCACTACTTATTAAGTGATTCTAAAATCTCTCCCTAAACTGTTCATATGCATAATTTTATAGCGCATAAATATATTGAATATCTAATTAAACAAATTAATAACAAATAGATAGGTACTCCCATCCTATTGAACTATCAAAAAAATCCATAATTTCTAAAATTAAAGGTATGTAATCTATATTGAAAATAAAAATAAATCTTCCCAACATTAAAACGCCATAATCTACATAAAAATAAGAACAAAGTGACATTTTCTATAATGAGAACTTCATAATTGGTTAACTTCTTAAAGACACTTCCATTGGTCCAAATATCTTTATAAATTTTTCAAACTTCTTAACATATTTGACTTCCCGAAACCACTCCCCATAATTTAAAATATCTAATTTTTTATTTTAACAATCTCTCTCTCTCTCTCACTACTGTGTGGTGCCGATGCCATTGTAAAAATATCTTATTTTTTATTATAACATATTTGTTGTGATTTTATCAAGTTATGTAAAACTTACTTTACTTTTATATTTTGTCCAAACAATATTTCTCTATAAATCAAATGCATAACACAGGTTATTGCTAGCCATTGGTTGAACATAACCTCAAGACCTTCATGAGAAAAGAAAAAAAAATAAGGTATCTAATAGAATATACACTATGTTATTGAAAAAAAAAAGAAAGTCTCATGCATGATTAAAATTTTGTTATATTTTAGTAATAACAATATAATAAACTTTTAATTAACTATACATTTTAGAGTATACAAATTGATAATGCAGGAAACTGGTGGTGTCGGTTTCCATGCCGGTGGTGAGCTAATCAAGTAACTTGAGGAAAAAGGGGGTTCAGGGACACCGGTATGATGCCTACCAAGGACACTTTGAAGCCAAACTTAGGTTTCTGGAGATATTTGAACAGAGTTTTGGCTAGGGTTTGTATTTGGGTACCTTATTAGAGAAGGTTAGTTTTCCTTTTATATGCGTAAACATGTTGGTAGCCCTAACAAGGCGTTGCATATATGGAGATAGTGGGAGATGGTTGTCTCTCCACGTGGCAACGTGGCATTAGAGGACCTGACTAGTGGTAAGGTAGTGGGAGAATGATTGTCCAACTTCACACGTGGTGCTCCCCCAAGCGTGCATCAAAGCGGGGGAGGTGACTATCTCCTGCTACACGCAAAGTCTTGGAGCTGGTAGTATGTTATCATGATTTGGTCATCAGTGGTGGCCTCCACTAGTGTGGCCATGGGGGGAGATTATCGGCATCATCCTAGGAGGTTTGCTCGGTCATGCTCCACATGATCTGCTCCGCTATGCTTGAGTTAGTTAGAGCTTTCAAGGTTGATCTCCATTGTCTTCTCACTTGACATGTGCCTTGGGCATCGTATCCCTGGTGTAGGGGTCGATTAGCCCGTTCGGTGGGTTCTTGATCAGTCCCCATCAGTTGTCCCAATTCTTCAAAGTACCCCAAGCGTGGTCAGGAGAAGTCCTGGTTAGCCCGTTCCATGGGTTCCTAATCGTCCCTATCAGTTGTCCCTAATTCCTCTGAGTATCCCAAGCATGGTTAGGAGAATTCCTGGTCAGCCCGTTCGGTGGGTTCTTGATCGGTCCCCATCAATTGCCCCCAATTCCTCTAAGTACCCCAAACATGATCAAGGGAATTCCCGGGACAGTGAGTGTCTCTTTATAAAGGCAGAATGCATTTATGGCGCCGTAAGCGCATTTATGACTAAGGCTGGCAATAAATAAATGCGTTAAGTGACGTTTCGCCATGCGGCGTGCGCTCATTGGTTTTGAAAATAGGATGTGACTCGTAAACTGCCAACCGTTGGATTTGTGGGTCAATGAACCAATTTAGGCCATTGATTTAAAAAATTAGGCTTTTAGCCTAGGCAGCTACACCCTTTGCCTCTCACTTTGCATACGCCATACTTGGAGATTTTCAGACTATTCACCATATTTGCTTCTGCTTTGTTGCCTGCCGTGTTGATTTGCAACTGCCCCAAAGGATTCGTTGCGTGGCTTGATAAGTTTCTCTGCTGTAACTTTTAGCTTTTATGCAATTATTCCTAAGTCAGTTGTTTTGATTAATCGTCAAAGGGTGTGGGAGCAATCTCTGAGTCGCTTAGGTAGGTTGGAGAACTAGCTGGGGTAGAAGTCAAATCTAGGAGAAAGGGGTACTTGATAGGAACCATAGATGAGAGAGAGATACAATCATCAGATTCTGAGAACACTCCTTCTTAGGATCTGGTTAGGGTTAGGCCCGGGGCCGCTGATAGTTCATCGGTGGGTCCTTTTGAGGCTTCTGGGGCTTCTAGAGGGAGAGTGGATCCTGAAGCCAGGACGATGGTGATGCCAGGGGTGAGGGAATTCAATTTTGCGGCGAAAGGGGTGTCCTCTGTGATGACGGAGAAAAAGATGAAGAGGATTTGGAAGGAGTACCAGATGCCTCCTTCGCTATGCTACAGGATTTTGAAAAAGAGGGAGTGGGCCTACTTTGCCCGCCCAGGAGAAATCTGTGTATACGAGGCCACTCTGACTAATGGCCTTAAAGTCCCTGTCCCTGCTCCTATCAGGGAGATTATGGGTACTTTGGCGCTGGCTCTGGGTCAACTCATGCCCAACGCATGTAGGATTATGGTGGCGTGTGTCGTGTTGTGGTAGGCGAGTAATGGTGGCAAGGACAGCCTCACCGTTAGTGAATTTCTACATTGCTACAAGATGTCAGAGCCTGAGGCAGGGTGGTGGTACTTCTCTGCCAGGAACAAGGGCATTATACTGGTGAAAGACTTGCCATCTTCTCACGAAAGGTGGAAAGGCAAGTTTTTCTTCATCTACGGTGATGGCTAGGAGAGCTAGCCTTGAAAGGCAGTGGACGAGAAGTTCATTCGAGTTCCTCGAGAGTGGGGGGAGGCCTTCACGGAAGGGTATGCTCTCCAACCCTTTTGTTTTCCGCTTTTGTCTTTAGATTTTTAGGTTTGTAAAGTACTAATTTAGGTTGCTTGCTTTTAGCCAGTGCTGCCCCCACTTTAAGCGAGAAGCTGAAGAAGAGGGTGGGTCGAGCTATCAAGCATGGCGTTACTGACACATGTGCCTTGGCAAATGTTAAAAACCTGGATATGTTCCTGTTGGGCCTTAAGCCTATAGATTACATTCTAAGGGCAGAACGCACAAGGAGTGAGTAATTTGTGTTGTTGGTTTAACTGTCGTTTATCATATTCTGACGTCCGTGCTACGTGCTCTTTGCAAATCAAGTGGTTGAATTGCCTGAAGACAAGGAGGAGGAGATGGCACTGAACCAAAGTTTCCTGAAGAAGACCAAGTTGACCACAGCCTGCTCCGGCCAAGCGGTTCAAGTTGGCGTTTAGCCAGAAGGCCCCTGCCCAAACCCCTGTAGAGGGGAGTAAGGGGAAGGCGATAGTCCTTGAGGATGACACTCCCCAGTTGGGCAACATCCCTCTAGCTGAGAAGGCTTTACCTCCACCTCCACCAGCGTTTACAGCAGTCATTGCACCAGCACCCCCAGCGGCTGCTTAGCCTCTGGGTGACGTGCCAACCTTCCCTTCTTCTATTTTTTAGAGTGCTAGCGAGGCAACAAGGAAGCTTACAAGCATAATTTTCTCTTCGGATACTGGCAAGCTGGCCTCCCTGGCATCACAGATGCTGGCTAAGGAGGTCTGATTGGCCTTGGCTTGAGCAGGGCTTTATCGCCTTGGCATGTAGAGTAGGCAAAAAGCCACTGCCTGCTCATCCTGGGCTGAGCAAGACTTTTGTCGCTTTCTGCCTGCTCGACCTGAGCCTGAGCAGGGCTTTGTCGCTATAACATGTAGAGTGGGCATAAAGCCTCTACCTACTCAGCCTAGGCTGAGCAGGACTTTTGTCATTTTTTGCCTGCTCGGCCTAGGCCTGAGCAAGACTTTTTTCGTTGTAGCTTGTAGAGTGGGCATAAAGCCTCTGTCTGCTCAGTCTGGGCTAAGCAGGACTTTTGTCGCTTTTTGCTTACTCGGCCTGGTCTTGAGCAGGACTTTTGTCGTTTTCCACTTGCTCGGCCTGGGCCTGAGTAGGGCTTTTTGTCACTTCGTTATTATCTTGGTTGCAACCCTTGCAAGGGAGATGTTAGGGAGTTTGCAGACAAAGAGGATTACAAGCAAACTCAGAAAGTCATAGATCAATCTTGAAATTGTAGAATTAAGTTGAAATAAATGTAGACAAATTTCTGCATGACATCATTTGCTCACTGTTTATAATTGTTACACATGCAAATGAAAAGAAAATACTTACACATAATATTTCCTTAGGTGCTTAGCATGCCATGGGTAGGGTAGTTCTTTGCCGTTTAGGTCCTTTAGTCTATAGGGCCCCTTCCTGATGAAGCCCGTCACCTCATAAGGTCCTTCCTAATTTGGGCTGAATTTCTCATCTTGTGCAATTCTGGTAGATTGGTTGTCCCTCTTCAGCACCAAATCTCCTACTTTGAAATCCCTCAGGCGTACCCGGCTGTTGTGGTATTAGCGCATATGTTGTTGATACGAGGCCACTCTGATTGCTGCCTAGAGCCTTTTTTCTTCTAGTAAGTCCATGTTGACTGTCAAGGCGTCGTTATTCATCTCTGGGTTATAATTCTGAGTCTTAGGGCTGGGGAGGCCAATTTCCACTAGTATGACCACTTCGGTTCCAAAGGTGAGGGAGAAGGAGTTTGGCCAGTGAAGACTCGCTCGATAGTTTGGTAGGCCCATAAGATATTGGGGAGTTCTTCCACCCATAATCCTTTCACTTTCTCCAGCTTGGTTTTGATGATATTTAGGAGAGATCTGTAGGTAACTTCCACTTGTCCATTTGCCTGAGGGTGTTCTGGCGAGGAAAAGTGGTGGCTAATCTATAGGATTGAGCATAGCCCACTGAACTGCTTTCCTTCAAATTGATTGCCATTGTTAGTAATGACCACTTTAGGTATTCTAAAATGGCACACGATATTCTTCTAGAAGAAGTTGGTTATTCTCTGCTCTGTGATGGTGGTGAGGGCCTCTGCCTCAACCCACTTGGTGAAATAGTCAATGGCCACCACGGCAAATTTGTTTTGCCCTCTGCCCAGGGGCAATGGGCCCACAATATCGATTCCCCACTAGGCGAAGGGCCACGAGCTTTGGATGGGAGTTAGCTCTTGCGCCGATTGTCTTGGAATGTTGGCAAACCGTTGACACTTGTCATACTTTTTCACGAACTCCTGGGAGTCCCTATTTATCGTTGGCCAGTAGTATGCTGTTCTAAGGATCTTGCTAGCCAATGACCGTCTTCCAGAATGGTTGCCATAAATGTCTTCGTGGACTTCCCTCATGATGTAGGTGGCCTCTTCTTTTATAGCACATCTGAGAAGTGGGGTGGTGTGCCCTCACTTATACAGAACGCCGTCAAATATCACATAGCGGCTGGCCCTGAATTTGGTCTTCTTGCTTCCAACTTGTCTTTTGGGAGGGTGTTATGTTCCAAGTAGTCTCTGATTGGTTTAGCCCATGAGGCTTCCTTTTCCAGCACATTGATTTCTAGAGTTTGAATGCTCAGCGAATCAAGAATTTCCAAGGGTACTCCAGGATCAAGCTACTCTGAGGATGCTATTCTTGCCAACTTATCTGCTTCTTCGTTCTCTAATCGGGGGACCCTTTGTAGCACTACTTTTAAAAAAAAATTTGACCAAATCTCTGGCCATCTAGTAGCACTCCTTCATCTTCTTCCCTCTGGCTTCATATTCCCCTTGGACCTGCGCTATCACCAATTACGAATCTCCCCTGACCGTTATTTGCTTTGCCCCTATGCGCCGAGCAATTCGAAGTCCAACGATGAGTGCCTCGTATTCCGTCTCGTTGTTGGTTATAGGGAATCTGAACCGGAAAGCGTACTCCACTTTCTAGCCATTTGGGGTGACAAGAACCACGCCTGCCCCGCTTGACTGTTCGATGGAGGATCCATTAATATTCAACACCCAGCTGTTCTCGGCGTCCTCCATGTCGAGTGGTGTGTCCGAGTGGGTAGTAAATTCTGCAATGAAATCTGCTACTGCTTGCCCCTTAACTGCTGTCCTTGGTCTATACTGAATCTCAAATTGGCTGAGCTTCACTGACCATTTCATGAGTCGACCAGAGGTTTCAGGCTTATGCAGTACCTTCTTAATGGGCTGATCTGTCAGGACCACAATCGTATGTGCTTGGAAGTATAGTCAAAGCCTCCATGCTGAGTTCACCAAAGCGAAGGATAGCAACTCCATCTTTGGGTATTTTTCCTCAGTGTCCCTGAGCGTTGTACTTGTGTAGTACACCAGCTTTTAGACTCCTTCACTCTCTCGCATGAGGGCTGAGCTCACTGCTGTTACTGAAACGGCCAAGTAGAGATAAAGCTCCTCTCTTGTGACCATTCAGCTCAGCAAGGGGACGGAGCCCAAGTACTGCTTTAGCTGTTGGAAGGCTTCTTCACATTTGCCCGGCCACTGGAATGCTTTCCTTAACGTCTTGAAGAAGGGGAGGCACTTGTCAGTTGATCTGGAGATGAACTTGTTCAAGGTTACCACTCTGTCTGCTAGCCTCTGAACATCCTTTATCGTCTTCGGCCTGCATGTCTAATATGGCTCTAACCTTCTATGGGTTGGCTTCGATGCCCCTCTGTGATACCACAAACCCCAGGAACTTCCCCGAGGCCACCCCTTACGCACACTGAGCCAGGTTTAACTTCATGTTATAATGCCTGAGGGTGTGGAAGGTTTCCTTTAAATCCTCCAAATGGTCGGCAGCTCGCTTGCTCTTTATTAGCATGTCGTCCACATACACTTTCAAGTTCCGTCCTATTTGGGACTTGAACATTTTGTTGACCAACCTCTGGTAAGTTGCCTAGTGTTCTTCAGGCCAAAAGGCACCACTTTGTAGCTGTATAATCCTCTATCGGTGATGAAGGAAGTGTGTTCCTGATCTCGTTCTGCCATTTTGATCTGGTTGTACCTCGAGAAAGTGTCCATGAAGGAGAGCATCTCATACCCAGCAGTGGAGTCGACCAGAAGGTCGATGGTAAGCAAGGGGAAGCTATTTTTAAGGCAAGCCTTATTCAGATTGGTGAAATCCACACACATTCGTCATTTCCTGTTTGCCTTCTTTATCATTACCACGTTGGAAAGCCAAGTCGGGTACTGTGCTTCTTTGATGAACTTGGCTTGGATGAGCTTGTTCACTTCCTTTGCGATGACCTCTTGTGCTCGGGGGCGAAGCTCCTCCTTTTCTGCTTGACAGGTCTGGCCTCTGGTGAAATATTGAGATAGTGGGCAGAGATCTTGGGGTCTATACCTAGCATATCTTCAGCGTTGTCCTTCAGGAATCTTCGCAGCTCCTACTTAAGCTACTAAGGTGCACCTGTACCAATCATCACAATCCTTAGTGGGCGTGTGTTGTCCATCTGGGCTGTATGGTGGATGGGGACTTGTTCCAGTTCTTCCACGAGTTCTCCTTGCCTAAGTTCTCCCTTGTTTCTGACTTCTAGCTCTTTGATCATGAGGGCCTCCTTGCCGGCGTCCCTTTTGAGGGATGCCAAGTAGTATTCTCTTACTGTCACATGGTCACCCTTTACAGTTCCTACCCTGTGCTCTGTAGGAAACTTCAATCTCAGGTGATAAGTGGATGTGACTGCCTTGAACTGATTCAGGGTCGTATCCCTATGATCACATTGTAGGCTGAGGGGCAGTCCACAACCAAGAAGTTGGCCAGCTTTGTAGCTCATTGTGGGTCGTCCCCCAGGGTGACGGGTAGCTTGATGAACCCTACGGGGGTGACCCTGTTGCCAGTGAAACCCACCAAGGGGGAGGTCATGGGTTTCAGTGCTTCTCTTTGTATCTGCAGTTGTTCGAAAGCTCCCCAGAAGAGGATGTCAGCTGAGTTGCCACTATCAATGAGGATTCGCTGGGTTCTAAAGTTAGAAATGATAGCGTTGACCACTAGGGCATCATCATGCAGGTGGCTCAGCTTTACCGCTTCGTCCTCTGTGAACACTATGTCTGGAACGTCTGGTCAGGCTTTCTTACTCGGTCTGTCTACCGTGAACACCTCTGCCTACTTGGCTCTCCGAGCATAGTTCTTCCTGGTAGACGAAGACTCGCCTCCACCTCCGAATCCCCAGCAATGACTCTTATCTCTCCGATCGAACGTTAGTGTGCTGGAGCTCTTTCTGGGCTCTTCGTCTATGCTGTGCATGCTCGGTCTTGCTCGTGGCCAACAACATACCTCCCCAAATGCCCCTCATTGATCAGGTTCTCTATCTATTACTTGAAGTCGAAGCAATCATCTGTGTTGTGGCCGTGATCCTAGTGGAATCGGCAATACTTCCTTCAATTCCTTTCTTCTGGGGGGTCCTTTAACTTTCCGAGCCATTTTAGGTCTAGGTCATTCTTGATTTCGTTCAGAACGTGCTCCAGTGGCATGGTCAGGGGGGTGAAATTACGGTCAAAGGCAAAGAACTGGTTCCTTGGTCGCTCGCCCCTTTCCGACCTGTCGCTTCTTGGGGCCTTCTTATCTCTGTTGTCCTTGCCTTCCAGCGATCTCTCCTTCTTTTCTGACCTAAAGGTGGCGCCCTCATCACTCTCCCGCCGTGCATTCATCGATCTTCTGCGTTCATGTGCTTCTGGGCCTAATCATAAGGTTTGCCATGGTCTTCGAAGGCTCCTTGGCCAACAAAAACATGAACTTGTGGGTCTTAACTCTGCTCATAAAAGCGGTGACTGCGACCTTGTCATCAACGTCATCCACCTCAAGGGTTTCCAGGTTGAACCTAGTGATGAACTCACGAAGAGTTTTGTCCTTCTTCTGCTTCACATTAAGTAGGCTGGTTTCTAGTTTCCTCTGCCTCTAGGCTCCAATGTAGTGTCCAAAAAATAATTTGCTAAGTTAAACGAAGGAGCTAATAGTGAAGGGTTGAATCCAGTTGAACAACACTCTAGTTGCTCCTTTGAGAGTGATTGGAAAGGCTCTGCACATAATCTCGTTTGGGACGGCCTGCAACTGCATCAAGGCCTTGTAGGTTTCCAGATGGTCTAACGGGTCCTTAGTCCCATAGAACTTTTCTATGGTTGGCATCTTGAACTTAGGGGGTAGGGGGATTTGCATGATCGCCTAGGTGAATGGGGAGTCCATTCTGTTCACCATCTCTTCGACGATATTCGAAGTCCTTGTCTTCACTGCCTCTATGACTCCGGTCATTTGGGCCTGGAGGGCTCTGAAGCGTTCATCCCAGGCCAGGGGGTTGTCCACCCGTTCTCCTTCAACTCGGTATGCTGGGGGTGATGTCGCAGCTATGGACCAGGGGCTCGGCTTTGTGCTTCCTCCAGTTGAGCATCGTTGTTTCGAGGCAGTAGCGTACTGTTAGGAGGTAACACGCCACCGCCAGGAAAAACGGGGTCTTCATTCACAAGCCTACCGGCATGACTTCTTCCTCCATTCACCGGTTGAGCTTGAGGTAGCTCTCCACCTCCTGGGGCAACAGGGAGTCATTGAAGCAACTCCCAGTTCTGGGTAATCAGCATCTGCATGTTAGCCATCACATCGGCCATCTGGGTTTCGAGGGTTACAACTCTATTAGTGTTTTGGTCTTCCGTAACTCTGTTGGTGTTTTGGTTGTCCATTGGTAAGGGGACGTGTGAAATGCCGGACCTGGTGATAACCATGAAGATAGAAACAATCGTTTCACAGACGGCGCCAACTGGTAATACAGCAAACTGGTGGGGTTGGTCTTCAGGCTGGCGGTGAGCTACTCCGGTGACCTAAGGAAAAAGGGGGTTGAAGGACACCGGTGTGGTGCCTGCCAAGGACACTCTGATGCCAAAGTTCGGTTTCTGGAGATATTTGAACAGAGCTTTGGCTAGGGTTTGTGTTTGCGTCCTTTGTTGGAGAAGGTGAGTTTTCCTTTTATATGGATAGGCATGTTGGTAGCCCTAAAAGGGCGTTGCATGCATGGAGATAGTGGAAGATGGCTGTCTCTCCACGTGGCAGCGTGACATTGGAGGACCTGACTGGTGGTAGGGTAGTGGGGGAGTGGTTGTCCAACTTCACATGTGGCGCTCCTTCAAGCTTGCGTCAGAGCGAGGAAGGTGACTACCTCCTACTATACGCGAAGTTCTGGAGCTGATAGCATGTTATCATGATTTGGTCGTTAGTGGTGGCCCCCACTAGTGTGGCCGTAAGGGGAGATGATTGGCATCATCCCAGTAGGTCTGCTCGGCCGTGCTCCGTATGGTCTACTCGGCCATGCTTAAGTCAGTTGGAGCTTTCAGGTTTGATCTCCATTGTCTTTTTACTTAACATGTGCCCTGGGCACCCTATTCCCGGTGTAGGGGTCGATCAGCCTATTCGGTGGGTTCTTGATCGGCCCCCTCAAAAATTATGTTAATTGCTTGGGTTACCAGATAAAATATTCATTGTGATCTTTAAAAACAAAGAAGAAATCCCATGGATTATTAAACTCGCAAGTATACATGTTTAATAAAAATATGAGTACAAATTTGATTATACACATTTTTTAACGCACAAATCCCTGTGTTAGCATGTTTCACTAAATGAAATATTCATTATGCTATGTATATAACAAAACAAATCATATTCTGAAAATGTCGCATTTAAATCCAATGGTTAAGGTTGATTTTATTGGAATTGAACGGGTCTGATCAGTTTTTCACCATATCCTTCGTCTTCGATTTCTGCCCATCTCTAACTTTTCTCATACTCTTTTTCTCTCTCTTCTTCGTCTAAAATTAAAGCCTTCCAAGTCTCAACAACTCTCTCTCTCTCTCTCTCTCTCTCTCTCTCCCAGCCACTCTTTTACGTTTTTCCTTCTTTATCTAACATTAAATGTCTTCTAATGCATGGAGGTGTACTGTTGTACAAATTAGCTAGCTCCCTGTGAGCTTTATACATTCACTCTGTCTTTCACTTTCTTGAGAGTGGATGATGGTAGAAGTGAAGAAAGAGAGAAAGAAAAGGGAAGGTGATGGGAGAGAGAGAATAGTAATGGTGAGGTGACAAGGAGAAAAAAGGAGAGACGTGAGCGTTTCAAAATATGTGTGTTACTCTATGTAATTTGAAGACTTTCAAAATGCAAACATATTTTTTTTTTCTCGTCTTTTTGTTTCTACTACCACCCAGCTAAACCACTTGACCAAGACAGCTTTCTCCTCCTCCGCATCAATCTCTCTCTCTCTCTCTCTCAAATAACCCATGGACAACACAACACCGCTCACTCTCTCTCACTACAACCCACTTCATTCTTCCCTCTCTGTATCTCGCCCTCACGCCAGGCACATCGTCATCACACGGTAGTGAAAGCACGAAGCCTCTCTCTCTCCGTCCATCTCTCTGAATGTGTATTTATTGTTGGAATATTTAGTGTAAAACACTAACTTTCAGCCATTGTTAAGATGGGACCCACATGTCCTTTTTAGTGAGTCCAAGATGTTTTGTGTTCTCCTCCATGAGGAGATGAAAAACAAGCATTTATTTGCTCAAATCCATGGAGGTTTGAATGAGATAATGGCCTCCAAAATAGGTACTATAAGTATGATTTTTGGGTAAAACTAAAAGGCTTGTCCCACATTTATTTTTTATAGGAAAAGTGATGGATATATAAAACCTAAGTTTAAAGATTGGTTTGAGCCCCAAAGGGCACCCCACTTTTGTGAAAGGGGGAGGACCTATGGAATCCATGGGTTGATCCAATACACCACACGCGCGTGTCGCCGCAGTCGGCCAGTCTGGCCGACCTGCTCGGCTCGATCGGGTGCCGATGCGATTAAATTAATATTAAAATGGCTTGGACCGGTTTAATATTTTTGGACGCTGGTTGAATCATACCAGTGTAGACCGGGTTGAACCGAATAAGTTCAAATTTAAATTCCAACGGTTGCGACCCTTCCTAAGCATGCGTTTGGCTGGCACCGTTTCGCAAGGGTGCAATTCTTTCTATATACAAAAAGATTCCCCCTCCGAACAAAAAATAGTTTTTCAGACAATTTTTCCGTCTTTCTCTCTCTCTCTTTTTCTCGGTCTCCGACAACGACGTCCGTGCCCAGATTCCGGCAACATCCGTGCGCATCTCTGGCGAATTGTTGTCCAGATTCCGGCGATTGTTCCAAGCAGATTCTAACTGTTCAATCAGTCCTTTCACATCTTTGTCTCTGTCTTAGAATTTCTGTACGAATTTCTATCCAGGTTTCATCCGGTTAATTTCTTATTTTACCAGTCGTGTTTTCATATGATTATATATATATTCTGTGTGATGAATTTCTGTGAAAATTCTATCACTTTCTTATGTATTTCTGTATTGAATTTTAGTGTTGAAATTCTACAGAATATCTGCAATTTTTCCTGTGTAAAAAATGCAGTGTATTTATTATCATATCATGTTGATTTTATCATAAACGCCGTAGGTTTCTGTATGGAATTAAATGTCATAATTCTATATAGAATTAGACAAAAATTCCTCACTGTTTTATATCATACATTTTGCATTCATTCCATAAATTGAGAGAATAAAATCAAAAGGTTGATTCGCTGAATTTTGAATATTGTAGTGCTACTTATTCAATATTGTAATCATTTTATCCTAGAGATAAACGTCCATTCATCCTATGAGCACCTGTGTAGGGGACGAATCTGTCATAAGTCGAGAGTGTATAACACTCGACTTAATCTCCCCTGCATCGCATATTTTATTATTTCATTATATAAGACTTATTGAATATATCATATTACGTTATTTCACACACATTATTTAATATTATTGATTTCACTCTATGATGACTACATGACAACAATATCATTATGTTTCATTTCATTTTATTGTGGCTACAGATTATATAGAAAACATTATACGACATATTTTTTCCTACAGTCTTAAGACAGATTCCTGTTTCTCCATGTATATGTTTTCCATATGTAGTACTAATGTGAAATGGCATGTAGTTGTGTGTTGATGAGTATATGATATTGATAATCTTGTGCGAATTCAGATTTGCCGCTAGCATAAAAATTTCACTGTTGAAATTCTAAGGTACTAAATTTAATTTCATTTGCTACTTAAAAAGCAATTGTTCATCTCTAAAATCAACATGTTACAAATCTAAAAACTTGAGTTTCGTCATGCCTAGCAATTGATATGAATCCTAGTGTTGTGATGAACTTAATTTGCATAGTGGTTGTTAATTTGTTAAAGTTCAATTTCCGTTGCATGTTTAGCATAATAAATTGTAGCAGTACATCTTTATGTATCTTAAATACTACATGTTAATTAGCTTGCCATGCTTATGTGTTTTTTGGTGAGAGCATGACTTTGTGGTTAAGCAATTTTATTGCTAGAGTTTTAATTTCATTTGAGAAATTAAAATGGTGTTATTCTAAGGTTTGTAACCTTAAGAATATGAGCATATGATACTGTGTGGACTAGCAAATTTAATTGCTAGAGTATTTAATTTCTTCTATGAAATTAAATTATGTTATTCTATGATTTCTAATCATAAGAATATTACCATGTGTTTGCAAATCACATGATAGATATTTGGAAAAATGTGGGTCAGAACTGGTTTGGTAATAATGAGTCAGAGAATCTTGCACAACCAGCGAATCTTCATGTGTTACACACAATGTATCATCTTCATGGTCCAGAGGACGTTGCTCTTCCTAGGCCAATGGCACTGCCTATTCTACGAGGGCAGGTGATTGGACCGAATGAGGCAGGACCGAGTCGCTATCGAAACTACTATGGGAAGATTCGATGCACTGCTCGCAAGAGCGTTCCATGTCCCGCTTATTTCTAGAGGTTGAGATTTCTAGCACAACCTGAGGGTTCTCATGATGTGGATTCTCCTTATCGGCCAAACACCCTCGAGCGTGCGCAAAAGAGGACGCTTGATCCTGTGTTGGTAGTGATTGAGAGTTCTTCTTCAGGAGGATCCTTAGTAGTTTTGTGTTAGGGTTTAGTATCGTTAATGTGTTTTTTATCATAACTTTTTTAGTTGCATAACTTATTTAGTTGCTAACTTAGAACACTTTTAGTGACCATATATGTATCTGTGCATATCTATGTTTGTGATAGTAATGACATATCTACCTTTTATGTTAATTGTCATATGTTGATTGTATTTCATAATGTTCCTTGAAATATAATGAAATTAAAAAAGTTACCATCCAAGAATATACTTATCCATATTCTTAGTGGTAATACTAGAATAGTATACTTAATATAATCAACGCACATGTTGTAATGTTCAAATGAGTTTGAGAATGAATGTAGTAAACAAGGGAAGGGTATTAAACATGGTGATGATGTAGCTTCAGTAGCTTGACATCCAGATTCGCCTGTCTATAGATACCTAGTTGTTTCAGTAACTTGATTGCTGGGAAAAATAAAATCCAACTCTTAATTGAGTTGATGTGTACTATTTTGTTAAATTCTGGATAATCCAAGAAATGTGGGGGGAAGTTTTGTTTTCTCCAACTCACGTTCTCATTAGGATACCCCACAGAACACTATGTTAACACCGACAGAATTATAGATCGAGTTATCTGTAATCTAAGTTATAAAACGGTATGAGTGTGAATTCCCCGGTCTACTTGAACACAGTTGTGCATGTGAATGCTATAATAGACGATAATTCGTCCAATACTCTAGAATCATTCAAGAGAATATTTCCTAATTCTAGAAGTGGGACATTCTTTAAGAATGGACTTCCTTGTGCATTTGCTTTTCACACTAAGAGTCTTGACGACTTCATGAATAAGCAAGAGTTCCAAGACTCTTCTATGGTTGGAAGGAAGAATAGTTCTAGATACATAAAGGAAAGAATGACTGATCCGAATGTTTCTAACTTGTAAAGTCAGAGGTGAAACCTTAAGAGAAAAGGAACTAAGTGCAGCCTCGATAACTTTAGTAAAATAAAGTAAAGAGATGTATGGAGTTTCATTATAACTGAAACATAATAGTTTACATAGAAGTAAAACTAAATGGGTAACAGACGATCTGCTTGATAGATCTAAGAATATGATTATCCAACTGGTTTAAGGAGTAGACTCTAAACTCAAATATTTAATAGATATGTGACGAGATCTAGTCTCGGTAGTTGTGACTTCGTGATATGAGTTCATGCAAGTGACAAGAGTATACATATCTTGGCGGGAATAAAGTATTTTATTCAAACCCAGGGTTAAACCACTAGAAGGTGATAGCCTTGTGCTACAAATGAGCACTGATCACATATACATCCAGAAGTACTAGAGAGGGTACAACGTGGAAACTGGATTTATGAATCAGGAGACGCTAAATCCTTAAATGGATAAGTCTTATAAGAAATGCTTTAATTTCTTAGGAAATTCTCGAACTGAAAATAAACAGCCAGATTCTGCACAAGAATCAAGAGCTAGAGAAGAAGTATCACATGATTTCTTAAATGTCTTAAGACACAGTGAATTCCTAATAATGACAAAACATGACAAACATGTCTGTTAAAGGTCACCATTCGCAGGAATATACTATTCAATGATTAATAATTTAATCAAAGGATATTGAGAGATCATCTTACTATTAGGTCTGGTAAGAGATCGAAATTCATTCATCGAGGGGATTAGGCATTTAAAGCCGATTATATTAAAAGTTACTTTAATGGCAACCCAACCTAGTTGATTGGAGATCCCAAGATCTAGGTTCAACGGGACAACCTAATTAAGGTCAACTTAGTATAAATCAATGGGGGACATTGTTCCACTATCTAATTCTATGGTGAAATATTGATTACTTGAATAGTGTAAGGATAAGCTACAGCTTTTAATATAAAACGAGTATGGCAGGATACTCATATTAATAAGCCTATACTTTTAATAATTCTTATTACTTGGTTACCAAGTGGTGTATGTACGACTGCTCACTCTATAAGAAAATCACTTATATGAGTGTGATGGGGGCCACTTCCATGAGAATTGTAAAGGCTTCAATTCTCTAGAGCACTCATGAAATAGGATAGTTCATGGCCAAAACGAACACAACCGAGAACAACCTTAGATAGGGAAGAAACCCGTGTGAGTACTATTGTCTCGGTTCATACAAACGGCAAAACAATTCAAGACATCATGTTCATTGGTCAGCCAATAAACCCGATAGTATTTCACTAAGGAAGGTTCAAGGCCAAAAGCCATCTTTCCTGATACGGCAACTTTCCGCTTTACTCTCTCTCTTATACATATTTGCATCTGCATTTCTTTGTGCATTGTTTTTGACAGCCAATCTCATTCATATGGGGGATTGTTGGAATATTTGGTGTAAAATATCAACTTTGAGCCATTGTTAAGATGAAACCCATATGTCCTTATTAGTGGTTCCAAGATGCTTTGTGTTCTCCTCCATGAGGAGATGAAAAACAAGCATTTACTTGCTCAAATCCATGGAGGTTTGAATGAGATAATGGCCTCCAAAGTAGGTACCATGAGTATGGTTTTTAAGTAGAACTAAAGGCTTGTCCCACATTGATTTTTTATAAGAAAAGTGATGGGTATATAAAGCTTAAGTTTAAAGATTGGTTTGGGCCCCAAGAGGCACCCCACTTTTGTGAAAGGGGAAAAACCTATGGAACCCATGGGTTGACCAAATACACCACAAGCGCGGGCCGTCGCCACCTGCCTGTCTGGCCGGCCAACTCGGCTCGGCTCGGTTAGAGTCGGGTGCAGGTGCGATTAAATTAATATTAAAATGGCTTGGGCCGGTTTAATATTTTTGGACGCAGGTTGAACCATACTAGTGTGGACTGGGTTAAACCGAACTAGTTCAAATTTAAATTCTAACGGTTGCAACCCTTCCTAAGGGCGCGTTTGGCTGGCACCGTTTCGAAGGGTGCGATTCTTTCTATATATAGAAAGATTCCTCCTCCGAATAAAAACAGTTTTTCAGACAACTTTTCCGTCTCTCTCTCTCTCTTTTTCTCAGTCTCCGACGATGACATCTATGCCCAGATTCCGTTGACATCTGTGCGCATCTTTGGCAAATTGCTGTCCAGATTCCGACGACTGTTCCAGGCAGATTCTGATTGTTCAATTAGTCCTTTCATATTTTCGTCTCTATCTTAGAAATTCTGTACGAATTTCTATCCAGGTTTCATCCGGTTAATTTCTTATTTTACCGGTTGTGTTTTCATATGAATATATATATATATATATATTCTGTGTGATAAATTTTTGTGAAAATTCTATCACTTTTTTATGTGTTTCTGTATTGAATTTCAGTGTTGAAATTCTACAGGATGTCTGTATTTTTTTCTGTGTAGAAAATGCAGTGTATTCATTATCATATCATGTTGATTTTATCAAAAACGCCGTAGGTTTCTAGATAGAATTAAATGTCATAATTCTGTGTAGAATTAGACAGAAATTTCTCACTGTTTTATATCATACATGTTGCATTCATTTCATAAATTGAGAGAGTAAAATCAAAATGTTGATTCGCTGAATCTTCAATATTGTAGTGCTACTTATTTAAAATTGTGATCATTTTATCTTGAAAATAGGCATTCGTTCATCCCATGAGCACCTATGTGGGGAACGAATCTGTCTTAAGCCGAAAGTGTGTAACACTCGACTTGATCTCCCCTACATCGCATATTTTATTATTTCATTATATAAAACTTGTTGAATATATCATATTACGTTATTTCACACACATTATTTAATATTGTTGATTTCACTTTATGATGACTACATGATAACAATATCATTATATTTCATTTTATTTTATTGTGGCTACAGATTATATGGGAAACATTATACGACATATTTTTTCCTACATTTATTTTCTCAATCCTTTGGATTTCTTCTAATTTTTTTTTCTCCATTTTTTTTTCCTACATTTATCATACGGTAGTGAAAGCACGAAGCCTCTCTCTCTCTCCATCTTTCTGAATATGTATTTATTTTCTCAATCCTTTGGATATCTTCTAATTTTTTGTCCATGGTTTTCAGGAGAATCTATGGATTTTTTTTTGGTTTTCTATCAAAACAAATGGAGAAATAGCGAATTTTTTTTCCGTGTTGGTGTCTATTTGGCCACTGTTTCAGGCATTCGGGGAGAGATTCGGTTATTGGAGTTTTCTTTTGCTGTGAACATTGTTATTTTGTGTTGTTTTTAACGTTTCCTTCTTATTTTGGAGTTCAACTTGAAATTCATCTCCTTAGTATCTTTTAGGGAAAACTTTTCTCAAGAAAAGAAATATTTTACCCAAAGCTAATTTAAGATTCAACAATTAATCTGGTTAATTAGCTATGTAAATTAATTTCTGGGAAATAGTCATTCAGATACATGGGGAAGATCAATCCAAATATTTCCTCTGAAGCAAATTGGGTCTTGAGATCTGGATTTTTAGATTAATTTCTTTGGCTTTGTAAATTTGCAGTTCCAGGTTTTGTTGTGTATAGTGTGTCATCACTTGGGGGCTTTTGTAAGCTTGCAATTTGAAGGCACTGCCAGTCTTTGGCCTAACTCTTGCATAAGATAACTTTGTACTATTCCTATTTTCCTTTACTTTTGGATGATGAAAGTCATTTTTTTACTACTACATTTGTTTACGTTTTTCTTGAATATGCGAACTTACTTAGATTCTCTTGCATTGTGGGAAGAGATGTCTTGATACACATTTTGCATGCAATCCACACGCTTAGGAAGCAAAGGAGGTGTGCAAGATAAAATGCAAAGGTTGGTCTCTCCAATCATTGGAATTGGGCGAGAAATCAGGTTGCTGTTGTGGTTTCATAAATTTTTATTACGAATTTTTTCGATTTTGCTTTGGATTATTATTATTACTATTTTTCCGAATTAATCTGGTTATCTATGTGTTGGTGGGTGATTGTAGAATGATTATATAAATTTTTATTACGAATTTGTTGAGTATGGATTTGTGTTATTTGTTGGATAGCTTTGACTTGGATGCTAATGGTGGTGTCTGTTTGTGCAGGTTTCATTTAGGTTTGTAAGGTGATAGGAGGAAAAGAGACAGGGTAATTGCTTCATGTGGTAGTGACCAGGGCAGCAGGTGAAGAAGAGTTTCTCCTATGGTGGGGGAAGGATCAAATTTCCAAGAACAGAGTTGCTCTTGGTGCTGGAAATCTCTCTATTTGCATTGTATTTTATTTTATTTTAGTTTTTTATTATATTTTATTGGTGATATGACTATACATACATTTATTTTTTTTACAAATGTGATCTACAAATAGACAACGGTAGCCTATAAATATTCCTTAGGCTACAATTATAAATGAAACAAATTGATAAATAGGCGATGGTAACCTATAACTGTGGCCTACAAATGTGGCCCGTTGTATGATCTCTCTTTGAATATTTTTCTTTTAATTGCTATGAAACAAATTCATAAAAACACGTCTGTTATCAAGTTAAAACGTGCAAGTGGTTTGGACTTAGAAAATATATATATATATATATATATATATTTTGTGGTAATGCAATTAGGGTGGGTGTCCTGTTCAATTTAATCCCTTTCTGATCTGATCAAAGGTAGGGTATTCACATCTAGACTAAGAGATACATACAAAATTCATATACAAAATGATATCGTAGTTTTTACTACTTTTATTTTAAAATTTAAATGATAATTATCTGTTTTCTCATTTTAAAAATTCCGATCAATCATTTTGGTATAGTTTTCTATAGAAAAAATGCTATAAGAATATAATTTTTTTAAATTTAATGTGTTCCTATTTTTAAATTTTATTAGGAGTGTCATAGGCACGAATTATTTCCAATTAAACAATATCCCATGCATGTTTAAGCTGCCAATATGTTTTTTTTCAAAAAAAGAAAGAATACAATTTCAATTAACCGTACAACTTGGTATATTCAAGTCCCATTTATAGCACAGGTTAGTAAATGAAATATTCACTATGCTATTTGAAAAAAGTCCCATGCATTGTTAGACTTTCAGAATACAATTTGTAAAACATAAAGAGAGTGTACAATTTCAACATATACAAATCATGTGCAATTTATTAGGCTTTCAAAATAATATTACAAAAATAAGAAAGTGCACAATTTCAATTGACTCCCCACTTTAGAATATACAAATCTCGTACGTTGCATACGTCAACGCTAGTGTGTGTATATATATGTATAATATGAGAGATAATGCATTAGATTAATATTGGATTTAGCTTTTATGACTCTTCAACAGGTAAAAAATAATTCTTAATAAGTCATAACAATAGGCCAAGTGATGCATAATTGCTTTCTCAACCTTATTGTAAGGCAATTAAGTCATCTTATTGTTTGTTGATTAAAAAAAGGGCGGCCCTATTTGTCGACTATTGTTAGTTGACAAAAACGCCCTTAAGTAAGGTAATTTTTGTGTGAGTTGACAAAAACGCCCTTATGTTAGCATCATATAATCTTATTCAAGGATAGTTTTGTCAATTCACTTTAGATATCCCTAACAGTAAGGCTATCCTTTAAAAAGAAATGTTGTTAAGGGCTAACTAATTTTAGCTTCAATAGGAGAGTTAACTAGACAAAGTCTAAAATTTATAGCCATGGCAACTTTTATATGATCTTGCAAAACTGTTCTATATAAAGAATGAGTTTAATTTTAATGCACTGTCAGTGTGAAAAAAAATTTACACAAGTATGTATTAAAAAGGCGACACGTATTTTTTAAAATTTAAGTATAACATAAATATGTAATGTATATGAACACGTGTTGTATTGTAATGTATGCTTATGTAAAAAAAAAAAATTTATACTGACAGTATATCAAAATTAAACTCGTAAAGAATACGGGTTGTAAATTTTTGCTCTTGGCCCATGAGTTGCTCTGACCTAGCCCAAACCCAGGCCATGGTTTCTAAGCTCGGCTTAGCTTGAGGACATAACTCCTCAGACTGCCATTTTCAAATCTGACTGGGCCACCGAATTTCAATGATCAATTTTTTTCTTCCATCCAACGGTCCAATTCTTTCAGATGGTCAAACTTTGGCATGTCCAGTCCAGCCTAACGGCCCTAGCACGAGGACTAACCCCAGTTCGGCACCACCTTACGGCACTAGGCCTGGGTTAGACTTGGATCTAGAATTTGTAAATATAACCCGGTCTGTTCCGACAAGAAACTTGGTGAGCCCGACCCAGGCCCAAACCTGCCCGGGCAAACCAAATGTAAATCCCTACAAGGGTGCTTGTCTAAGGATTTTTTTGTCATTTCATTTTTAAACTGGCCCTCGGTCTTTGCGGTGATAATTGAGCAGGGGGCAGCCATATCTTTATGTATTTTGGACGCTACGCTGGAGAAAAAGCCAAACAGAACGCAATCGGACAAAACAAAAATAAAAAAAATTTATTGTGTCTTCCCAAATCCTAGCCATAAACACTCAGCTCCTGGTACTAGAAGAGTCTGACACTGATTTTTCAAAACACTCATTGAAGGACAATATCGTAATATTATCTAGGGATAATTATACTTGGTCTCGTATGATTTGGCTCAAAATTAAATGACCTCTTTAAATTTTAAAAATGAACTAATAATCTCCTGTAATTTTAAATTAAAGTACAAATGAATGAAAATCGTTAGATTTAACGAAAATTTTATTATAAGAGTATTTTTGTCATTTTATTCCTAACTTAGAACATTAAAAAGATAATTTAATATTTTTATGCCAAAATAAAGTATTATCTATCGACGATTTTTTTGTTATTGTTATTTTACCAAGTTATTTTTTTGATGTTCTATAGAGGTTTTTGTTTGTTTGTTATTTCACCAAGCCGTTTTTTGAATGTTTTAATTTAAAGATATAAAATGATTAAAATATCTCTATGATAAAATTTTATTTAAATTTAATAGTTTTCATTACCTTTTTAGCATAAAAGAAGGTCAAATCATCTTTTAATATTTCAAAACTACAAGGGATTTATGTGTTCACTTTTAAATCATAAGAAGGTTATTTAATTTTGACTCAAATCACAGAGAATAAAGTGTAATTACCCATAACAATTTTCATTACATCTAATTATTTCTATCCATTTACACTTTAGTCTAAAATTACAGGAGAATATCTGTTCACTTTTAAAGTTCAGAAGAGTCATCTAATTTTAGATCAAATCACGTAAAGATAATGTGTGATTACATCTATTATCTAAGTGTATAATTTGTCTTCTGAGTAGGATTTGATGTATCTTCTATTCAAAACCTTACATGACAAATGCCATGTAGTTAGCCGAAAGTCATGTGGTCCATGATCCCATGGTTCATTTTAATTTTAAAGGGTCATTGGATGTCCCCCCGGCAATGATGCAAGTAGTCGGTCCAAAAATTTTTATGCCTATACTTCATATATCTATATACATTACGTGTTAAAGGCAACGAGTCATATATAAGATTAGGATATTTTCAACCCATCAATTTTGAATAAATTAAAAAAATCATTTTAACTATGGCTTGTTGAGTATTAATTTTGAAAACTAATTTATATAATTGGAAAATAAAACAGGAAACATAGATCACTTTTGAAAATTATTTTGGAAGTATTTGGAATTATTTACTGAGTTTGTTTAATATCTGAGTTCACAGGAAACAGTTAGATTTTTAATCTTTTATCGTTTTAATTTCACAAGTAAAGTGTCAAAAACAAAACTACATAAAGGGATATGAAACGTATAAAATTATTAAATATATTATTAATTGTTTAGGTTTTTAGCCTAAAAGTTAGGGAGAAAAAAAAACAAAAGAAAATGTTTATAAAAATTACATCCAAACGAAGTCACAAAACTCAGGTTTAGGTTGTGCAGTGTAAAATCAATCAAAAACATTAGGGTTAGTTTTTCATTTTTTTGTTATATGTTAGGAGTGTTGGCTAGCTTTTGCGCATTTCGACTAATATTATTTCCAAACTGATTAACGATAAGCCATTCACAATCTAATCCCAAATAGTTGCGCAGTTTCAAACTCAAGTCTCCTAGTTTACATATGGTTGGACATTAGTTGGGCTGAGTCGGGTTCGAGCCAGGCCTACACACCAAATTTCTCATTGACTTAAAATTAAATTTCAAATCTGTCCAAAATAAAAATTAGATTTTCAAGTTTGCTTATTTAACTTATAAATAGTTTTTTTCAAAAAAAAAAAAAGTGTTAAATAATATACAATTTAAATATATAGATACATTAAAATATAAAAATAATATATTTTTTGGCCGGACCGGAATTCAAAACCTTACTACTCTGGATTGTTTTCGTGATTGGGGCATTAACTTTAAGCCTCGATACGATTTTTTCTTAATCATATATTGATTTAAAGCGTGATAATGACACACTAATCCCGACCAATAAAATATAAAATAAAAATTCGAATCCGACTTTTCGCATTACGTGGGACCCACTTCCACGCCAAAGGGCACCGCTCGTCTACTGTCGACCCATACATACATACATACATGGAAACGGCGAATTATACAGATTCCTCTCTCTCTCTCTCTCTCTCTCTCTCTCTCTCTCTCTCCCTTCCCATGTCTGTCCACCGATGCTCCTGAAACCCCACTTAGGGTTTAGGAACTCCACATTGTTGAGAACTCATTTAGATCACTGAATCTGTGCTCTGTTTTGAGGTAACTTTTCTGTTTCTGGTCTCGCTTTACTTCATAACCTTTATTGTTATTATTACTATTTTTTGATTCTTGTGCTCTGTTTGAACTTTGAACTCGTTCCATGTACTTTTGTTTGTTGAACTCTTTCTTGTACAAAGTTTAGCATTCTCTTGTTGATCTTATTCAGCTTTCTGCAAAAATGAAAAATGAAAATCTCACTACCGGTAGTTGTATAAGGTGCAGTGGAATTCGGGGTTTTCTGCAAGTTATGTTGTTTTTCTTACATTTTTCAGAGCAAACAAATATGGGATGATGATTTGTTTATGTTTGAACCTTGAACTCTTTTCATGAACTTTTGTTTGCTTGTTGAACTCTTGATCTAATTCAGCTTTCTGTTTTAGTATGTATGTATATATATGCTCACATTCATTTCTGTAGTTAGTGGATTTCCATTCGTGGATTAACCAATTTGGAAAATTCTATCTTCATTGTCTCTAAGTTTTACTTTTCGTGTCTAAGCTGATTGGGTACTGATTAATCCAAGCTGGTTGTGGAGACAATGTGGGAAAACGGGAGAGAAGATTATATGTTTGTTTCTTTGTTTCTTTCTTTCTTTTTTTTCCCCAGAAGGTGGGGTGGGGCGCGGGTTGCTGAAAAGTGAAAATCTCACTCCCAGTAGTTGTATAATGTGCAGTGGAATTCGGGGTTTTCTGCAAGTTATGTTGTTTTTCCTACATTTTTCAGAGCAAGCAACTATGGGATGATGATTTGTTTATGTTAGTTCTTCTGATCTGGTATTGCTAAAGTTGGTTTTATTTTATTGATTGGTCGATTGTTTTGGGACTTTAGAAATCCATACCCATCATTTCTCGCCTTCAATCAGATTTCTTAATCAAGAAGCATCTGGATTTTCTTCTCATTGTATCTTACTGTCACCCCACATGATAAAAGGAAGAATTTATGAAATGTTTCAATTGCTTGTGCTTCTTCTTTCTTTCTTTCTTTTGTTTCTTTATACTGTTTTTGGAATTTGGTATCTGTAGCTCTTAATTACTGTTGGTGAGATTTTCTAGCGGAAGTGCAAGTACAATACTGTTGCCTCCCAGTGATTTTTGTTAAATGTCAGATGGCAAAGTAATTATACTATGAATCATAAATTTTTCATTAAGAAAGACTTAGCTTCTTCTTGTTCGCTCATATTATCTGTACTTCATTGACATTTCAGGATCTTGATAGTGCACATCCACTGATTGAAGGTCTTGAAAGGAGTTCATGAATTATATAAGATATGGCTTCTGTGTGATCAAAGAAAGCTCTAGAGGGCATCTGCCGTCATTTATATCTAATGCCTGATACATCAAAATGCTTCCTCAGAAAAGGATTAATTTGAATTTGGTAGGCTGTATTCATCCTTTATGTATTATTATATCCTTTCAAAATTATCTTACCCTGAATAGTGCATAGCCTTCAAATGATGGGTTCATTTTCCGGTATTTGTGAAATCATTGAAGCAAAGGAAGAGCTGAATTCAGTTCAAAATTCCGAAGGAATACGTCAAACAGTAGCACATGACAAAGGTCAAAAGTCTTCTTTTCTGAAACTGGGATCTGATAATTCTCTAGAAGATGATATCAATAAACTTTTTGAGGCAATTAACATCAGAACTTCATCCAAGGGTTTGAGTCCTTCAGACCAAGCACACACAGTCCCCTCAAGGAAAAATGTGTTAAAGAAACCAATTCGGGTGGGTGTGCCTCATTCACCAGGATTTGGATTCTCGGAACCGGTGTCATTGAAGCAGGCGCTAAGGGGGCTATGTATTTCCCAGGCATCAGAAATGGCTTCTGTGAAACGATTATCAAAGTCAACAATTTCCCCTAGGGTGTCAGAAGCTGGTAAGATTTCAAGTTTGTACAGGTCCGTTGTAGTTGAAGCTGGTGAATCTAGTGGTTCACCAAATGAAGAAAATGGGGGAGGGCTTGAAGTATCTCTGGTACCGGAAGAAGGCACATCAAACTCCTCTGCAAAATTACCTTTGTACCTGCCAGCACCCAAGATGAACTCATCCAACCAAAGTGCCCATTCTGCGCCTCGATTTGCTTTGGCAACAACAGAAAAGGAAACAGGGTCTGCACGAATAAAAGATGTAGTTATACCTGTAACAACAGAAGTTTGGAGTCAAACATCAAATGCAGAATCGACACTTGATGAAAAGCATCCCACAGTTCCTTATTTATCTTGTCAAAATAGTGGTGATAACATACTAGAATGCAGGATGAAAACATCAAACCGAAGTGCCCATTCTTCTCCTCAGTTTGCTTTGGCAACAACAGAAAAGGGTACATGGTCTACACTGATAAAAAGTGAGATATCTGCATCAACAGAAGTTCAGAGTCAAACACCATCAGAGCTGTTGCAGGAGGAAAAGCATGCTGGTGTTTCTTCTCTTTCTTGTCATAATGCTGGTGGTGCTGGGGAGCCAGGTAATATTCCTGCCTCAATTCAGCCAGGGAACAAAGTCGCAGCACCAAAGTTAAGGCGGAAAGGCAGGTTGCAGACAGTACCTTCATCTAACACAGTCAAAACCTATAAGGGAAGCAAGTCAACAAAGAAAGCTCCACATTCAGTCAAGCCAATCCTCAGGAACAAGCCGATTGTTAAGAAGAATTTAAAGCAGGATTCAACTTCTGTTGGCTCCACGGCTAATACTAATAATGAAATTACTAGTAGTGCCTTGGATCTTAGCACTGGCCAATTACTTTGCCAGAGATGCCGCTGTACTTTGACCAATCTGAGGAACAAAACCAATAAAGATTTCCCAACATCCAACTGTGCAAGTGTCACTATTGAGGTCACCTCAAGTAATATGAACTCTGGTGCCAGTAAACCAGGCCTTGCTTCAAATAACTATAGCAAAAGCAGATCTGTTGTTGAAAAAGCTAATAAGAACTCAAAAACTAGAGAAAAGGGGGATTTCTCTCAAAGCTCAAAAAGTGGCCTTGGTGAGTATAGTACTAGCCCTAGCATCAGTGAAGAGAGTAACCTAAGTGGGTCTAGTTGTGGCAACAGACCTCACATGTCAAAGGACTTGAGGTGGGAAGCGATCCATCATGTTAGGAAACAACATGGATTCGTAGGTTTGAGACATTTCAATCTGTTAAAGAAGCTTGGTTCTGGAGATATTGGCATGGTATATCTTGCCGAACTAATTGGAACTAACTGCCTATTTGCTATAAAGGTCATGGACAATGAGTTTTTGGCTAGAAGAGAGAAGTTGCCAAGGGTCCAAACAGAAAGAGGAATACTGAAAATTCTGGATCATCCTTTTCTCCCCACACTATATGCGCAGTTTGCATCAGATAATCTATCATGCTTAGTTATGGAGTATTGTCCAGGTGGAGATCTGCACGTCCTCCGGCAGAAGCAGCCTGAAAGATGTTTTCCTGAACAAGCAGCAAGGTAAAAAAAATTTAATTGAAAGGTCCATTTTTGGGCTATCTTTTTTGGCTTATGTAGAATTGAAAATCATGTCTGGAAATTGAAACAAAAAATTGAAAAAGTGAACCTAGTTAGGAATTCATCATGCATGCAAGTATGTAGCATCATTATTTGATGTTGTCTATTAACTACTGAAGTCATTGTGCACAGGAAATAAAGATTCATACGCTAAAAATTTAGAACTGTAATTATATTAAAAGGGCAATTAATAGGGTTTCAAAATTCTACATTTACTTCTAATTTCAAAGTTTAAAATTATTTTAGTTTAGAATGGGTGACACTAACAGATAAGACTTCAGTAAAACAACACATTTTAGCAGTATATAATTTGTTGAGGGTTATCCATCAGTGTGTGCTTAGTTTTTATTTGAACTTTACAAAGTGTGCTCACATATAGTAGCTCTCTCCCTGATTGTAGCTCCTATAGTTTAGTTGATTTTGGTTGATTTCTCTAATTAATCATGTTTGGTTATTCTCTAATCAATAATTTTAAGTGTATATATTCGTTGATTCAAGTTGATAGGATTTGATGTTCCTATTCTGTCTTCTTTTCCCTTTTTTTTTTTTTTTAAATTTATACAATGCTGATGCCACATTGTCTATCAAATTTTGAATATATAAAGTTGTAGCATTGTGATGTTAACAATCTACTAGAGCCTCATTACACATGGCCCGGTACTAGGAAAAATTTTACACACTTATCAAGATAATTACCGCAGTTAAGTCCATGCTCTGTTCTTAACAAACCTTGTTGTACATAGCACCTGTCAAAATCAATGTATTTGCTTTAGATATTATTGACTTCTGTCGCCGATATGAATTTTGTTCCCTTTACTTCAACACTCATGGGCTCTTTATTCTTGTTTTCATAATTAAATTGGATGCTGGAATCTAAGTGCAAATAAAGTTAAGCATTCAAAGAATTCCTTTGAGAATCCAGTTTTTACTTGTGATTTCTTTTGCTTATCGTTTGATCTTCAAACTAATTTCACACCTTGTATTTTCAGGTTTTACATTGCTGAAGTCCTCCTTGCTTTGGAATATTTGCATATGCTTGGGGTTATCTACCGGGATTTGAAACCAGAAAACATTCTGGTGCGAGAAGATGGTCACATCATGCTTACAGATTTTGACCTATCACTTAGGTGCACTGTAAGCCCAATTCTTCTGAAATCATCTTCATTGAGTATGGATCCCCCAAAGATGTCAGGTCCGTGCACTGGGTCCAGCTGCATTGATCCTTTCTGCATTGAACCATCCTGTCAAGTTGCGTGCTTCAGTCCTAGGATTGTACCTGCTGCCGCAAAAGCAAGGAAACAAAAAGCTGAACTTGCAGCCCAGGTCAGATTGTTGCCACAGCTTGTGGCTGAGCCAACAGATGCCCGATCTAACTCCTTTGTTGGGACTCATGAGTACTTGGCTCCTGAGATCATCAAAGGAGAGGGCCATGGGAGTGCTGTTGATTGGTGGACTTTTGGCATCTTTCTTTATGAGCTTTTATACGGTAGGACACCCTTTAAAGGTTCTGGGAACGAAGAGACGTTAGCTAATGTGGTGTCACAGAACCTCAAGTTTCCACAAAGCCCACTGGTTAGTTTCCAGGCAAAGGATCTTATCCAAGGGTTGTTAGTAAAGGAGCCAGAGAATCGATTGGGATCAGAGAAAGGGGCTGCTGAGATCAAGCAGCACCCCTTCTTTGATGGCTTGAATTGGGCACTGATACGTTGTGCAATTCCACCTCAACTGCCTGAGTTCTATGATGTTGGAATTGTAAATGTGCCCTCTCAGGTGAAGGGGAGGAAATATCTGGAGTATGGGGCTGCAGGAGAGCACCTGGAGTTTGAGTTGTTCTAGGAAAAACTTCTACTTTAGGTATGACCTTCCCATCCTCCCTTGTTGTAAGTAATTTTGGTATGGAGAATGTTGTGGAAGAGCTGTCAAGCCCATCATGTATGATATCTGAAAATTCCATTAGTCACTGAGACCTTGATAAAATGTCTTGAGAGATTGGTCCAATGATGAGGGTTGGCTTTGTCAACCTGGGTTTGAAATTGTCTATTAAGTTGTGTTAAAGCCAATTTTATAACCAATCAAGAGCTAGATCTGTAATTTGGATAGCCTTTATCCTGGAAGTAGAAACTTTAGCAATGGATATTCCTCTCTTGAATTTTTGTATATTTAAGTGACTGCCTAAAGTTTCTAACTTGCTGATTCTTGGCTTATGACAAGAACTTTATACTCATCTGATCAACTGAGATTAGAAGACCCTGTTTAAATGGCTGTGGCTTTCTCTTTGTACAGCTTTTGATCGACATCAGGAGATAGTATTCTCTCTCTTTCCCTCATGTGTGCATGTGCCCGCTCCCAGAATTCAATCTATTAATGCAGATATCTAAGACCATGACTCCAATAACATTTGCTGTCCACATATCTTGTGGTATTGCTTCTTGCCTACTGCACCACCCCTCTTAGGAATATTCATCTGGAAATTGCTTTATCTATCTGCTTATACTGTTGATTACATCCATCACCTTTCTGAAGCTTCCATTTTCTCTTAGGCAATATAAAATGGAAAAATTTTCAATTATGGCTAGCATGTATTGATTGTGTTCTTATATCTTATGAGGGGCATATGACTTGATAAATTGAGGACAAAGGTTTTTTTTATCGTAAGTGCAATTCCCCGAAATTCTCTTTGACTTTAGGGCATTTGGTTTCAAGGAACAAGATACAGAAATTCCCCAGAGGGTTCCTTGAGATTATAAATCAGTATTTATTAGGGAAAACTTTGTCCAGGCTGCCTGTATAACTAGTGTCAATTGTGGATGCAAGTTTCCTTGTAACTTTGAGGATTGTTTCCAAACACATGTGCTTCCTTTGATGAAATTCCATAACTAGCTATGTTCCATGAGCTAAAGGATTTTTGTTTTATTTAAATTATATCATGCAGATAACTTATACAAAATATATATCCATAATTCATCTTCTTCTCTGTCTCCAGAATTATAAAATGTTTTGTCAATTCTGAGTCACCTTGAGATTGAGCTTCAGTTGGTTGATGATGTAAGCGTAAGATGAGCACTGTTTGGCTTTAATGCCATTCTAGCATGCAACACAACATTATCCGCTTTGAGTTTTCCCTTATGGCTTTAAATGGTTGTAGGGTTTGTGCTTGTGTATATTGCATATCACTCTTACTTTAACTTTGTCTACAGTTATCTTGAAATGCTAGTTTGCCAAGTTTTGTCTATCACTCTTATTTGAAATCTCTCACTCTTCCCTTATTTTTGTCTTTTCTTTTTCTTTTCACTTCATAAATTCGGATTCCAAACACAGCTTAAAGCCTTAAAGGTACTGAAAAAGAAAAGAAAACAGAGAGAATGCATGAAGCTGTTTGTTTTTTCACAAGCTCTATTGAGGAGCATGAGGGCAAACTGTACAGCTTGTAAAAAATAGCATCACTATTGAATGAATTTAGTCACTGGTAGAGCCAAATGTGGCTTTTTAAAAATTTTACTTTTACGTACACGTTTAGATATATTTCTTAGTTTCTCCCTATAAATCAACCTCTTAAATAATTATTTTGTTTTAAAGACCCATTTATGTTTTCTATACTTATATATATGCAAATGTGGTAGGAAGTTCATAGGCCTCCAAAAATCAATCTCTATTTTTCTAAAAATTCTAATTTTCTAAGAGGCTACGGGGTACACCTAGCTCATTTTCTTTTTTCTCTCTTATAAAGGAAACTAAAACAAAATAAAATAATAATTAAACAAAAAAATTAATTTTACAAAATAATTAAATGAGTTAAGTTCTAACAAGGAAACAAAAAAAATAAAAATAAAAATAAAGAAAACATCTTTAGTGAAAACAATCAATCAAACATGGAAAAAAAAAAAAAACTTTCACATTCTACAACTTTGAAACCCAATATAATAAGTAAATTTAAAATAGATTAATCACATCCCTAAAATCTCTCTCTAAATAGTAATCCTAAAAATTCTTAACTCGAAAAAAAATATCTAATCCCTAAAATTTCTCCCTAATCCAACCGCCCCATTCATTATAAAATCTCTTGCTTTAATTGTCTTTTGTTCTTGAGAAGAGAAACTCTTTTGAGAGGAAATTAATTTTCAAAAGATCCTGCATCATTTAAGGTTAGTGCTACAAAAGAGTTTTGTTGCATAGCTTTGGTATTTCTCTGATAGTTTTTTTCTCATAAATTGGGGTTTTGATTCTCTTTTTGTTTTTTTGTTTTTTTTGCCCTTCTCTGTGTTTATTTTTTAAATGTATATGTATGGCTAAAATTTTCACAGAGAGAGAGAGAGAAAGAGAGAGAGTCAATCATCTTTTTTTAAAGACCTTTTTTAGTTTATGAATATGTGCATACCTTTGTTTGACCCTTCCTTTCTTGGCATTTGTAAGTCTTCTTACAAGTATAATTACCAGAATAGTTCATATGTATTTTTTTAGTTGCATGTATATGTAAATTATGATGTATCTTCACCATTTATTCTCTTTCTGTACTGACTAGTGTTTTTGAGCATTTTTTTTTTGCCATCGTATGTTTAATGGATATATTTTTGTTACATTTTATAGATGAAGTTTTTATTTATTTAATTTAATTTTGATACTTTAGCGGTTATTTACTTAAGTTTCTTTAGATTTGATTCTTTGTTTCACGCAATGACACAAACATTAAAATCAACCATGGCTGTTTCTCTATTTTCATTTTCAATTGGTGAACTTACATTTTTTATTAATTTAATGATGTACCCATTTCCACCCACCTCAAAAATTCGATTTTTCAGTTCTTTTATTATTTTATTGATTTAGTGCTCAACCATTCATCTTACTAATGAAGAATCAATCTTAATTCATTATGTACTAAAATTTTTAATTAACAGGTTATGGTCTTTCTTTTCACGCAGATATTGCTGATATGATGAGAGTTTAAAGGCTTCAATGACTTCAGAAGACTTAAAGAACTTTAAGTTGTTGAAGTTTTATTGTGAATGAAAGTTTTGATTAATTTTTGTTTCACTTAATTTTTATTCTCCTAAATTTCACAATTGATTTAGGGTGGTATAAAATCTATATAAACATAATTCATATAGGATTTATCATCACAATGTTGTGGTTGGATAAGAGCCACTTACTTTAAAATAAAACATTCATCATGATAACTCTTAATTATAATAATGTTACTATCACATTATTCTAATGGGATTTGTACAAATTTTGTGGAAGAAAAATATTTTCCTTTTTAATGCCAATTTCATATTTCTACCTCATTAAAAAACAATTTCAAATTTATAGGCTACTGTGATTTCCTAAACTCTCTTAATTCATCTAATTATTATGAATTCTTTTACAATTCTTCCATTAAATTGCACCTTTTAATAATTCTTTCCCCGAGTTGCTAATGCTAAAGTTCTTATTAGGAACTCTTTCAATTTTTTTCCTTAATTGATTCCTTTTAATTCTTTCCTTAAGCTACCAATTCAAACATTCTTACTAGAAATTTTTCTAAAATTCTTGCTTTACTTCTTTCCTTATATTACTTTCTTCATTGAGAATATAAGTAGGACTTTTTGAACTTTTAATCTACAAGAGATAGTTTTGTATAAGGGATGATGCTTTTTTTTTTTTTTTTTTTGTATGGATCTCTAATGGACTCTTGAATGGTCTCGATTAATTCTTAGAAAGTATCAGGGAAGGATGGAAGGTTCCTATATGATTAAGCCAACTTTATTGAAATTGTTTGGGATAAAAATTAGGAAATGTTAGATATGACATTTTTCTTTAAAACAAATAAAATTATTAATAGAAAGATTTGACTTATCAAAATCAAATCCCCAATCAAAAATAATGTTTGAGCAAAATATTTAGACTCATTCCGTTTCATGGACAAATTCTCATGGAAACTTGAAAAGGTAAAAAGAGAACATCAATTCAAAGTTTTCTTTCATAATATGAGGGAGATTGAAGGAGTGTAAACTCGAGTAAGATAATAATACAAACAGACAGTGTAAGAAGAAAAAAAGAAAAGTTATCGTCGATACTTACAATACACGAATCAAGTAAAGTGACTTCTTCACACTCAAAATCTCATTCCTTGCTTTAGAAAATTTTTAAATTTATAAGAGAAAAAAAAAACAAATGGATAGATTCTCTTATCCTATTAACTAAAAGAAATAAAAAAACGTAGAGTTTTCAAAATTAAAGTCTGTAATCCATGGCAAAAATAAAAACAAATCATTTTAAAATTAAATTTCTTAATCTATAAACAAAATAAAAATAAATCTTCATTTCCCAAAGTGAAGACTCCATATTTGTAAACAATTTCCATTGGCCAAAGCATCTTTCGTAAGAGGTCTACTCATGTTGTAGCATTTATGCTATGTTTGGTAAAAATGAATGGAAAGGAATGGAATGAGAATGAGAATGAGAATGGAATGAAAAGGAATAGTCATTCTCATTCTCTTGTTTGGTAAGACCAATGAATATTGTTAGAATAGAATGCAATAAAATTTGTGTATAATATGAAAATTTAATATAATGTTTATACAAAATATTAGTAATATATATTATTTAATTATTAAATATTATTAAGCATTTGAAATGGTGGTGGTGGCGGCAGCAGTGGTGGTTTAATTATTAAATATTTTTATGAATTTTCAACCTTTTAAATTTTTTAAATTTTTAAAATTTTTTTAAATTTAAAATAAAAAAATAATTACCAAACGTGTTTTATATTTTAAAAGAAATTTGACAACAAAAATCTTACTAAATTTTGTTTTATATTGTTTCATGTGGGAATGGAATGACCATTCCCACTTTTGAAATAGAGGATGATCATTTCAACAAAATGTGAGAATGATCATTCTATAGAAATGATCATTCTACCTTTAAATAATGGTATCAAACAAGAGAATGAGAATAAAAGTGAGAATGACCATCTCATTCTATTCCATTCCTTTTTACCAAACATAACATCACAGTCTTTACAATGAATGAATTTATCAGACTTTATTTAACGCCTAAATGAATCTACTAGACTTTATTTAATGCAAACCTTAAAAAAGGATTTGAGTTAGTTCCGAAATGAAAAATTTATGAGTGTGTAATTTAGATGCACCCTATGATTCTACAACTTTTTATCTTCCCTATTAGTAATAGTAACAAAACCTCTCACATGCTGCAAGAAACTTAATAAAAAAAACAATTGAATATTATTTTGGAGCCTATTAAGAATTGGCAGTAAATCTTCATGGAGATTATCCTATATTATTTCAATTTATTCTAAAGTTTACCAAAAAAAGATTAAAAATAAGTATCGTGTTTTTCCTTTTATTTTTCTCTTGAAATGACTAGCAAATTAGTCCATATTTGAGCACAATTTGAGGTTATATTGTATGATGTGAAAAACTCTTACGTATTATTAAAATTTTAATTGGTTATATAAATTTGTGAATTATTAACTTTCAATGATTCCGTGCATAGCGTGGGTTAACTCTAATATATATATATAAATAAACTCACATACACATTATATGTAAACGTAAGTGAAGTGTCTTGTTATTGATTATAAACATCAATTATTGGATTGTGATTTAATTTAACTCTGGATAAATCCTATATTTAAGTTAGTCAAAACTCAACAAGGCAATAGACTTACCCATTTTCATGGTACTGATTTTCCAAATGAGTCCATTTTTTTTTTTTTTTTGCGTGAGGATGAACTCGAAAACATTTTTTTAAGGTCAGTGCTCTTTATTTATCGCTCGATATGTTGAATATTAATTAATCAATCAGTCAATAAATGATTCCTAAAAATACAAATCAAGAGCAAATTTTCAATTATAAAGATTTTAATTTTGAAATTAAGAGAAACTTTTAAAACAAAAATAATTTTTATAATCAAAAGTTTATTTTTTCATTCGAGGAAATGGAAATGCAGATAGGCTCAGGGGTGAATTCAGAATTTTTATTTAGTGAAGAATTGTATAAGAAATTGTTTTCTTATTGGCAACTTTTTTTTTGTCTTTGTTAACCAAATAGGTAATTGCATTAAAGACATCAAAGAAAGGGAGCTTCACCTCTGTCCAAAGGCTGTATCCAAAAAAATTATACCCGTCACCAAAATTAAGATAACCAATAAAGTCAACAGATAGCTCCGTAATTACCATTTACCACACAATGTCAAAACTTTAATAATAGAATAGAGGGTAGCAATTGTGCTTTGATTTGGTTAAATATTAAGAAATTTGTGAAATTCAGTTCGGATAAATACAGGTGTTAATAGATTTAGTAAGGACAAAAATAAGTGTTAGAAATTGAGTGGGGCAATATATTATACTTATAACCTAAGGACAAATAAATTTTAAAATAGTTGAATTATAACGTTCTGATAAATGCCTCACCTGTGTCTTATTAGATCCGTCCTTTGACGTTAAAAAGTAGGTTTAGCTTTATTGAACTGTTATGAAAACTCAAGCCCAGGCATTAAGCAATAAAATTTAAATTTTTAACCGCTTAACCAACCTCTAAATCAAAAGTTTCTTTAAATTTGCTAGAAAACTCAAACAAAAGGCGAAATTAGGAGTAATTAAAATTAGATGACCTCCGTATAGTTAAAAAATAAATATATAACTCCTTTATAGTTTAAAATTATTTATAAATTAAATAAAATCATAAAAAATTTAATAAAATAATAAAAATATCTCTGCAAAGTATAACATTTTATTTTGATAAAAACGGATAAAATCATCTTTTTAATATCATCTCTGATAGATGAAATGAATGGATGACAAAATTACCGCTATTTCTAACGATTTTTGTTCATTTTAGAGTTACTTTCGAACCACATGGGGTTTTTTGGCTCCGGGTAAAATGTAATTTACCTCTCTTAGTTATTATCATGTCATATTGAAATTCATATACGAGCAGCCACTGGGATGGTGCTAATAGTTTCTGGACTCTGGAACAAAACAAGAGCGAGTTCACTCCATGGCGTCCAATTCAGTCGACGACGATGACTGGGTGGTTCTGAAATGTACGGACCCCCGTCGGACGGAGCCTGAGGCCGATCATCATACAGAGATTGTGGTTTCAACTATAGACATCTCCAGCTGGGACTTCCCCACAATCCTCAGTCACCAAATCGTCGTAGTCAAAGCCAACAGAAACAGGCAATTCCTTTCGCACATCTCTAGTTCTGTTCCTTAAACCCCCTGCCAAACTTTCTAGTTACAAATGGTTCTTAACTTTCTTCAAGCTGTTTATCTTTGACAGGCTCGTCGACCATTCCTCGTATTTTCATGGTCTCCTCTGCGGTAGCTTTAGGTTAGTTTGAATTACTTTATTTTTTTTTTCTGAATCTTTCTTGTTATTAGGCTTTGATCGAATAACTAGAATTTTAAGTATTTGTAACGTGTGTTTTTCAATTTTGAAAATGGGTTTTGATAATAGCGCAGAAGTTGCGGGAATATTTCAATGTTTTTTCTTAGGTGCATTTATTTGGGGGAAAATGGCGAGTATGAATAGCCGAAGGGGATATAAAATTGAATATTATGTGTAGTTTAAAGAGGAATCGAACGGCTTGGTATAATGATGTTAAATGGCTATGATAAGAAGTCGAGGGCACCTAAAATTTGTTAAGTGCTCTTCCTAGTAGCTGAATTAGCGTTTCCAATTTCCTGCAATGACTTTAATTTAGATGTTAAATGGCCACATAAAGCAACGAAGCCCTTCCATTTGCATGGGACATGTAAACTGCAAAATTGTTTCCCATTTGCTAGTTATTGTTGGTTCAATTTAGTTCTTTCTTAAACCCACCACCCTTTCCCTCGAGACATATATATAGGTACATTCATATGTTTATTAAATGTTTTAGAAAGCTTGTTTGAGCTGCTGGTTGTTGCATTCACCACTGCCTTAGAAACCATGAATCCAGAAACAATTTAAGTATATAAAGCCTAGCGAATGATGAAGCAGAATTGTATATTCATCCTTATGCTGATGTAAGCAGCAGATTTTTGTATTGCCGCCTTTCTACATACTTGCATAGTTTTGATAACTTGTTCTCTTTTATATTCGTGCAGTGAATCATGCCTAAGCTATATATCAATCAAGTGGAACCTGGAAACATTCATTAACATTCTGAAGGTTATATTTGGCTTTCCTGTGGATGTTACATCAAACAATTTCCTACCTCTGTTTGAGGTGAAAACTGAACTGGCTCTTGTTTAAGTTGTTCCTTTCTGTGCTAAATTCTCACCTACCACACTTTTTTTAAAGTTATGACTAACCAGGGGTAATCATATTCCATCTTAGGCAATAAAATTTTTACGTTTTAACTTTGGTAATAAGCATACTCTGGAAACCTTCTTTATAGGCAAGGCCACAAGGGCATAAATACCACATTTTTTTTCTGTATTACCTTTGCACAAACTAGTGATGGGCTTTGATGAGGTTCTTTGCCCAATTAATGCTGTAGAACACCTCAGAATAATTAAGTAGGTGGTATAGCCAAATAAGTCTGGTTTAAATTGGTATTTTGAGGCTGTTGTTTGAAATTTTATGGGCTTAGGATGAACAATTGGGATATGCATGAGCCAAAACACACACACACACACACACACACAGATGTCATACCTAGCTTCAACAAGAGTTTCTCTTCCTGATCTTAGGTTGAGGAAGAGAAAGAGAGAGAGACAGCTTCTATTCATGCCTCGAACAATCGGCCCCCTAAGTGCTGTGTCGCATCTCATACAAAGAAACCAAAAGGACCACTATAGTATTCTTCTTTTATTTAATTATTTGAAGTCCATCACATTACTATTCATATGCTCAAATCTGGAATATGTATAAGCTTATCTCACAAAGGCACCAAAAGGACCACAATAATCTTATTTTTTTCATTTAATGCTCAACCTGGAAAATATGTAAGCGAGCTAAAAGCTGAATCAAGATGCTGAGATAGATGAGTTAACAAAGCATGAAAACAAGATCAGAATGGGAAGTACATGAAAAATAAAAATCTAAATTAGTCCTAGGCTTCTAGCAGGATTTAGTAGTATAGTGTCCACTTTGATTGTTCAATCAATAAATATGGAAGGAGGACCGCTACATAAGACTTACGGCGGATGAATTGTCTACGAAATTCAGGGCTGAAAAATATACATGTTGAGTTAGTATAATACATTGAAATCTCATGCTTAAAATGATGGCTACATTCAAGTTGTTAATGTAGGCTAGATGAAGGTGCCTTTTTGCACCGAGTCCCATGGCTTTGACTATATTTCCCTCTGAAAACCTTTCTTATTCTCTGACCTTTTTTCTTCTTTCATTCGTTAGAGAGTTATATAGGTTCTGAACTCTATGATCTGTGACATCTCATTTTGATCTCTCGATCTGAAAAGGGCTTCCCCTCAAGGGGTTGTACATTTTTATCACTCTTAACTACCAGCATAAAAGGGTAGACTTTTTATGTTTTTAATCAACTGAAATGCTTTACGTTTTTTTTTTTGGTCTGTTTTAAATTTTTGCATTCCATTTTCAGGGTGCATTATTTTTTGGAGTGGAGATGCTTCTTTTGAAATGTAAGGATTGGTTAATTTATGTAACTTCATCAAAAGGCCTTTGCTCACTGCAAATACAATTGGATGATTTAATCCATATTTGGAGGTTTGGTAAAGAGCATGGTGAGGATTCTTTTGTAATTATTGGGGCCTGTTAGAACAACTGAATACAAAGTGTCATCTTTGGCTTGGTTTCTTGTTTGATGGTAATGTTATGGCATCAATCTGATAGATGGAAGTGGAATATGTTGCAGCAATTGATTTCATTCCAGAACTCTGTACAAGCTATCTTGCGAGGAACTTTGTATGTGCTTAAGCTTAACTATTATATAGCTTTTGAGTAGCCATTACTTACTTGACTATTCTTCCTCGTTACATGTATGATTGGAAAGTTGGTTTTGGTAGATGCCCACTTATGTATTGTAATATTACTGGCTTACTGATTTAAGAGATGCTACTGGTATTCTTTATAATAAAACATTTAATCTAGAATAAAGAAGGATTCAAGCATGGGTACATCCCAAATAAAACTTGTTTTTACGGAATCTCTTTTCCTTTCCGAAATTTAAAATAGTGTTGCATGCTGTGATTAAAGAAGCAATACATTCCTTCTTTGTATCGTTTTTACTTAAAAGAGCCATGATTTCTGTAGTGGTTGGCAGCTTCACTCAAGAGCCTTAGATGGGTTTTATAAGCTCTTTCACCTAAGGCAGTAGAATAGAATGGAAGTCAAAGGCTGTAAATGGGTCAAATCAGTGCAAATCTCACTGGACCAGTTTGACCTTGATACATATATCCTGATCTGAATTAAAATCTGAATCTGGCAGATCCTTAGTGATTGTAATCAATTTAAATTTTGATTAAGCATGTTAATATACAAATTCAAATTTTGATTAAGCATGTTAATATTCAAATTCAATCTGAATACAAGATAAGTATAAGTAATTAGGATTTTTAGTCTTAAAATTAGTATTATCTATACTATTATATTACATGAGGCTCTATTGATGTGTTTTCTTTTAAAACCTTGAATATATATATATATATATATATAGTGCTGAAATCAGTGCAAAAGTAAACTAGGAAACTGAAAATTTCAAACCCACGAGCTCACAGAAGTGGCTCCTGCAAACATGACTTTCTCTATCTAAACTGCAACTTTGACAAATATAAACTTATCATTTATCATCAATCCAGAGATTTAGGCTATATGAATCAAGTTAAATCTGCTTCTAATTGGTTTTATCAAGTTGGATTTGTCTTCAAGCTTGTAAATCTTAACTGGTATTGTTTTTTGGATTTTAGTTGTTGGGATTCAGTTTGAATATGAGCCGTGTTGTAGGTGTTGTCAGTTCTAGATAAGTCCTAAGAATGTTCCGTGTGAAATCTCTGATTGCCGTTTTCTTGTTGGCACATTTTTCATCTTGAATGTGGTTTCCTTAGGCAATTCATCCAATATGGAGAAAGGAAGAAATATGGAATTAAGAGTATGTGAAAATGTCTTCAGGAAAATGATTTGGTAGGTTTTAAAGGGAGAGTGGTATTGAACAGATTAATTGATGCAACTAACAAGATCTAAGATGGAGCATTGACTGGCGCTATGTTACGTGGACTCGGGTATGGGTGTTGATGTGGGTAAGTGTCTTAAGCACTAAATTTATCTAATTCTCATGTCCAAGGATGCCAAGGCATGGCTAGATTTTATATTATTCTAATACTTTTTTATTTTTATTTTTTAGGATAAAATGGTATTTAGAAACTAGTATAGAACATCTTAGGCATAAAATGGAAGTATTATACATAGTTATATGTCAAACTTGACTCTTTGTACATATTTATTGGATGCATATCCAACTGGACATGTCAGAGACATGCCAGACCCTTAATCAAATGTCAAGTGTCAACACAAGTACTTCACAAATTTAGAAGAGTCCATGTAAAATAGAATTAGCGTTAAAATGGCGGGATAAAGAGAAAAGGTATAAGAGTGTAACTTCAGTAAAAGTAGATGGTGTGTATAGTGAAAATGATAGACAAAAGATTTGGAAAATGACCAATGTTTTGTTATCATGGACAGTGATCGATGGGGAAGTGGAGACTAAGGAGGATGTATCCTACAGAATCAAAGCAAGATCGATGAAGTGGAAAACAGCTCTAATGTGTTCTGTGACCATAGATTACTGATAAAGTTACCGGGGAAGTTTATAGATAGGTACAAAAATCAGGTTAAAAAAAGGGAAGTGTATCTAAATGAGGGTTAAATGGATGAGTCAATTCAATAAAATAGAATAAAAACTATGGTTTCTGAGCTGTTGGGAATGGAACAAATTGAGATAAGATAAGAACCAGTTGTCTGAGAATCTAAGATAGTTTTGCCATTTGCAACATTGATCTGATAATTCACTCATATAGAGGAGTGATTGGTTCATGACTGTGGGTTGGCTGCTGAGACTTTTGCAAAGAATATGATATCTCTGGAATCAACCAATGATGTGATTTTCCATTCAGCAACAAGAGATGGTGCATTTATTTCTCCAACCTAAGCAATTGGAATTGGGGCTTTGTGGAGTTGAATATAAATCTTCTTGGTATTTTTCTATTCCCATTCTTTTCTCAGAAATCTGACTTTTCTCAATAGGTTTCATATTGTAAGTTCTAGATTTGAATATGAGATTTGTAATTTTCCAGTGGTGACATTAAAGCCCTGTACATAAAATATGTCTGAATCTGTTAACTTATTTATTTATTTATTTGATAAGTAAAGTAACTCTTATAAACAAAAGATGCCTTCAAGAAGGTGGCGAAACCTTGAACAAATGGTCCAAAAGAAAACCCCATCGCCTATATATCCATAGGCATGTACAAATTTCCCAAAAAGTCCACAAAAGAAAAAAAACAAAACGAAGAAAATTCAACCAAGCAAGAGCAAAGGGAACGAGAATAATTCCCTTTAAGCAATGAGTTGGATTCTCAACTTCTTCAAAAGCCCTACGGTTCCTTTCCAACCAAATAACACATAAAGGAGTGATCTTTTAACTTATTTATTTGTTGTTTCTCTTCATTTACTAGGAATCGTAAAATCACTCTGTGAAAAGAATTTACTTCTTCTTCCTTTCCTTGGATAATGTCTTCTCCAATTGGTTGTATCTTGTGCTTTGTGCAAATATTTTGTTTTCACAGAGCCTCATCCCGTTTCTGCTAATGGAACCTCATAACTTGCGATTTGTTCTGCAGATGTGGGCAATATACTGCGATTCTTTTCCTTATGTACCCCTCAATTTATTAGTTTCTTGCACAAAGCATCCTGATCTCACAGTTGACAGGTTAGTTTATTTTTAAAAAAAAAGCATGATGCATTTTGTATAATGTTACCTCGAATTCTGATGTTCTACCTCCCCCCCACCACAGTGAGAGGCATCTTGCTGATGCTTTTATAGTTTGGCTCGCTGCTAACAAAGAACAATTTGATAGCTTGAGCAGCACCAGCAATGATTGCAGTGGCATTCTAAAAGAGGTATGAATGAGATGCTTCAATCATTTTCATTGAGGAGCAATGTTTTTTTTTTTTTTTTTGGAGGATTCCTCTTTCTTTCTGATGTAGGACAACTTTAGGAAACTTGGACAAAGTTTGCTTACAATTGGAATTTTCATGGGTATTGGTTATGGGAAGCTTCCAAGGTCAGGATTCTCTTAGATAATAAAGTTACTAAGGTTTTTAGAACAAAAGGTATGGTATTTGAGTGGATTTCCAAAAAAAGGCAGGTTGCTGGAAGTTCTGGACACCTACTGTTTATGGTTTCATTGAGGAAATGATGGTACTTTTTTTTGTGTGGAAGGATTCCTCTTTCTTTCTGATGTAGGACAGCTTTAGGAAACTTGGACAAAGTTTGCTTACAATTGGAATTCTGTTGGGTCTTGGTTATGGAAAGCTTCTAAGGTCAGGATTCTCTTAGGTAGTAAAGTTGGTAAGGTTTGTAGGACAAAAGGCATGATATTTTGTGTGGATTTCCGAAAAGGCAGGTTGCTGGAAGTTCCGGACACCAACTGTTTATGGTATTTACTGTTAAGTCAAAAGCTCAAAATTAGGGGAAGGAGATGTACAGTTGATTGGGCATCAATGGGTTGGTGTTTTAGGGTTCAAAGAACAAGTTTTAGGGGGCTGTGATTATTACCCTAAAAATGGTGTTTGTAAGCTGCTTGTAAGAAGAAAAAGGAGGAGGAGGACTCCAGCAATCTCACTTAGAATTCCTTAGGAATTATCCCCTAAGGTAAGGCTGCATAATGCATTACACAATGTTCCAAAAGCTTGCACTAATTCTCAAATTCCTCACTAAGGAATTGTATTTATCTAAGAAACACAAACATGGACAAGAGTCAGGACAGGACACGACACTCCAAAACGACAATTTTCAAAAATTGGAGAACATGACATGTAAGGACACAACACAAATATATTTTTTTATGTCATATATATGAATATTTTAATCAAAGATAATGAAAAATAGCAAGATAACACTTATTAAAATTAAAAACCATGTTTTCTATAGCTTAAATGTCAAATTAGGTATTAGTCCATATTTTTGTTATTTTACAGTTGAATCCTAAATTATTTTTTAAAAACTTTCTAGGTATTTTATGTGTGTTTGTTTGATTAGATAAATGTGTCCCTCGAAGTGTCCGGTTCTTAAAAAATTTAAAAATAATTGGACACGTTTAGAGTTGTGATCGACACAGACCCAACACCTTCTTAGAAGTGTCCGTGCTTTGTAAATATTTATATGTAGCTGGCCTATTTTCATTTTGTGGGGACTGTGAGTTACAATTCAGAGAGTAAGAAACTTTGACCTACTAGAATATTATAGACTTAACAAAGACTTCATATAAGACCCAATAAAATTATCCGACCATAATATGATACATGGGCGACCACTATGGCCCAGGTCCAACAAATTGCAAAATTTTTAAAGTACTTGACAGTTAGAACCCAATAAAACATTTCCATTTGCATTCTGACATTGAAGAAACATAGAAATAAGACTAAAAGTAATCCTAAACTTCATTACAAAATGCCCTAAACAAGCTCCAAGCAAAATTGCTGATTTGTTTCCTGTCTTTTTTCCTTCCTTTACACCACTTCCTTTTTTTCCTTTTATATTTCTGAGGAAAAAAATTTGAAATGACAAGGAAAGCAAATCAAAGAATCTTATGAGCAAGGCATAACAAATTCAGTAGATCATATAGTTCCTTCTTGTGCCAATGTACAAGCAATCGGAAGTCCTAAATACAAGGCAATAATTTTAAACTTCCAGGATTGACTGGGATTAGTGGCTGTGGCCCAGTGGAAATATGGGTCTATATTATTTTAAAAAATGAAAACCACTTCGATTTTTTTTCAAAACACAGATATTTCATTCTGGAAAAGATGACCACTTCTAAGATTTTGATATCAATTTTCTTTCAAGTAGGGATAAGGTGGGACACACTAAGAAATATTCGAATATTAACAAACATGCCATAAATAAAATAAAAGTGTGTTTCACCCTCTTTATCCCTAGGTTCAAGGCAATTCTTGTGGCAATGATCTAAGTTTTGGTTCTATTAGCTCAACAAATATTGCATTACTTTGGCAAAGTCAATGTTAGTTGGCCTTATGATGGTAATGAAGCTTTAGTGAGCATTTTTCATACTCTTATACTTCCTGCTTTAGTGGAGTGAACTTGAACCAATATCTTGTAAATGCAACAAGGGTTAAGCATTGGTTCTTGTGGAATTGGAAGGTCCTAGTGCAACATGGTCTTCAAAACAACTTGTTGTTGGTGATATGTTGTGATCTGTAAAAGCAATATACAATAGATTAACTAACCACAGATGCTTGAATGAGGATAAGTAGATTTTTTATTTTAGTACTTGTAATATTAGCAAAGGTCAGAAGTTACTGATGATTGCGCGGGAAGGGGTGGGCTAGGTTACTATGGACCTGATTTCCAGCTTGCTTTACACGAAGTGCTGTCCTCGGACTCTAATCCATGTCTTCATGCTTGAGAAATAGAGAAGCCAATTATAAAATTACTCTTTGTGGATGCATCACAATCCTGTACAAAAGCTGATGATGTCATTCATCTTGAGCCTTAAAATTGATGTAACCATAATTCAAGGCTAATGGATGGTTCTCACAAATTTGTGAATGGTTTTAAACAATATTTGGGACCTCATGATTGGAGGGTAGCAGATTCCCATATATTCTCTTCTATATACTTATATTCTCTCTAATATTCGTGAACTTGGGGAATGTATTCCAAGTATATGCATATATTTATTCTTTCAGTATATATGTCTCACTTTTCCTGTATATTATTCCATTACATTTGTACTTCAAAAGAAATAAAAATTTCCGTTACAATTTGGCATTAGTGTAATTGTACAAGTAATCATACTTCATTCCCCCTGTATACAATGTTGGTGTTGCGCAGATCCGCATTTGCCTCTTGCCATTGTGGTTTGCAGCAGGTATGCTATACTTTCTGAATGAGTTATTTAAAGCACTGAAATGATATATTTATGGGCATCCACTCTCAAATCGGTCTACTAGATCTATAGAAGTTGGTCCATGTTTTAGGGAAAAGAAGATGCTGCTACTTTTCTGAAGTCGCTGAGGAGAGCATTGATGCTATCCTTAATCTAATGGTACATCCGTCTACAAGCATGATGAATGTCTCAGGAGGCAACAACTCATGCCTCCACAAGATCAGATTGACACAGTATACCAAGGTTTTCCCCTTAAATTCTCCTCTTGTTTTCAGTACTTCAATTTGTGTGACCTTAGGTGTTTCAGGCCTTTTTGACATTCTCTGTGAGGGATGATTTGATTGGGAGAAAACAACTATTACATACTGTGCACAATTAGGCCATTAAAGACCAATTATGTGGGCATGACTGTTGGTGAAAACAACTTTTTATCAAAATAAGAGTTAAAGGTAGTTCTATCCTGCTGTTATGCATTTTTTATTTTTACAGTAATTTATTTATTTATTTTTGTGTTTGATTGATATACACACAAAGGGTTCTATAACAGAAAACATTGGAGTATTCTAAGAACAGTAAATGTTTTTCTTATAATATGTGAATCTCTATGAATTGTAAGTTTATATAGTTGCTACTACATTTGGAAGTGAATTGGTCCTCAACTGTGTTTTTGCATGTTAGAAACCTGACATCTTACTGCTGAAAGGGTTAACATATCTGTCTCTAGACTAATAAGGAATAGTTAGAAAAATGCAAGCTAAAAAGGTGGTAATTCGGGCTAAATGTAAGGCATGTGATGGTTTGTAACTTTGTACCATCTCCTAGATATGAAGGAAGCAACCAAAAGCCATATATCGAAGTATTATGATAAGGGAACAAAATCTACTGATTTAGGATAGATTAAGAAACTAAGAATATAGTATAGATTAAGAAACTAAGGCATAAGTCTGCCCACAAAATCCCACCTAGAATTCTTTTAGAATATCCCCCTATGATAAGGTTGCACAAAACATCACACAACTATAAAAGCTTCACACAATTTCTCTATAACTCTACTCTAATGAATAGAAGGGTTAAATGCATGTTGTAGGCTGCTATATTTCTCCTAATTCTATTGGGACTTGAACTCCAAAATTAGGAACCTAAGAAATTTTGACCAACCGGAATATTATAGACCTAATAAAGACTCCATATAAGACCTTATAATCTGTTTGACCTGTATACGACTCATGGGCGTCCCCTACAGTTCATTCTAGCAATTTATGAACTATCCGAACTACCCCTGGCTACTAAAATCTAATGAAAAGTAAAATAATTCTGTCCAACAGCATTCTAACTGAAAATGCATAAAATAGACTTAAAAACTGCAAACAGAGAGAATAGCTTGGGGATGATTTTCTCATTCATATCACTTTCTGACTTACATAAATTCCTACTTATAGGAATTACAAGAAATCTAAACTAGGAAAAAAATCACTAATTAGTTTACCTAATAAAGATGCATTCCTAATTTATAATCATTGACTAATTACTGCCTAATTAACAGCTGTACAGCCTTATTTACAGCCATTCAATCTTGGTAATTATGGTAATTACTGCCGAATATCTTTCTAATTTTTCAACACTCCCCCTCAAGCTGGCTTGAAGATATCTTCCATAGTCAGCTTGCCCATTAAAACATCAAATTGCTTCTTGTGCAGCCCCTGAGTAAATACATCAGCAATCTGTTCAGCAGTTGGGATATACGACATACAAATCAGTCCACTGTCAAGTTTTTCCTTGATAAAGTGTTTATCCACTTTTACATGCTTTGTTCTATCATGAAGAGCCGGATTGTGGGCAATTGAAATTGTTGCCTTGTTGTCGCAGTATAACTTCACGGGCAGCGAATTTGAAGCCTTCAAACAATATTTTAAGCCACATCACTTCACAAATACCATGAACCACTGCTCTAAATTCAGTCTCTGCATTGTCTCTAGCAACCACATTTTGTTTTTTACTTCGCCAAGTAACAAGATTTCCTCCAACAAAGGAATAGTATCCGGATGTTGATTTCCTATCTGTTATACTCGCAGCCCAGTCTGGATTGGTGTAGGCTTCAATTTGTAGATGTCCATGTTTTCTAAAAAGGAGACCTTTTCCAGGAGTCCCCTTCAAATATCTCAGAATTCTATAAACTGCTTCAAAATGCTCTGGTCCAGGCGAATGCATGAATTGACTAACCATACTTATAGAAAATGCTATATCCGGTCGTGTATGAGACAGATAAATCAACCTTCCAACAAGTCGTTGATATTGTTCTTTGTTCACTACACTTTTGGTCTTAGCAGGTTGTAATTTTGTGTTAGGATCCATTGGTGTTTCAGCTGTTTTACAGCCAAGCATACCTATTTCTCGAAGCAAGTCCAGTACATACTTGCGTTGATTGACAAATATACTTTCCTTAGACCTAACAAACTCCATTCCGAGGAAATACTTCAACGCACCGAAGTCTTTGATCTCGAATTCATCAGCAAGCCTTTCTTTTAGTCTTTTCAGTTCAGCACTATCATCTCCTGTCAAGATAATATCATCCACATAAACAATTAAAATAGCAATTTTACCTTCTTTTGAGTGTTTATAAAACATGGTATGATCTGCTTGACTTTGACAGTATCTGTGACATCTTACTGCTTTACCAAAGCGTTCAAACCAAGCCCTCAGGACTGTTTGAGGCCGTATAATGACTTTCTTAATCTGCAGACTTTATCTACACCAAGTCTTTCTTCGAACTCCGGTGGAAGACTTACAAAAACTTCTTCTTCTAAATCTCTGTTAAGAAACGCATTTTTACATCCAATTGGTGTAAAGACCAATTGGAATTTACGGTAAGGGACAATAATACTCGAATTGAGTTTATTTTGGCTACGGGGCGAACATCTCTTGGTAGTCGATTCCATAGGTTTGTGTAAAACCTTTTGTAACAAGCCTCGCCTCGTACCTCTCTATACTGCCATCAGCCCTGGATTTCACTGAAAAAATTCATTTGCACCCTACAGTTTTCTTGTTTCTCGGCAAGTCAACTATCTCCCATGTGTCATTCTTCCTAAGAGCGTTCATCTCTTCAAGTACTATCAATTTTCAATTCAGATCATCTAATGCTTCCTGGATATTTCTTGGCACAACAAGTTGAGAAATATTTGAAGTAAATGCACTATGATTTTTGGAGAGTCTTTGGTAGGAAATATATTTGGCAATAGGATATTTAGTGCATGTTTGGGTTCCTTTTCTTATGGCAATTGGAATATCAAGATCTGAGATTTTATTTTCTGGAGACACTATACAATCTGAATCCGAAATGGGAGTAGAAGATAAAATAGGAATAGAATCAAATAAAACAGGAATGGGAGAAGAGTTACCTGAAATATTCAAAAAGCCATTGTTCAGGGATTCTGATTGATTCTGCACTGGGCTGATATGAAGGTTTTTATTTCTTTCAAGGATCCTTTTTCTAGTATAAATCATAAGCTCAAAATTCGGATTAAGTTTATCCCTTTGAATGCTGTTACTACCAGCATCTTGAATGCTGTTTCCTTTTTCCAAAAAGAATTGAGTGAGTTGTGGAGAGGATTCGGTGGGAAATGTTTTAGTGTCTTGAGAAGGAAAGTCAACAATTGTATTGGGTAAATGTGCAGATTTTTTTCAAAAATGATCTTCTTCACCTATTTTCTCCCCCTGAAGAAAATTTTTGGTGAAGAGTAGAGTATTTTCCAAAAAAGAGACATCCATAGTAATATGGGATTTTTTTGTTTGAGGGTTAAAACATTTATACCCTTTTTGGTTAAGAGCATATCCTAAAAAAACACATTTTTCAGCTCTCGGATCTAATTTGGACAGAGATTTATTTGGCATGTGAACAAAAGCTGTGTAACCAAAAATTTTTAAAGGTAATTCTGAATTAATTCTGGATTCTGAAAATTCCTTTTTTAAACAATCTAATGGAGTGATATACTGTAGAACTCGTGTAGGCATCTGGTTGATCAAATAGGATGCAGTCAAAATAGCATCTCCCCACAAATATTTTGGAATATTCATATAAAACATGATAGCACGAGCTACTTCAAGCAAATGTTTATTTTTTCTTTCAGTTATTCCATTTTGTTGAGGGGTATCACGACATGAAGATTGATGAGAAATACCTTTTTCTTGTAAAAAAGTTTCAAAACTTTATTAAAATACTCCGTTCCATTGTCAGATCGAAGTATACTAATTTTTGTTTGAAATTGATTTTCAATCATATTGTAAAAATCTTTGAATAATTTTTCAACTTCAAACTTCGCACGCATTAGATAAATCCAGCAAAGACGAGTATGGTCATCTATAAATGTCAAAAACCACCTTTGTCCTGACATAGTAGTAACCTTTGAAGATCCCCACACATCACTATGAAATAAATAGAATGGTTTGGAAGCACAATAAGGTTTAGGAAGATAAGTTGCACGATGACTTTTGGACAAAAAACAACTTTCACATTGAAAAGATGTAGAGTCTATACTCTTAAACATGATGGAAACAGAGGTTTTAGATAGGAAAAACTAAGATGGCCTAATCTGCAATGCCAAACCATTATTTGTTCACGAACAGAGATAGAACTGATACTACTAAAGTCTTGAGCCTTTTCATTACTAGATAGATTATCATCAAAATAGTAGAGACCATTTATCATCCTAGCACTGCTAATCGTCCTCCCCAAGCTCTAGTCCTGAAAAGTACAATGAGATTCAAAGAAGGTAACACAACAATTAGAATCCTTGGATAATTTGCTTACCGATAAAAGATTGCAGGCAAGTTTAGGAACATGAAGAGTAGATTTAAGATCTATTCTTTCTGAGATTTTTATTAAGCCATTATCTGTAATAGATGAAAAACTACCGTCTGCAATTCTAACCTTTTCATTTCCGGAACATGGTGAATAAGATTTAAATATATGCAAAGAACTAGTCATATGGTCAGAGGATCCTGAATCAATGATCCAAGGAGCAGATGAATTTAGACAACAAGATAGAGCATTAGGTTCATTACTTGTCTTAGTTAAAGACACACTAGGAATACCAAATGATGAATTGGAGTTTAGCAGTGTAAGAAGATGCTCCATCTACTCTTTAGTAAAGGGGTTGATCTTGGCTTTATTGACAGTAGGGAAAGTTCGGTCAGATCTGTCACTAGGGTTGCTACTCTTCCGATTTGCTGGTTTACCATGAATTTTCCAGCAAGTCTCCCGGGTGTGGCGCGGTTTGTTGCAATAATCACACTAAACCCGTGAAGCATCAGACATGGTGCTACAGCCAAGATAGAAAACAGGAAACAGAAGGGGAAACAAAAGAGGGATGAACGGGAAAGAAGGAGTCAACAAGCAATTGCTAGCTTTGATACCATACAAACAGAGAGAATAGTTTGGGGATGATTTTCTCATTCACATCACTTTCTGACTTGCATGAATTCCTACTTATTGGAATTACAAGAAATCTAAACTAGGAAAAAAATCACTAATTAGTTTACCTAATAAAGATACTAAAGATACATTTCTAATTTATAATCATTGACTAATTACTGCCTAATTAACAGCTGTACAGCCTTATTTACAGGTATTCAATCTTGGTAATTATGGTAATTACTGCCGAATATCTTTCTAATTTTTCAACAAAAACTAACCTTAAACAAGTTAATAAAATTTCCAAAGCATGCTCCATCTGACATTCCGATTTTTCCGTATTTCTTCTTTCCATGCTTAGCATCATATAGAGCATTGAATTACACTTTTGGTGTGTGTTCTAACTGAAGATTAGCAAGTATTAGTAAATGTCCAAAGGTTAGCTATGTAATCAATCTGTCCCCTTTTCCACTTGCATTTTGGCAGTACAAACAAGGGATGGTAGCATTTATGGATGAAGAGCATTCTTGTGTATATTTTGTGCCCTTTTAATGGTGATGATCCATTAATGTCTTCTGGGTGGGATGCTCAGAAGGCCTTTATAGATTTTGAATGTTATTTTCTTCTTCTTCTTCTACTCTCTCTCTCTCTCTCTTAGCTTCTAGCTCTGCTTCGCACATTTAATGACTTTAACTAGCCCTTCATATAGACTTTTCTTATCTCCAAAGCCTTATTTCTTCTATCATTGTGTTTATACCAAGAACCCTAGTATACTACAACATCCTTATAGTCTTGGTTTTCCCCTTCTTGTCTAGAAATTTGAACATGCTTGTTTTGGTTGATTCCATATACATAGACAGTTGACTCTTTAGGTATTTAATTTGTAATAACTTAAGAATCTTTGTTAATGAATAATTTTTCGGAACCAACTTTGTCCAACATTGGTAGTTAGTATCTTTATTACTGAGTAATAAATATTTTTTTGAGAACTCCTCTTATGTATTGAAAGATTATAAATACTTTAAAGACCTTGTATTCCATAGGTTAAATATCATATTAGGTATGTAAATATTAAAGGTAATAAAAAACTGCAATATAGTATTAATTAAAATTAAAAACATTGTATTCCGTAGCTTACATGTCAACTTAGGTATGAGCAAGTGGCTTGCTCCGGTGGTTGGGGCCTTGTACGGCCAAGACATGGTCTGGGGTTCAAACCCTAGCAACCCCTCCCCCCTCCCCTAATAAAACAGACTCTTACCTATCAAAAAAAAAAAAAAAAAAAAATCAAATTAGGTATAAATTCACATTGTTTTTGTTTTGTAATTAGATCCCAAGTGATTTTCTTCAAACTTAAACGTGTTTCATACGAAACTCTTACCTATTAAAAAAAAAAAAAATCAAATTAGGTATAAATTCACATTATTTTTGTTTTGTAATTGGATCCCAAGTGATTTTCTTCAAACTTAAAACGTATTTCATGTGTGTTTCAAGTGATGGACATGTATGTCCCTCAAATGTCAAGTGTCCTATGTGTGTCTGGTTTTAAATTTTTTTTTTAGAATAATAGGACACGATTGGATGCTTGACCTACATGTGTCGGGGCCCTCCCTTCACCACCTCCATGGGGTTGATCTACAGGTTGTATAACTACCCTTTTCCTATAATTATGTAACAGTTGCCCCTTTGACTCCAACATGGACCTTGTGAAATTGAACTCCTACTATACTCGTACTCTCTGACCAACATTCTGAATTTGACCTCCTTATGGAGCGTCTGATGATTGTCGGTTTTCAACGTGTGTCCGACATGGTTGAGACATCTTCTTAGAAATGTTTGTACTTCTAAGACTTCAAGCAAAAGCTGAAATGCAAATGAGGAAGTAATTAGTAATTGGAAGAGTTCTACAGGATGGCTACAAGATCAGCCCTGCTTTATGGTATAGAATGTTGGGCAATCAATAAACTACATGTTCATTAATTGTGTGTAGCTGAGATAAGGATTCTGAGAGGGGGATGTGGAATAATTAGAAAAGGTGGTATTAGAAAAGAACAAATTCATGACATTGTAAAAGTAGCAGCTATTAAACATAAAATGAGGGAAGATCGGTTAAGATGGTTAGTGACGTACAACAAAGACCAATGCACCAGTTGGGAAGAGTGGCAGTGTCCATATTAAGGTTAATGCTATGCGTTGAGAGAGACCAAAATCAACATGGGTTGAGGTAACCAGAAATTTTTTTTAGCTTATGGTTTAATTGAAAACATGGCCCCTTGATTGTGTGGAATGGTGAAGCAGGATTCATGTAGACGACCTCAATTGGTTGGGGATAAGGCTTAGGTAAGTTGAGTATTACTTGATGCAATGGTAAAAACTCTGGCCGTCAAGCATGAGCATATGCTTGGAGTTTGAAGCAGGATTTTGTGCAATAAAGCTTAACATTAGATTGTACACATTGCGCTCCTTGCAGCAATCCAGATTCATAGCAACAACTTTTCATAATGGTCTACTTTATGTGCTAATTTCCTTTATGTGAAGCTATTTTTCTCTCAATTTTTATTTGTGCTGCTCACCTGCATCCAGAAATTCATGTGGCCCTGTTAGTGTGATGAAGAAATGTAAAATGCCTGATCTATAGTAGTATCTTTTTTGGTGTATTGTAGTCAAAGCAATACATTAGATTAGGTGACCATATTCTTCATGAATAAATTGTTGTGTGATTGCTGGACTTCCATGTATCCGGTTCACTGGTCATAATTGTGTGATGTTCCCCTATCATAATTGTATGATATAAATTTTCATCTTCAGTGCAGAAAGTGGACCTTTCAGGTTGCCCACAAATAAAGTCAAACATTTTGCTCGTGTCCATGCTTCCTTGTTCGTATAGTACTGACCTGTTGACCAAGGTTTTTAAACAGTATTCGATTAGCCCTGAACACCTTGATGGGGATCGATGTCAGATATCATGGGCTCTATTGCCAACCTTGTCTTTTGTAGCAGTAGAGGAGGTGGATATTTCCAACTGTCCAAAGCTACGCCTTGAAGCTGCCATTGAGTGCTTCTGCAAATCATTTCCATCCTTGAGAGTATTGAAGGCAGCTTACTCTTTGAACTTCGAGGTGACAAAGTTGGGTCAACTGCTGCAAAAATGCCCCCTCCTTGTTGAAGTTGACTTAAAGGTGGATGTCAGTCCAGTTATACCATCACAAGTCTCAATTGTATCCTCGAGTCCAGCAATACCATCACGATTTTCAGCAGTATCTCTTGGAATAGATAGTTATCCTCCGGGTGCTTCAGAGTTATATATGTCCAGACCATTGCTATTAAATATTACAAAACTCACATTGGAAGGCCATGTGGATGTGAGTGGTAGGATATTTATCCTTTCTCTCTTTCTGTCTCTCTTTCCCACTGTACATAGTGGTCATTAGCTTGCCTTTGAATATAAAGATCAAATTATTGCTTTGACAGTAGGAGTTGGCATAAGTTTGGGTGATTGGTGGGTAGTGTACCTGGTGGCAAATCTATCCCTAGGATTCTATTTCTAGTGTGCAATTTGTTTCTTTTATGATTCTACACAAATGAATATTGAGAAGCACTAGTTCAATGTATGTTGGACTGGAATTGACATTGGCTGAGGTCATACCTCAGATGGCATTGTGGGAAAAAGTCAATCTTCTGTCTATGCCTTTACTGCACATTATCACCAAGTTCCTATTACGCCATGCCATGGTCCTCCCAATTGGGAACACTACATCCATGAAACTTTTTTTTATTTTACTTTATAATTTATATGTAGGTTTCTAGTGTGTTGCTTAAACATACTAACCTCTCTACCTCTCTCTCTCTCTCTCTCTCTCTCTCTCTCTCTCTCTCTCTCGCTCTTTCTAGTGTGTTGCTTAAACATACTAACCTCTCTCTCTCTCTCTCTCTCTCTCTCTCTCTCTCTCTCTCTCTCGGCAGATTATGATCTAAAATATATCTCAGAATTCTGTGCTTCCTTATGTTTCCTGAACCTTAGAGGGTGTACTTCGGTGACAGATGCTGGCATCTCAGTACTTATACTCAGATGCGTAAAGTTGCATTCACTTCTTGTCTGTGATACTTCTTTTGGACGCAATTCTGTTGTGACTCTTACATCTGGCATTCCTAATTTAGATCATTTTCCTACTCAGAAAAATGAAAACAACCATGCCAAATCATTGGCTTTTAAGCTTCAAGTACTGCATATGGGTGGCTGCAATGGTGAGGGTATTTTCCCTTCATACGTCCTTTATATTTTAAACTTTGAATACTTAAAAAAATTATGTTTTATCCTTTATTCTTGGACCTTTTATATGTGTGTTTACTTATCTCTAAGTATCTTCTGATACGCGACCCTTAATGTTATGCAAATTTCCCCCCAAAACACTTTACCGTTAAACTGTTTTGATCTGCATATGGCTTCTGAGAATCGTGGATTACCAGTATACTTCTATAGGAGCAGGATTCATGCTTACAAACCCTTTGGAGAGCATTAGGCTTATTGGTTTAGTTTTGTGATATTTTGCCTCAAGTTTTATTCTGTGTTCTTTGAATGAAATTGTAAAGAGATCTAAAATCACAGGGACTATAGATCTAGGTTTTGCAGGAAACAAAAGAAAATAAAAGGGAAAAGGAAACGAACCTAGCTCAATTTGACTCGAACAAAACTGTATCCTAACCACTTGGATGGTTATACAATCTACTTTGCTTTTGACTTGATCTGGGACAATAACCTTTATGGAAATTATACACAATCATTTGTGGTAGACCTACGAATTTTTCTTGTGGGGACAGAGAGAGTCTAGGTGTTCATAGAGTTGGACTTATGCAATTTGAACAAAAAATTTGGTGAAATTTAGGATAGTGTATGGAATGACATTTAATTGAAAAAAATAAAAAAATCTATAGAAGTCTCTGGAATTTCTTGCTATTTATAAGAGCTTGAACACCATAATTTTTTTTTTTTTAATTAGAGCGTACCTGAACACCATAATTGAAGTTAGGGCTACAAAGCATAGACACCGACACGCGACACGGATATTTCATGACATGAACACGCTGACACTGTGATTTTAAAAAATGCAAGACATGACACGGCGGGGACAGCAAAATTATTTGTTTTATATTTTTTTATATGTCATGTACAAAAATATTTTACTTAAGGATAATAAAAAGATGCAAAATAACACTAATTACAATTAAAACCATGTATTTCTTAGTTTAAATATCAAAGTAGGTATAAAACTACATTATTTTTATTTTACAATTGGATCCCAAGTTGTTTTCTTCAAATTTGTAACGTGTTTCATATGTGTCTAAATGATAGACACACGTGTTCAAATGATGGACACGCGTCCCCCAAGTGTCTGACTCTAAAAGATTAATAAAATAGTCAGACATGTTTAGACGCTTGTCCGACACATACTGGAGAGTGTCTGACGAGTGTCATGTCTGAGATGGTGTCCAACACGAACACAACACCTTATTAAAAATGTCCTTGCTTCTTAGAGGTAGGGTCAACAATTATCTTTATATTGATGTGACTAAGGACATAGATGATGGAGTTGTAACTATTCTGCAAATACTAGCAGGAGAAACAAGTGAACTTTCGAAAAAATAGGCTAACAATATGCTTACATCAAGCATGGGCATTATGGTCCTTTTATCGTTTGGCATTAACTATGAATAAACTTGCTATGCATATTCAGTAGGCATTGTTAATTTGTCATGTGAAATGAAAGTAGCCCTTTCAGATGAATGAATTTTCCCTTTAGTTGAAAGTGCGTCTCTGTCTCTTCCTTCTTTATCTTCTCTCTCCATTTCTAAATTCTTCTCCTCTCACTTGCTCTCTTATCTCCGGACATTTTCTTGTATTTTCCACTATTATCCTATTTTCTTTTCTTTTATTGTCTCTATTTTATTTCTCTTCTATTGTAATTAAGGGGTTTGGGACTTGGAAGTCACTTTTGCACCCACCTTTTATCTTTTTTTCTCTTTTTCTCTCTTCTGTAAAAATGACTTCTAAACAAGTTAAGAATCTACTTGAAGGATGTAATGAGGTAGTTGTGATGGATTGCAATTCCTATTTTAACCTAAAGAAAATTGGAGCATTTGTATGGTAAGATATGAAAGTTGAATAATTTGTGACCATATGTATAGTACCATTTTTTTTTTATTTAGGATATTTAATGCTAAAATGGTGGGAAATTTTGATTTTCTCATCTATAAAGGATTTAGTACTTAAACCTATTTGTCTTTTTTCCTTTTTCCTTTTTCTTTTTGTTCAGGCCCTTGGGGGTTGGGTGGGGTGGGGGCAGCATGTTTTATAAGAAATACTTGTAAACCATATATAATATTAACCGACTTATAGGAGAGATGTCATGATGCCCTCAAAATAGTACAATTGTTGAAATGATTCCCATATATTGGGACAAGATTTAGGAAGTCCAGTTTCTTTCTTCTCTTCTTTCTTTTTTGTTTTTTGGTTCCCAGGTAACAAGTTGTGATGAGTTTGTTAGCTTGTTAATATCTAAAATAAGTTATTTCTTTGCAGGTGTTGATGAAACATATCTTTCAAAGCTTATGTCTGAAACACCCATGCTGATGTCTCTTTGTTTGAGGGAGACTCAAATTGTTGAGGACACTCTTTATAATTTCCTTGGTTCTTCCTTGGAAATGCTTGATGTTTCTGATAGTAAGGTATGCAGCATTCTAATGAAACCTTAGGTAGGAACTACTACAAGAGTTTCTTTAGATTCTACTAATGTTTTGTTTACAAGTCGAATAGGGAAATCGTAACATTATAATTATTTCAGGGACAAAAGATTTGGAGCCAAAAATAACTTGGACTCGTAATTTGGGCATCTTATTAATATTGACTCTCCTTCATGTTGGGAGAGAGAGTGCAGCCTAGCCATTTAATGGATTGCCGTTTTGACTTCTTGTGGCAAAGGCCACCTAAAAAAAGGTCTTAGTAGTCAATTTTATTTTATTTTGGATGGTCAAAACTTAGACAACATCTTATTTTGTGTGAAAGAACCTTGTCAGATGGTTACGTTGATTTATTATGTCAAAGTTACACTTGAAAAATCTCTTTGCTGGTGGCAGTTAGTTGTCAAGTGAAGAGATCCTAATGGGAAGTATGCCTTGTAGATCATAAATGTTGGTAGAGCAGGCGTATACCTTGTAGATTATAAATGTTGGGAGGACAGAGTGTCTGTTTCTTGTCCTAAACTTGGGTTTTTTGGATTAGAATCAAACATGTTTTCTACGGTTCTACTGATCAATCCACAGACACCAAGGCATTTGACTTTGTCTTCGGGAGCCCTAAAAAACTCAATGTAGATAGAATCTATGGATATAGACTTTGGATGGAGTGCAACACAACCAACCAATTATTAGTAAAAAAATAAGGAATGCCCTTGCGTATTTTCTTGCTATTTTTAGCTGACTTATCCTATGGCACCAGATGGATAGTGCTGGTGCATCTGACACAGTATTCTTCTTCTTATTGTGTAAATGCAGGTTTCTAGTGCTGCTTTAGCTCATATCATCTCTAGAAATCCTGGTCTGAAATGTTTGAAAGCAAAGGGCTGCAGCAACCTGTTTCACCAGAAAAGTAATGCAGAAGGGGGAGATTTATCTTCTTTCAAATACTCCTGCAAAGAATGGTATTTTGAGTTAGGAAAAACCTGCAAATTGGAAGAAATTGCACTTGGATGGGGATTTTCTTGCTTTTCTCTAGAAGCTCTGAAACCTGCAATTACAACTCTAAGAACAATAACTGTTGGTTTGGGTGCATCATTAGGTCAAGATGTACTGGAACTCCTACCCACTACTTGCCCTTTGCTAGAGGCAGTGATTCTTTATTTTCAGGTACCATTCATTGATGAGATATAGCTATACCGATTGTTTCACCAGCCATTGCTATATGCAACAGCCCAAAATTAAGAAAAGTGAAAGTCAACGACTCACCACATGATGGATGTTTTGGATAATGTACTTGGTTGCGGGAATTGTTGCAATTATTACGACCAACTTTTAACTCTTTTGGGCCATTGCTTGCTCATTATGGCTCTCCATGGAGGAGAAAAATTGAAAATAAAAACAATAATACTAACATCAATCATAAAGCAAGAGTCATAAGAAACAAAAACAAAGAAGCAGATAGTTCGTTGTATGATTGACAAAGTAAGGATTCACCTTTGGAGAAAATGCCTTAGTAATACCAGTGGAGTTGGGATCCTTGTGCTTTTTTTATTTTGTTTTATTTATTTTTATTTCTGTGGGCACATAGCAACTTAGATATGATGAATATACTCCTCTGCTAAAAGCCTAAAACTGCCGCGAGGTGTAGATATCTCGGCATCGTGAAACCTGTAGAATGTAACATTTCAGTCCCATATTTACATAATCTGTGCCGGTGCTATTGGTTGTCCTTGGGAACAAATATACAATTTGTGCTGGTGCTATTGGTGGTCCTTGGGATTCTCGTTCTTCTTTTTTTCTTCCATTTTCTGACAGTTCCTGCTTATTGAAAGATATGTTTAGACTTCAGAATTGTTATTCAGAGGTATGTTCACTGTTCTTAACAGGTAATCTCTGATTCTGTGTTAGTAAACATTATGGAGTCCTTGAGACATTTGCAAGTTTTGGCTCTCTGCTACTGTCTTGGTGAGATATCCCTTGTAAGCTTTAAGTTCAGTATGCCAAATTTGAGGAAATTGAGGCTTGAAAGGGTAACTCCGTGGATGACCAATGATGATCTGGTTATTCTGACTCAGAACTGTGCAAATTTGGTTGAGCTTTCGATGCTAGGATGCAGACTTCTCAATTCACGTAAGTGATCATTATTGACAAGTCCTCTATGCACCTGGATATACAGATCAAAGTCCATTCACAATGTCTTCCTAATCTCTTTTTCATTTTTTTTAATTTTCAATATTCTTGAAAATTTCACAAGAAGCTGATGTGATGTGATTGGCACAGTCATGTTCATCTTTACGTGTGTGCAAACCTTCCTAGAACAAGTACAGTCATGTGCCATTGTTTTTCAGATTATAAGGGCATCAAATAATCTAACCTTTTTCCTGTTATTGTGTTATATTCTTTTGTAGATTCACAGCAGATCATTTCAAGTGGATGGCCGGGCTTGATTTCCATTCATCTAGAGGTTTGCAAATGTACCTTTTCTCTAGGTTAATCTATTCGTTTGACAAGAATATGTGAACACTTTCTAAAGGCTTTGAAATTTTTTTTTTTTTTTTTTTGTTTTTTTTTTTGTGATTCAGTATGAAAATGGCCTTGTTTGCCTATTTGATATGTGAGGGAAGCACTATTTTGATGTTCCAATATTTCTCCATTTTTGCTGATGGAAAATTATGTACTATAGGCAATTGATGCATGTATGGGCAAGGATATTGCCAGTGGCTGACAAAGTAGGAAGATACATACCATTTCTTCTTTTAGAATAAGGAAGATACATGGTAGACATTCATATATGTATTTATAGTGTGGAGAGAATACAGCTGATTTGATCTTCTGCTAGTGTAAGCAGTGTGGCTGAATAGCAAAAATCTCCCTAGTGAAAAAGAAAATGCATATTGCAGTTTTAAGCAATACCAGAGAGACAATTGAATGAACTTTTTTTCCAGGTATTTGTGTTATTTGATGTTATCATCGAACTGCTGTTGGCAGCCAAAATCCAATAGCTTCAAGAGTACCTAATGCTGAAAGGTACTTGGGGATTTTTTGTCAAAAAAACAAGGTCTTAAGAAGCACAATTGAGCTCCTAAGATTCTACCGTAGGGCCAGATTGAGGTCAAGAAGACCTCCTTAAGCCCTGCAGATCCAGAATGAGGCTTGATATGAACTGGCTAGGGTTTTGTGGGTCCAAAAGGGCTAAGCAGGCATGAATGAAGCCTACAGGCAGAAGGGAGCTCTTCAGGTATCATAGAGGTCAGGAGATGACCTCAATGAAGTCCCTTAATGCCAAGCTAACAAACATAGACACAGACACGACACGAACACAGTAATTTTCAAAAAATGTAGAGCATGATAGGGGGGGACACGACAAAAATATATATATTTAGTATATTTTTATGTGTCATATGTATAAATATTTTACTCAAAAGATAATGAAATCATTGCAAGGTAACACTAATTGAAATTGAAAGCAATGTATTCTATACCTTAAATGTCAAATTAGGTACAAATCCACATTGTTTTTGTTCTACAATTTGATCCCAGGTTATTTTCGTCAAACTTGCAAGGGTTCTATATGTGTTTAAGTGATGGACATTTGTGTCCCTCTAGTGTCCATTTCTATAAAAATTTAAAAATCATAGGACACAATGTCCGTGTGTCTGCCATGTGGTGGGAGAGTGTTCAATGAGTATAGTGTCCCACATGGACACGATACCTTCTTAGAAGTGTATGTACTTCTTAGATGCCAAGGAACCGATACCCCTTCACAAGTCTAGTAAGTGTTTGTGCTCCTTAGAGTGCGCCTGCAGGAGGAAAAATAATCACCTTTCTCGTTGGGAGAAGTGAAGAAAAATCTAACTTCCACAGAAGGGAGACATGCAGACTGGGATATGCAAATAGAAGGGAACTAAGTAGGGTATTTTATGAAAAGGGAACAAGTAGCATAGAACTTTGATAGAGGAGCCTTGTCAATGTAGCAAGTGTTGGAGATCAATATTTCTTGGACACTCTAGATGCATAACATATACTTCCGAGACATGTTTAGAATTAAGGTATAAATCCTATAATTTTGGACACTTGGCTGACACTTCTCAGACATCGTTTGACACCTAATAAAAACCTGTGGGATACTATACATCCTGAGGTGCCCAACTGTCTCTTTTGAAAAAAAATAAAAATTGAAGAATCTTTGGCTTTGTACATACAGCCACCACACTTCAAATGGGAAATGGACACTTTTCAGAATGTGAGATTAGTATAATTGAGGAAGACATATAATAAGACAGGAGTCGTAGGATACACAATCAATTTATAACATGATATTTGTCTAGATTCATCATCCTCATTTTGCAATTGATAATAAAGAAAATAAGAAGTCATGAAAGGTATATATTTGTCTGTATAAGATATATTTAGCCATAAACCTATCAAACAATAAATCTAAAATCTTCTATGCGTGCAGATAAAATATTTTTATTACAATTTTGCCGTCCTGGTTTTTTATTTAAAAAAAATGCCCTGCTAGGGTTTTTGTGTCATGTCTTATATCGGTGCTGAGTTTGTTTCTATGCTGCATAAAAGGGAAAGACCCTGAAGTGGAATACATCCAATGGCAATTGGCCCTAGGGAAATATTTCTCACTTTCTTGCTTTGTGTAATATCTTAAAATAGGAGAAGTGCTAAATATTAATTTCTTATTCAAGCAAAATTGATGGTGTCTTCATAAAATGAAGAGAGCCTCACAGGAGATAGAGTCCATTCTTAGAGCCTACAGACTAATTGAAGACTTCTTCCTATGGGCGCTCTCAAGGGCAAACCGTACCAAGAAACATGGAAAGAGACAAGCATGCCAAAGTGTGGGTCACACTCTCTTGATTTGACCAATGCATTTTCCTTATGTACAACTCTTGCATTAGGAGTTCTGGTGGCCCCAACTGATAAGCTGCAAAATATAATGTCAATAACGTCGTGTAACATGCGTGTGTGCACGTGTGCGAGCATGGGTGGAGGTGTGTGAAATGCCTTGGCACCCCACACAGTATTTCCAGGTGTTGGTGCCTGCCTGCCTAAGTGGCACCTGGAAATCACAATTAATATTACTTGTACTCATTTTCATCCTTTTACATATTAGCTGTTGAATATGCAATTCTCTATATCCTTTGTATCATTAACATTTGCTTGAGCTTAATTTACCCTGTTCTTTTCTTTCACTTGGGAGCCATTTACCCGAGCATAATTTTTCAGAACAACGATTATATGACCTTTTTTCAAGTTGTCTGAACTACTTCTGTGATAAAAGCACACTTAATTGGGTTCTAGTACTCACAAACTTTTATATGAAATTTCTCATTTTGACTTCTGACACATGTTTTTGTATATGCTGATTTTGAAATTTAGGATTGTGGAGAAGTAACGATAAATGGGGTTGCTTCTCTTTTTGACTGCAAAGCTGTTGAAGACATCTTGCTGCGTCATAATGTGAGCCTTCTACCACTGCCCTTGTCCTTGTGTCTTGAATGCATATGGGATTGATGACTGGACAGTGACATGCTAGTGCTGTGATATTCCATCACATGTTACACCTACATATTTATTCTCGGCTTATTTATCCATGGCATGTCTTTTCGGGCACTTCGTAGCTTATAAATCAAAACCCGTTAGATAGTGTGTTACCTTGGAATGCCAGGAATAATTAGTGAGAATTTAAATAATCAATGCGATTAGAATGAGGTGAGGCTGCTGTTTGCAATGAGACAACCTAAGGAGTCCACTGCCCAAAAGACTGTTGAATTTGTTCAGGATATGGATTTGTAAAATTGATGATGCTATAGATGATTGCATGGCATTCCCCTGAAGAAATTTTCTGTTGTGTATGTGTTCTGAACCTCGTAATAAAATGAAGATCACTGCACTGGTCTACATGTTTTCTTTACTTATCCTGATACATTGTGGCAGCTGTGATACGACATTTGGACAATCCTAAAATATGTCATGACTGAAGCTTTTCCTGTGGCTATGGCTTTAATATAGATCTGAATGGAGAAGTGTTTGCGTAAGCTGCCCCACTTAGTTGAGAAAGGTTTTTTCAGTTAAGTTGAACTGAGGATAATGTCAACCAGAAAAATAAAGGGAAAATTTTGCAACTCAATCATAGATGACGGAATCATCAAAGATTTGACCTTTTTGAACTCTCTCCTTATTCAACCTGATGAGGTGCGTAGGTTTATTTTTATCAAATTTTCATTCCCAAGAAAGAAAACAGGAATAAATGGTTTTTTCCTCTTTTTATTTTTTCTTTCGCAATTTTCTTTCCTGAATCATTTCTGCCCTTTTGACCTTTATATCTGACCTTGCTACATTGACTGCCTAATCGCCGTCTAACCTTCACATTTCAGGGCCCTGGAATCGAGAGAAATTTCATTCTGGATGCTGCTTCAATGGTGAGCATGTGGATGAGCTGCACTTTAGTTTGTCTTATTCAAAGTTAACGAAGTGAACAACCTCTGTACACACGGAGGCCAATGTTTATATCTTTCTTTGTGCCTTTTTGATGATTGCAGATGCCAATGCTTCGGAAAGTATCTCTTGATGTGTGCGATGCAAGTGAAGGTGACTTTGACATTCCAACTGTAAGTTAAAGGGCTCTATCCCTTTGTTAAATTCCGCCAATAAAATTTGACATATCCACTTCTATCCATGAAAAAGTGGTTCGGTGAAAACTATGAATTCGGTGAAAACTATGAATTGATGATGTCGCTATGTCCGTTTCGTTATGTTCTGTAACAATGAAAAGAGATAAGCTATTGGTCAAAGAGAAAGAACTGGGACTAGCTCCTTTGTGAGTGGTTGCTTACAAATATGTTTTTTTCAAGGTTGAGAGCATTATTAAGGGACTCTCCTGAAGAGAAACCTAATATAGTTTAGTGTATTTATCTTCACTGAGACTACTTTTTGTGCTGTTTTACTGCTAGAAGACTTCTTTGGTGCCTTGAGTTGGAGCTAGGCCATTGTTACACATTAGAAAGTAAAATTTCCCCATATTGCAGGCATTAATGTGGTCCCCATGAAAGAATTTTATGTATATATAGTATAGAGACAAAATTATTGAAATAGTGGCTTTTAATGTCTGCAAATGTGCAAGGTTTCTGCCTTGAATTTATCATGGTAAATCCTCTCTCCTCCACTTGCCCAAAAAACCTATTCATTGTAATATTCTTACTGTTATGGATCTGTCCCAGTTTGCTGACAGGTACTTCTTGAGTATTGTTAAAATAGCAAGGTGCAAGCCTCAAAGATGCGCGTTAGACCTCAAGAAGTTACACAGAACACCAGTGCACAGGGAGACCTTAGTAGTGGTATGGGACAGCAAAAATCTCACTAGAACAGTAATCAAGGAAAGGGTGTAGCATTTGAAAAGAAAGATCGAGCATTTGATTTGGTAAATTTTGCAAGGTCTGTGAGCGGAAGTGGCTCATAGAATGGCATGCTTATTCTGTTACTTTAAAGTCAGGAGTCTTGAATGTGCGAAACCATTGCTCAGGCTCTGCATCAACGTCAACAATTGAGTACCATTGGAATTTCCTTTCCAGCTATTCATATTTCTTTTAAGGATTTGCTTGCCATTTGTTAATTTCCATGTAAAGTTTTCCTTTTACCACAGGCCTTGTAAAAGAAGTATCACCAAAGAAGGGAGGGGGTTCAAGCTGCTGCAGTACTGCTCCTTCTTGATATATATATATATATATACTATATATATCATGTATGTTAATGTTGTTACAATTCCTCCGACAAGGAAAAATGGAAAGAAGGAAACTGTGACGGTGTTGTGGAAGTTGAAATTATTGTATCTTTTTGCCAAAAACTTTGTTTAAGCGTGACACATCCTTTGTATGCATATCTTGTTTATGACATACGTTATTAGTTCAATTGATTGCCAGAACTGTCATTTGCCTAGTGTAATGCTGTTGAAAAATTATCTTCTAGTGTGTTCTCTGCACAGTGGAATATTTCTTCATGCATTGTGAACAATGGCACCAAGAAACTATGAATTGAGTTCTTAGGTCAAATCTGTTTTGGTTCTATCTGAAAGTCACAAAATCATTTCCGGCCCAATGGAGGCTGCTCGCATCAGCGGAGTTTGAGAGGGACAGGCGTAAGCAGCCCTTTGCGTGTGGGGAGACTGTTTTTGTATTATGAGCTTGTGACACCTAGAATGCAATGGAGCAACCCTCTTAATGCGCCAAGGCCCACCCAGGTTGCAATGGTCACATAATTTTTGTTAAAGATAAGCCAACTCGATAAGATTTGAGGCCTAAGGCGATCATTTTAAATGAGGCTTTTTATTTTTTTTATTACTATAAATTTTTTAAAATTATTTATTTTTAAACTGGTGTTTTGTTTTTAACTTAAGTGTGTTGATTTTGGCATCTTTTTTTTCTAACAAGTATTTTTTTCATTTGGACCAATGCCTTTTTTGTTATAGAAAAAATAAAAAAAAAACTATATAGGCCTTAAAACTATGTAGTGTTTTTTCTTTTAAATGTTGGGACATTCAAAAAAAATTTATTTGTACAATTTTTTTATGAAGCAATATTTTTTTTCTAAAGTTGACTATGGTGGTCAATTTTAGGCCTTCTTTTTCTAGCAAACCTTCTTTTCTCACTTGGGTTAGGGCATTTCTTTAGAAACATTTGTAATAGCTGCATGGTACTTTGACTATAGCATGTAATTTTAGAAAAATTGGGGCCTTCAAAACAAATTTATTTGCACAATTTATTTGTTTATTTATTATATCAGTGTTTTTCTTTTTTAAAATTCACTAGTGTAGTTGATTTTGGATTTTATTTTTATAACAAATAGTTTTTTCTCATTCGCACTGAAGCCTTTTTTAAAAAAAAAAAATGCAAAATTTATATAGGGCCTTATTAGATTTTAAAAATTTTAGGGCTTTAAAAAATCGAGAAACTAAGGCGACTACTTGCTCGCCTTATGTGTGAGCTGGCCCTGGTTGAAGAATTCCTTTGAGCTGCTTATGTTACTGCAATCAATTGCATTACTAAACCTTGCAAACTTCAACAATCTGTCATGTTAGGCAGATAAATTGAAATCGCATTCTTCTTTTTCCAATCCCATGAGACAATATTACAAATTCCATGCACCCGAACATAATGCATAACACACACATATATAATATGGTGTCAAACTATAATAGAAGCTCTATGCATGACAGGATTAGAATGTGGTTTGTCCACAAGTAAAGAAAAAGCTCATATTGGGAGCTCCAGATGCAAGTGCCAAGGCAAGAGGGAAAAGCACCTGAGGTGATCTTGTCATATGGACCCTTCAAATGTGTATGATTTGTTGATGCCCCTAAAAATATAGTTGCTTCTTAATAAGCCTCTACGACATAATAAAAAATAAAAAACCCTACCCCTCCTCCACAATGACAAAAAAAAAAAAATGTTCTTATATAGGGTTGTAAGTTGTGAATTGTTTAAATTTGACTAGAAAATTTAACGAGTTTTAAAATGTATTTCAAGTATAATTTATTTATTTTTTTGAATTAATCTCAAACGAGTATCAATTAAGTTGAGCTTGAGTAGTTGTTTATTTATTTATATATAATTTAGAATGCATATAAATTTATTGATTTAAGTTTAAATGAGTTTAAAAATTTAATAAACTCTAAAATATGTTGAAAGACAGACTTATTTTCACTGGCCAAACATGAGAGATCGAGCAACTTGCTTCTTTTAGATGCTGAAATCTTCTCCTGAATGGCATGCGTGGAATCGGGATTCGTGTTTACCATGAAAGTCCCTAGTTTACCAGTTAAAAGTAGGGACATTTTGGTATATTCACTTGCTAAAAGGTTAGTCGTCTAGAAGGTTGAGACGCGATTGAATCAGCGTCTGGGACCGCAACCGCTTCGCACGCTCACCCCACCAGCGCAGCACCGATCAGAACCGGACATTATCTTCCGGCGGTTATCCGGAGGAACTCCGGCGTGTTTACAGTATCAGGTAACTTCCCCTCTCTCTCTCTCTCTCTCTCTCTCTCTCTCTCACATATCACTTGTACAACTTTTTGGATTAGGGATTTCGCCAATTACCTTGTCTAAGATTTGGATTATAGATTTTGGCTTAAGTGTTTATTTATTAAACATATATATGGCATAGCTTCTTGTCTTCTAAGGCTCTATTAGGGTTTATGCATACAACTTTATAGCAAACAATTGGCGAAATGTTTAGGTTAATCACATTGTTTGTGCCCTGAAAGAATAGTCTAACGCAACTGAACTAGAATTCAATTAGATACCATGGGTAAGCTAGCTTGCTTCTCGTCTGCGATGGAATTACTGATATGCGGATTGAGTCTTCAAGCATCCATAAATGTTAAGAAAATTGCTTACATATATTATTTATCTCAATATATACACACATATATCTACTTATGAAAATAAAATGTTTATATATACATAGATACATTAGTCATGTATGTATACAGATGGAGGGTTATAGTTCTCTTTTGTACAGGACATATCCAACCAAAAGATTGGTAAAACGGGTCTCCTTTGATACAATCTCCTCCACCAGGTCCTTCCCGTACAGTTGTTTTCAAAAGGTAGTGCAATCAAATAGCATTCTATGAAGGCAACTTCCAATATACTTGTGTCGTGTCTCCGTTTGATGCTTCATAAACTATTTATTTTTACTCGTGTAAAATAAGATATATATGTATAGTTATAGTTATGTTGCTTGTATATAACTAGAAATGATTGGATTGAAATATGGGAATAAAGGTTTACTAGGATACATACATACGAACTCCTTTTTTTTTGTTTCCCTTCCCATTCAACAGGTATTTTAAAAGATCGTTTAAATAGTTTGATGTTGATACATGTCCGTTACAAGGTAGAGTGGACTTCTTGTGGTTTTCTTTTTAATTTACAAGAGAACTATAGAAAGAAGAGTAGAATAGAAGAAGGAAAAGCTGAAAATATTTTTGATTGAATTGGAGAGGGGATTGGTTTACTCGTAAGCTTAATCCATACTAGAAGGGTGGCATGCACTATGTGTGTGCTACACTACACCCATTCACTCTCTCTATCACTAACTTAGTAGTGGGAGGTTACAGAATCTGAATAAGCAGTTTAGTTGTGGGTATTACATAATTACCCTTACATGTGTTAAATGTAAATTAGAAAAACTTCCTAGTATGGGTTAGTTTTGTCAACAAAAAAAAGTCTCACCAAAGTGGAGGTTTCACCAAAAGGGTTTGCTTCATAATAGTATAGATTAAATATTGTCCACTTAACCCCCACCCCGCCCCTCCCAGCCCAAAATATATATATATATATATATAACTATTGGTCCATTGTCTAATGAGAAATGAAGACAATTGCTAGTGGAACAAGCAATTCAACTATATTCACGTTTAATTTGTCTTGGTTACATTTGTCCATGTATTTAGAGCCCAACCAGGATTACGTGGTGGGGTGGGTGTGTTGGGAAGCTTAGGAGAAAGTGATAATTTGCTGGTGATGTGGTTTGCCACATGCTGATACAACAACTTTATTTGGTTTTATACCCCCCTCTTTCTCTCTCTCTCTCTCTCTCTCTCTCTCATGGCAAACACATGCAGAAAACATGTGGGCATGAGCCATGGGCACACATGCTTGAAAACACTTCATTATTCATCATCGCTTATAGTTTCAAATCATCTATCTTCGTTCACCTTTCTTTCGTATTGAGTTGTGAATCTCCTATGGGAGCTATGTGACTTTGTTCATACCAATGGGTAAAATCTACGTTGCATGGACTTAGGCACGAGTATCGGGTGTGTGCACATGTCTATGTATTGGATTCATCTAATTCTCATGTTTGAGAACACCAGGACATGACTAGATTTCATATATCTTGAATACTTGTATTATGTCAAAGTAAAATGGTGTTTATAAACTAAAATAAACTATTTTATGATAAAATTGAATTCCTATGCATAGTATTAGAGGAAACTTAATTTCATATATCTTGAATACTTATATTATGTCAAAGTAAAATGGTGTTTACTCTCTCTGCGACCTAGCCTCCAAGCACTAGTCCAGATACTCTCTCTCTCTCTCTCTCTCTCTCTCTCATATATATATATACACACATGTAGTCATATGATCAATGGCGCTCTGTGAACCGCAATTCTTGTGATTGTTTTTTTGCCAGTTGTTTTATTAGGCCAACCGATTTTTGCTTTTGGTCTTCAAACCAACTCTTTATTCGCTCAATTCTCTCTCTCCTCTGTCAGTTTGCTCCATTTTCACTTCTCACTATGCCTCAAGTTCGATTCTAGGGTCAGGGTTTCAAAGATTTTACAATTTCTCAACTCCATCACTGTGTTGGTCCAGTTTTTTTTTTTTCCCCTTAATTCAGGTTATTTCGTTTCGGATTTTAAAAGAGTCCATTGATCTATATATTAAAGTTTTTGTCTTTATTTGTTGATAATCTGATTTTGTGTGGGTTGGTTGAATTATTGTAATATTCATAGAACTTTAAATTTTTTTTATCTAGGATAAGAAAGTTTTCATTTTTGCTCCTACAGTCTATCATCTGTTTATCTTTTTCTGATTGCCTGTAAACCCTGTAATCACATATCTAGATTTTTTAAAATTTTAAAATTAGGTTGTTCAACTTGAATTTTGATCATTTCATAGAGGTCTAATCTTACCTGGTTCTGCTTTCATCATAATTTTTTTTGCAATTTCAGAATAACTGTGTTTTCTTAAGAAAGTAAACAACGAGAAAATAGTTCAATCTGAAACACATGTACGCATAGAGATACAGTCATCTGTATATATGCGCATACATCTATATACATGCATATGATTTTAACGGTCTAGAATATGATGATTTTGTTTGCTTTTGTCAATGAACTTGATTGATTGATCAAATGGAAGATAGGTTCAATTGAACTCAAAGGCTTTCATCGAGTGCTGGATGGAATTTGTGCCTCCCATGAGCTTAAACTTGTGTCATATACTATTGACCTCAATGAAAATTTAAGAACTGCATTTCATATGGTACATTTTCAATTTTGATTTTGTGCATTTTGATGTTTTGTTACTTTAGAAATAAATAAAAACATTAGAAGAGATATTTAAGAAAATTTAGGTTTTTAAGGTAATTTTTTAAATTATAATACCTATTTTGTTTATTTACTTAATATATTTAGGACGTAATTATGACATCAAGGTTCTATCTTGGGGTGGGGTGGGGAGGGGAGGGGAGGGTGAGTTGAACCCATAACCTAGGTCATGGGTGGGGGCACCCCTACTTTTGGGCTAACTTGTCTCCTCGCAAAAAATGGTTCTATCCTGGTGTAAGTCTGGTTGACTGAATGGTCTTGACCTGGTCCCTTTTCCAGTTTGCTCAACGGTCCATCTTTGAAGACATTGCAGGAGTGCCCTTTGTTAAAATGTCTCGTGTTATTTGGATAGGGTGGTTGAGACCTGACATATTGCTTTATGAATTTGGTTCTTGATCTTCGTCATGCAAAGAAATCCTACTTGTTTAAATTCTTCCTCTAGTTCTTTTGTATGAGCTAGCCAAATATGCAAACAAGTTATGCTGAATGTGGTTTCGTCTTGGATAATATTTTTTCATTATCTTGTCTTTATCCAGCAGGCGTTTGTTTTACTTTCTTTGTGCTCTGTTGGGAAAGAAAAAAAATTGGGAAAAAATTCAACAGTGCAATTACTTTGATGAAGATCATTATATTATAATATCAAATTGGCACCTTCATCATATTGTGTCTCTTTGATTGCAGTCAGAATAATGCCAAAGGTGAAGACAAACCGTGTCAAACATCCCGAGGGTTGGGAACTGATTGAACCTACTCTCCGTGAGCTACAAGCAAAGATGAGAGAAGGTTTCAATCTTTTCTGTTATACAATATTGTCATGGGTGCAGTTTCTTTTATATATTTTTTTTCTTTTGTTTTTGATAAGTAGTGCAGTTTCTTTATATTGTTCTCTCAATATTATGAGAATAGTAATTTTTTATTTTTAAATGTCTTGGACAGCTGAGAATGATACGCATGATGGCAAAAGAAAATGTGAGACACTGTGGCCCATTTTCAAAATAGCACATCAGAAGAGTCGCTACGTTTTTGACCTTTATCACCGGAGGAAGGAAATATCAAAGGAATTGTATGAGTTCTGCTTGGAGCAAGGCTATGCGGATCGTAATCTGATTGCAAAGTGGAAGAAGGTTTGTCTCATCCCCTTCTTGGGATTGTTTATTGCATAGCATACTCTGCTTTGCTTTTCCTTTTGTGTCTTTCTGATGTAGTGGCATTTCAAACTTGGGCTATTCTTCCCGCAAAGTTCTTACCTATTAACAACTAACAATTTTGTAATTTTATGTGGAAAATGTCTAGAATGCCAGCAAGAATTTAAGAATGATTTGAGGGGGAAAAAAAACAATCAATGCCAGATGCAAAGAAGGTTTTGGTGAAATGTAACACATCCTGGTTTCCAGAATCTATTTTAATTTTGTGCAAAATGTTCTAGATGTCGTTTCTTGAAGTGCTAGTGTTTTTTCTCAAAGATGTAGAGTATATGCTATAACTATTTGATATATGCTCAACTGAAAAAATGTCTAATACTTTGGCTCCGACATAGGTGCGGTGGGATCTCCCGCATATCCATCTTTTGTACCAAAACAAACAGAAAAGAAATTGTAGCATCGGGATTCTCTCTCTCTCTCTCTCTCTCTATATATATATATATAGAATGGATAACAAATTTCATGTATTATTTTCTTATAGTTTGTCCTTTATTTGCAGCCTGGTTATGAACGTCTCTGCTGCTTAAGATGCATCCAACCGCGGGATCACAACTTCCAAACAACATGCGTTTGCCGAGTCCCCAAGCATCTGAGGGAGGAGAAGGTTATAGAGTGCGTGCATTGTGGTTGTAAGGGTTGTGCAAGTGGTGACTGAACAGTCATCTTCTACCCAGTGTAACATAGATCTCCAGACTGCGGTGTTTCTATTCATGCACCCGTATGTCATTGGGCAATTAGTATCTAAACTTAAAGTTTTGATTCATCCTCTCCGAAGTCAGTACTTTGCAATTGGCCGAGAACTTAGTTGGAACGATTCACTGAACTATATGAAAAACTTGACTCAGACTTTCAAGTTTACCCCTTGTGGCTTGGTTGGATTTGCTACATCTCTCCATTTAAATAGCTTGTCGCCAAGCACTTGTATGGTTTGCATACTTCGTAATGCCCAGCAGAAGCAAACTTAAAGGTTGCAGGTCTCGGTTATCCTTAAAATGCTTGTATCTGATATCACGATCTTGTTTTGCTTAGTCCGAGGTTTGTACCTCTTTTTTTGTTTAAATTTTGTATTCTGCTCTTTTGATACTCTTTTTGTTTTTGGGGTCTGGGAATTCCTTCGATACCTTTGTTGATACCTTCTCATTCATCTTCGTGAAACAGTTAGTTGCCTTAGGTGATATTCTGCCAGGTAACTTTGGCCCATCCACAATCTCTAAGAGCATGGATTGATGTTTCAGGAGTATTGAAGCAGTGAGATCGCGGAAATTGAGGGATCGATCCAAGCAAAGTTTGATTTGACTAGTAGTGTGTTGTGACTACATTTTCAACCAGAAATATGACAGTTTGGGAGGGGCAGCGAACTTGCCAAAGCTACTGCCATTGCAAAAAAGCTTTCGTCGACAATGCACCCTTCTAAAATGGAATTCCAAAATAGCTGAGAAGAGTGGAATAGGGAAGGGGTGAAAAAGACTTAAGGCCAGCATGATCCCTTGAACCTAGTGAATATGAGCCATACCTTTGCTGATTCAAGTAAAATTGGGTATGGTCAAAGCTGGGGTGGTTGGTGATTCCATTGGGGCACTGGATCATGGGCTTCTCACACTGTTTAGACCTTGCCTCTAGTATTGTGGCTGAGTTATGGGCTCTGAGAGCTTGTCAAAATTTAGATTGGAATTTGGGTTTTAGGGCTCTTGACGTGGTGGTTGATTCGTAAGTGGTAATTCTCTTTAGCATCTTACTGTCTCAACTTGGCAAATGAGGCTTTAGTTGTGGGGGAGCCTTCTGTTCTGTTATCCATATAAAATGGCTTCAAATAATTAGAGATCATTTAATTTGTTAGTGGGAATAATGGGTAAAACATCATGTGTGCCTCTACTTCTAGCAATAATAAATGGCTAATACCATTCCTATAAGTTGTAAGGTATAACCATATAATCGATGCATAGACGCAAAGTCTTCCAATTCTCTCTCATGGAAGCAGGTTTTTCGATGTTATTTGGGGAATTGGGGTTTTTGAGTATGGTGGTTCTGCATTTTTTGATGTAGGTTGGAGTAATCATTATTAGACAGTAGACTCCTCATTTATCTATATGCCTGGCTCTCACCATAAAATACTTGATCGTTTTTCTTCCTGTTAGATGTTATGCTGCCCTTCTGAGTCTCATGGGAGAATTTGTCCAAGGTAGAGTTCTTCAAACTCATCCTATCGAATAAACTCCTCTGGAGGCTAATAAATATCCACAATTAATCAGCCTTGGGTAAGGCACGGGTAGCAACCAAAGTGATCGACAACAATATGGCAAATTTTTTATTAAGAATATTTCACGCTATGCAGAAGACTCAAACCGGTTAGCTTCAAGATTGTACAAGCGGTATATTCTTATTTAACGTTCATCCATAACTGAGCAAATTCAAGTAAGGTTTTTACACATTTATCTAAAGTCAAGAATTGAACATTCTTAATGATGGTAAAAGAAATCCCTTGACCTCTCAAAAGAAGGAGAACAGCTCTGGCCAACCAGCCTAGTCGAACTATTGACAGATCTTAACATCCATCCATAACTGAGTAAATTCGAGTGGGGTTTTTACACATTTATCTAAAGTCAAGAATTGAACATTCTTAATGATGGTAAAAGAAATCCCTTGACCTCCCAAAAAACGGAGAACAGCTCTGGCCAACCAGCCTAGTCGAACTATTGACAGACCTTGCTGTGTGGTGGGATATGTTACTATGGTTCAGGAGGCCAGAGGCATGGCAGGCATCACAATTTGGACTTTGATGTAGTTTTTCTTCCCCCACTGTTCACTGCTCTTTGGTCTTTTATTCCTTAGAAAATAGTATTCTTCATTGTTGGTAACCTTAGAAAATAGTATTCTTCCTTGTTGGTAACATCTTGATTCCTTACACTTATGTCTATCATTTGCTAATTTTCTAGCTATGTCAAAGCATATATATTTGTATTTTCTCTTTGATTGACTACAATTTTCTGTCCTTTTCTGGGTTAGTTTAGAGCAAGTAATACCATTGATATTTGAGCATATAGGTAACATCTTACAATCCAAGGCCACAAATCTTTAGTTAGGTATTGACTTATTTATCAGAACAAACAAGTTTTGTTGTCTAATTTGGAAAAACAAAAAAAAATAAAAAAGAGATAGGAATCAGTATCTGCCCTAATTTTCCTTTGCCAAAAATTCACTAGGTTTACAATAATATCTCTAAATCCTAATCAATATCTGTATTATTGGACCAGGTTTAGTCCAATAATACAGAAAATGATATTTGAATTCAAAAGAGAAGGCTAAAATGAGAATACAATAAAGCAAAGTCAAAATGAACCGTATCTAATAATTCAAGATTTACAATAAATATAACGATTACACAATTATAAAGAGGAAATTGAATAAACAAGAGTCATTTTTTTTTATACTACATTTTACTTGGTCTATAAAAGGTCAAACCAATACAATTGTTTTGAGTCTTCACTACTTAGGGCTTATTTTGATATCTGGAATAACAGTGAAAAAACTTGGGAGTGATTTTTCAACAAAATCTGTATTTATCACTAACTCCCATAGGTTAGTTTGAACGAAAACCCATAATTGTGTAAAGCATGTAGATCAGAAAGTAATCTCAAAAGTGTCTTCCATTAATAGGGCATTGAAAATTAGGACTAGAGGGTCCCACATGAATCACATGATGCAATTTGAAGAAGACACAAATGGAGGTGGAGGTGGGTGGGTGCCTTGTTTGTAGGGCTGGTGCCAATGGGGGCCATAATGGGTTTGAGAATTTGGTATCTTAGTATTATAGACTTTTATTGTCTCTCTCAGACCAAAAGAAAAAATAAATAAATAAATTACACTTGCTACCACCACAGAGGTTTCACGTGAGAAACTACTCGTCACATATTAATAATTACACTGCGATCCTGTGAGAATTTGTCTAAAATTGAGATTAACAGAAAATGTTAAAGGGCTTTTTCACCCTTATCAACTCACCGAATTTTTCTTTTAGTGCCACCAACCTTAGGTCAAAATTTTCAAGCAAACGGCTTTCTCTCCCCTTTTCTGTCTCCATCCCTTTCCTTTCTTTCATCTTCATATCCGGCCACCCTCCACACCAAAACCCATAAAACCCTTGGGCCATTGTAACTAATCAAAACTCGCACATGGCTTTTCCCTTTTGCGACTATTTTTTCGTTTCACCCCATCACAGGCTCACAATCCCCACGGCTACCTAAGACAACCTACCGCCGTGGCTTCATACCCAGAGGCACACCCCATTGATTCTCGATCCTTTGAAGTAAATACAAATAGTAGAGAAGAAAGAAGGACAGAACACTCGATCACAATCTGTTCGGCAACCATCACCACCTACATGTCTTTCTCTATATATACTAATATACGTATGTATAATTTTAATTTCTGCCAAACTTAACCTTAATCATTCTGCAACCATCAATTTCCAAAACAAACATTATTTTGATTCTTGAACCAGTGAGTAATTTAATTGTGCAATACATATACCATACACATGGTATTAATTGATTGTAAAAGAGATTTGGGATTTCTCTCTCCACTGACCACCGAGACCCATCATCCATCCCTGTTCCACCGAAATCCATCATCATCCCTCTTTCGGCAAGTCAACTGAAGCCCAATAGCACCACCTCACAATTTGCCAAGCAAGACATCACTGAACCACCAAATCTGATCAAACCCATAAATCACAAAATCTGCAACCTAATATCCCAACTAAAACTTCCATCACAAAATCTAACCCACCACTCAATCTGGTTGATTGATCAAACCCATCACAAAATTCAACCCGTTACAAATCCTAGATCGTATTGATGGACGGGCACATCGGTTTTCAAGGTTCAAATCAAAGGTTTCGAAGCTTCTCATTTTCCACCCCAACAATGGCCTCTCGTTCACTCTCAGATACCAAATATCAATCGAGGACGAAGACGCGCGCCGGACGACGACATTTGGTGCATGATTGACTGCTCGAATCGTAAGGCCCACAAGCGACTACGATCGTGTGAAGCGATGCAACGACGGCGAATCTTGCGGCGGTGAAAGCTTAGCGGCGATCATAGGGGTAGAGAGAGGAAAGGCCAAGAGAGGCACCCCAATAAGTGGATTGATGAGAGAGAGAGAAAGAGTTGGTGGAGGCCGTGGAGGTGATCCGGCTTGGTAGAAAGATCTGGGTTTTGATCCAATGTGTTCAATTAATGGTTTAATTTTTGTACAATTAGTGTGATTATGCTATGATTATTTTGTTAATTATATTACAAAGCGGCCATGCCCCAGCTAGCGATGATAGTGAACTAAGGCCGGGCGGAAATTGACACCTTCATACATGTACAGGTATTTTGTTGGACATTTATTTTCGTCTTGTCGGTAAAAATTTCAGTCCACCCCTGCTTCCGCACCTGCCACGCTCTGCATTGTCAATCCCAATAACACTAAAAAAAAAAACCCCCCAAAATCAATACAAAAATAAATAAAAGAGCAAAAAAATACGGTTAGCAAAATTTAAATTTTGTTATTTACAAGTAAGCCCTAATTTTTGTTTTAAAATTTATAGTTAAACCCTTTTTTTAGTCCTAATATTTATAATTAAGTCTTAGTAATTATTAATTACACTAATACTTAAAAGGTATGGCGTGGCGAGGAGGGAAGGGGCAGGAGAGAACATAAGTCCATCTCCGCCTTCATAACCGCACGAGTTTAGAGTTTAGTTTAACACCTTCATCTCTGCCTCTATTCCAATTTTAAATTCTCCATAACTTCGCCATACGGGACAGGTGTGGTCGGATATCCACCTTTACTCGGTCTACTGCCATCCCTAGCCCTAGTCAACTCTCTTCTGATTTAGCCCAGTGTTAATGATGCCCTACCTATGTTTGTGATTAATTAGTCATGACTTTGACTCACGCTGCACTTTCAAGACTGTGTCCAAAAAAAAAATTGCAAGTTGATGAATGAAATGACTTAGAAATATATGTTGCTACCTCTAATTTGAAATCCTGACATATCGGCAAGGGTGGAATTTTTTGGCTGAGTTAAGCACCAGCTTCTGTCTGTGTGTTTTGATTTTCGTTTCATGCAAGATGTAAAGTTGAATTAACACGATGCTCAGCTTTGGTCAACTGCTTTTTAGGAAATTTTTTAAAAACGCATCTCCTATGAAAATAAAAATGATAGTGTTTTTAAATTTCAAAAATTAATATAGAATTTTGACCAAATAAAATTTAATTTTAAATTTTATAATAATAAAAATATAACTATTTTAAAGTCCAATAGGGATCGAGTGACATTAAATTATAATTTATAAAGTCAAAGTATAATTAATTTTAATTTTTTTATTTATTTTAAAAAATTGGATCACATTAACTTTCTTTTAAAAGTTAGAAGACTTTCATAAAAAAATCAAAGTTAAAAATTACATTAAAATTTAAGACAAATTTAGAGAAACAAAATAATTATTTATTATTTTCTAATTAATATGAAAGAATAGAAGTTTTATGTCCACGTTCCACAACCATATTGACTGGATCAACTACTGTCATTTATGGGCTCCACAAATATCAGTATAGAGCTGTGGAAACAACATTTTTCTTCAAAGAATTTCCCATTTTTAACATGATGATAGGAACATTGTTACTGTCAAAACCAAAATGGTTGCATTGCAATGCGTGCACTTACAGTTTCTTAAACCAAGAAAATTAGTCTCAAGTTCTAGAAGATTTCCTAGAAGTTTGACAATTTAATAGAAGTCACATAGTGTTAACGTAAGGAAAAATTGCCCAAACTTCACATGTTTATGCCTATTTCTTCCTCAGATATGTTTTGACATATAAGCCTATTAATTACTATTTTGTTTTCTTTAGTAGCTTTCATTTTATTTGTAATAAAAAATATTGACCCACATCTAGGGATGGTAACAGGATGGGTTCGGAGAAAGTTTATCCCAACCCTACCCCGCCCCGTTTGAAAAAACCCTCCTCCATTCTCGTCCCAAACCCGTGACGGGTAGGACTTAAAACTCCATCCCCGCCCTATTTAAAAAAATTTCAACCCGCCCTCGCCCCATTTAAACATTATATAGCTAAAAAAAATATATTTTAAATCCCACTAACCACAATACATACATTGATTAGGCATATACATAAGTATACATTCTACATCTATCCAAAATTTTATGGTTAAAATTTCACTACTTACATACTTAGTATATATATAATATTTTTTTGAATTTTTTTTTGCTAAGTAAAAAAAATAAAAAAAATAATAATCGGGGTAATTGGAGCGGGTTCGGAGTACTATTAGTCTAAACCCGCCCCCACCCTAAATCCGAGTCCAGTTATCCTTCTACTCTCATAACTTGGCCATACCCCGATTAATTCTTCCTAAACCCGTCTCATTAGAGGTAGGACAGGGCGCGGCTGGACAAATTACAATCCCTACCCACGCCACAAAACAAAGTCAAAAGATATAACTATAAGGTGAGTCTGTTTGATACAGCTTTAGGTTTAAAAGGCTAGATTTTTTAAATTTTTTTATTTTTATTTTTAAGCTAAGGTAAGTATAAATAAAAATAAAAAAAACAAAAACAAAAAAAATTGAAAAACCAAACTTTTTTATTTTTAAGCCAAAAAAATAGAAAAAACTTTTAAAAATACTATACCGACCTGTGTATCAACGAAATCCTAGCAACTGTGCATTAATCCACGTCTCTGTCTAGTTTTTCTACACCCACAATATTTCATAGTCACTTCTATGTACATGTTTGACTACTTAGCTAATAGCCAATTTAGCATTCTACAAGAGGTTGAGCATGGTTACCATCTACAAAATCTTCTTTGCTTTGACTTTGTAGTTGCGTGTGGCCTCATCATCTTTCAATACGTCCGTGTAAATAGACTCCACGTATATATATATAGAGAGGGGGGGTGTGTAAAGGGATTTTGTCCAAGCGAAGCTTATTGCATTTTCAATTCTTGAGTGACTCGTGACCCATTCTTCTTTACAAATTAATGTATGCTACAATCGCGACTAAGTGTCACGATTTATTATTGGTGGCACGTTTGAGATCGCGAGAGACTTCGATGTGAGATATGTTTGAGTATGATTGGTGTAAATAGACTGCACGTATATATATATATATATATATAGAGAGAGAGAGAGAGAGAGAGAGAGAGAGAAGGGGGGCGTGTTAAGGGATTTTATCCAACAGAAGCTTCTTGCATTTTCAATTCTTGAGTGACCCGTGACCCATTTTTCTTTACAAATTAACATATACTACAATCACGACTAAGTGTCACGACTTGTCATCAGTGGCACGTTTGAAATCACGAGAGACTTCGATGTGTGATATGTTTAAGTATGATTGGTCGGTAACATAACAGATTATGTCTGCTATGTATGATCATGACAGGTGATATTATTTACTCCATGTGGTGCCTGACTTGCGGCCTGTGACACTAGGTCAGTCACAATTGGTTTTGGTAAATCACTTTCATTCATCTATTTTCATCAGATCATACCAAGAGTTATTCAACCTTGTTGGTGGCACGCACCAATCAATCAATGTTAGTTGATTGGAATGATTCTTGAGTCTTGATTTTCAAGGTTTCCCACCTAAATCTGGATTCTAAACTGATTACATGCCCCTTACCCACTTCACTTTCTTGGATTGAATGGATGTAATATATTATGAACATTTTATAAGAATATTGTTAAATTTGCAGACCAGCTTTGATAGTTATACACATACTGTTTATTTTTGTTTTGCTAGAGGGTGTGGTTGAGTTGCTCAAGCCCATTTAGAGCTATCATTCATGCAAATTATATAAATTTTATGCATCGTTACCGTGATACATTACTCCAAGAATTACAAATTCCACCTTATAGAAGGGATAACAATAAAATAACTATACCAACAAGGAGTTGGTTAAGCGGTAAGAGCTGGTCTTTCTCGCCTTACATGTCAAGATTCAAGTCTCTCCGTAGTCCTTTATTGGAGTCATTAATATTCTGTAACTTGATGAGTGAGTGTCTATAATTTGATAATTCTATTGTGTGACTCTGGACCGTATATCACCTAAGAGCTCTTGTCCCTTGCTCCTAATATTGTGGGGCCTAGCTTCTTAACGAGGTTGTAACGTAGCTTAACAGCTTCTTTTTTTTTGTATTAAAGAAAAAACAATAAAAGAACTATCAAGGGTATGAAAAGATTATTCAGCACGAAGTTCCTAGAATATATGAATTTATATTTGGTAATACGATATCAACTACTGTCACTTAAATTTAAAATTTAAAATTAAAGATTAAAAGGGAAAAAAATAATACTAAAAGTAATATATAAAATCACGAGCATTCATACTACCCTCCTACTGACTTTTTACCCCTAAAATACATGGCAATTTAAGATTGATTGAATTTTAGGGAAAAAAATAACTAGTGTCAAAGTTCTTCCAAAAAAAAAATAGCTAATCTAATGGGAAAAAGCATCATAACAAATCCTAATTTTCAAGTAATCTTACGGATGGGTTCTGTTTAAATTAAATACTGAATAACTTCCTGTTGCCTTTGGTGAAATTAGAGACAGACCCGTGCCTTTATCACTTCCCAATGAGTGGATATCATCTGACACTGACAATTTTGAAAAAAAAAAAAATTGAAGATGAAAAGTCTAACATGAAGAAACGTAATTAATCTCAGTCTTTCTAACAACTTCTATCTCTAGAGAATGTTGTTATATCGATCTGCACAGTTATAGCTATACATATGCTTTCAATGACCTAAATATGCTCTAACATTGGCAGAACAAATAAAATATCTTTGAATTATAGGTCATTACTAGACACTGACAAGACAAAAATGTAGCTTGAGAATCCTTCGGGGTTGATGTTGATGGGGTATAATTTGTTTGGATGTACAATATAAGGAATAAACATAGTAGAAGAAGTATTAGGATGTATTTTAATTAGCAACCCCCAAACTAGCAACAAAATATGTCCACCAAACATGACTTTTAAGTGCTGATCACATGGGCTGCATTAGCTCATGTTTAGCAATTTCTTAATTTTAAAGAAGTAATTATAATGACAGTTGGTATCACTAAACCCTTTTAAAGTCTAAAACATGACATATTAATCTCCTAAATTATTAATTTATATAATTGATACCTTTTATAGGCATTTCGGTAGGAAAATAATGAACAATTGTTATGTGACTTGACTTGCACATGCTCACAAAATATGATTTTTTACTTAAACTGATCTTATCTTATTATAAAAATTGTTTAATGACTGTAATACCTCTTAATAATGACATGTAAATATATGGCTAATTCAATTGGCTATTTTAGTTATTAGAGAATTTAACTAAAAGAGAATGGCAATTTAAGTATAAAATTATACTTTTGTGAATATGTGCAATCGTTACATTGTAATTTCCCATCACTATCTTAACATATTGCTAATATATTACTAACAAAATGTGTTGATTGATACAAATTAATAATTTAAAGAATCAATGTGTTATGTATTAGAATTTAGAGTATTTAGTGATTGTGAGTCATGTTTTAGGAGATGGTGTTGTAATTACCCTAATTTTAAAATGCATTTTCTCTATACATGGTGTTAGGTCTAGGGTTGGACATTGGGCAGGCTGAGCCAGGCCTAGACGAAAAAAATTTCTCATCGGGGTCAAAATCAAGTCCCTAGCTCATTCAAGTCCGCCTATTTAATATAAAATTTGTTTAATATATAATTTTTTTCTCTATGCATAATAGTGAATAACATAAAATTTAATTATATATACATATATAAATAATATTAAAATGTTAAAAAAATATTATTTTATATATATTTCGGGCCAAACCAGATTTCAAAAATAATTTTTAATTTTGCCTATTAAATTAATCGGGTTAAAAAAATTCTCAAACTCTATAATTTATGAACAGACATATTTGGTCAATGGCTACTTTTAGTTTTTTTTTTTTCTTTTTTAAGAGAATACCACAATTCCACAAATATATATGGAGTTCTCTGTCGAAGATGCAATTGTGTGAAAATATATGTGTGTTCTCTAGTTACACGAGCAAGATGTCGACTTACAACCACGCAATGGCGAACGCACAGGGGGTCACGGCCCTCCTCAGTTTAGAAAAATTACCTTATATTCCATATAATTTTGAGTATTTATGAATAATTAGGTGTGTTGACCCTCTAAAGTTTTAAAAAATTTTTTTATCTCATATCTACTTTTGAGTATTCAAAATAAAATAGTTGCATTGTCCTTTCAAAATTTAAGTAATTTATTTTTGCCCTCTTAAATTTAAGTAATTTTGCCTTGTTTTTGTAGTCTAGAAGAGAAAAAAAAAAATTGTGAAAAAGTAGCAACATATTTTTTGGGTATTACATCCATTATCATTTTATAGTTTTTATATCTACAAAGTTTCATACTATAGAGTTTAAATCTAAATGATATAGTTCATAAATAGTATAATGGTATCAATAATTTTTTTTTCAACTTTGGCTCCACTTTCTTAAAATTTTTGAATCTGTCACTATAACTATTGAGATTTAAGCAGAGTTGTCTTCAACAACTAAGCTTAAAATTTTACTATTCTTTCAACGATTACGTGTTTACTTTAATAACTAGGTTTAAAATCTTATTATTTTTTCAATGATTATGTATTCAAACTCACTTGCTATAATAATTATATAAAGTAAATGTCATTGAGAAAAGATTAAAAATCATTTATATTTCAATAAAATAGTGACGATGAATTCACTCTTTTTAAAATAGTAATTATGGCTAAAATTAAATATTTCCTAACCGATAAAAATCACGGGTTGTAACGCCTACGGAGGCAATCCTTCCCACGTTTTGCCAGCTAATGTGAACTGTGGAGCTTGTGACTTGTGAGAGGAGAGAGAGAGAGAGAGAGCCCAAAAAAACATGGTGGACGGCGTTTGTCCTTAGCATTATAGTCAAACATGTCATCCGTTTGTCAATTTACACTCCATCGATCTCACACACCCAACTGAACCACACTGACTTTCAACCGCACGGATATCTAATGCCTATCATACACGCCAATATATAGATATACAATAATACTAAAAAACAAAAATTCAAAAGCCAAAAAGAACGTTGCCGTTAAAGAATCATTAACTGGGCCCACAAAACTGGAATGCGAGAAAACGGATATACAATACCGTCCAAGATTATATATATCTCCATGTATATGTTCTCACGTGACCTTGTGAACTGTGAAGGTTGGCGGCTACGGCTTCAGCCACTGCTTGACGCCGCCGCTTTTTTGTCATGCACACATCAAGTTGGGTGATTGTGGGGATCCACATGTTGGTTGGAAAGCTGGAAAAGTTAGGGAATTTTCAACCTTTTTTTTTCCCGAAAGTCAGTGGAAATTTGCCCGTTGTGTTACTTGATTGTGGCGTAGTTGAAACACTTTAAAGTGGGCCACTGCCCATCCGTGAATTGAAACGATAAGTTTAGAAGTTAGAGAGAGAGACAGAGAGAGAGAGAGAGAGAGAAAGGTTTTCATGAAGTTATTCAATTAATACCAAGACTCAAGGGTTTTAAGGGTTTGAATTCCTCGTTAATCTTTGCATTCCCAGGATGATAAGACGAAGTTTCGGCTATATTTACAAAAATTTAATGTCAAGCTAGATAAAATAAAAAGATTTTACTAACATATGCCTCTAAAACATATTTTAAGAAAGTCTAAAAGAATTATTTTAATACAATAAAGTTTATCCTTGCATTAATTTTCACATTTTTCAAGCTATTTTCAAAACATGCAATAAATACTTTAACATACTACTCAAATGTCTAAAGTAACCTTTTTAAGTAGTTTTTGTATACAGGCAATAGAAGGCTCACCCAAATGTCTAACTATTTAACTTATTGTATGAAAATATATATATTTAACTAAGTCACTTAAGAAATCCAACCAAGCAACACGAAATTAGTTGTGTTGCAGGGTCACAGCATTTTTTATTCTTCTATTTTGTTTTCTTTTTTGTTTGATGGATAAGATAAGATAAAAGTTATATCTAGACATTTAGATTATATTTAATGAAATAACAAGATAATAATTTTACTTTTTTAGCGTTGCAGCATCAAGCACTTTTTTTTTTGTTTTTCTTTTCTTTTTTTTCTTTGATGGATAAGGTAAAATAAAAATTAAATCTAGACATTAAAATCATAGTTAATAAAACAACAAGTTAATACTTTTACTTTTTGCTATATACCAGTAATTTGTGATTGGAATTTAGACAATAAAGTACTATTTATGGGGAGTAACACTTTGATTTGTATGCAATATCACAAGAAAATAAATACTATTTTTTAATTGCTCTGAAATTTATTTACATTATTATTTTTATTTTTTTATTCTTTGTCCATCACCATAAACAACAAATGAGCACAATATACCATATAGTAACTATCCTACATTTATATGTCATCCATGTCAAATATTTTCAAATTGATGTAGTATCTAATAGTCCTTGGTTTATATATAATTGACCACTAATCTTCTACGTTTTCAACTACTTGTGCATTAAATAAGTGGGTCCACTTATTGTTTACCGAATTCACAGTGTGAGACTAATAGTTTAGAAGGCTAATTTTGTCAATTAGATTAATTATCATAATTAAGTTTTGAAGTTAGTACTCTCATTAAATCATTACATAGAAATATGTAAATGTGAGTAAAAATAAAGAAAATAAATGCTCATTAGGGCATAAGTTAGCATTTGCCAAAATAAAATACTTGCTTTTTTTTTCGTCTTTTCAACTTTCTTTTGTCACTTTCAATTTTTCTTAATCAGAAGTCAATTTTCAGTAGGAGGGTATCAACAAATCCCTTTAAAAGAAAATTGATTTTTGATTGAAAAAGTCACGAAAAATAAAAATAAAAATAAAATACAACCTAACTTGATATGTGAATCCCTTTTAAGGATAAGGTGGTAATTTGAAACATCACATTTGAATACCCCAGCGGTTGTCCTAGTTAGTCAAGTGGGTGTATTCTCAATGTTAAACAACTCAGGTTTTAACTTTTGGAGTCAAACTACAAGGGATTATTCCTTATAAAACCTCTAGCCCGGCATAGATGGTCTGCTGTTTACCAAACCGGTGAGACGATTAGTCGATGTATAGAAAAGTTGACCGAAACACCCCTGACTCATATCAAAAAAAAAAAAAAGCTCTAAACTGCCAATTATTTTAACAATTGTGTTAATCAAAGAGTAAGATTGTAAGTTCAATATATCTTTTAGAAAATGCCACTTGCATGATGAAGCTGCCGAAATTGTAATCCTCACATATGGTATCACACATTTATGTGCGTGTACCCACATTTAACCTATTCAAAAGTTTGACACTTTTGGTGTGCCGTGTGTGCGCCTCTCAATTCTCAACTTAGGTAGATGTGTGTGCACTCATTTCTAAATTTGAAAAAAGAAGATTTTACAACTCCCCTCTGGGCTCTGGGCTCAGCATCAAACTACAATGTTGAAGAAGCCCTTCAATGGTTTGGCATTTGGCTCACACAATTTATATATGTTGGAATATTTAGAATTCAATAAACTAAATAGCAGCAGAGAACTAATAATACAACAGGTTTGGTCCCATTTATAATGATTTATGCATTACAAGTCTATACAATACTAAAAGGGTAATGTGATACATCCGAAAAATTTATACAGAATTTATATTCAGAATGATGTGGTTGAGTTATTGGTCTGTCACTTTAAAACAAAGAACTCACCAAGATGCATTTTAATTACAAAACTGTCACTGCCACATTATTCTGGTTCAAAATTCTGTACAAAAATTTTAGAAGAATAGCATTTTCTATACTAAAAAGCAAATACCAAACCGAGTATGTCAAGCCCGTTTAAAGGTAAGATAGTAATTTAAAACATTACATTTGAATTTACTTAAAAATTATTAACTGCCAACTACTTCAAGAATTGTATTAATACGTAAAAATTTAAGTTCACTAAATCTTTCTTAAAAATCACCACTTGTATAGTAAAAAGTGCTCGCTCTCTCTCTCTCTCTCTCTCTCTCTCTCTCTCTCTGTGTTATGGCTATAATGGTTGTGAATTTTAGCGGCTTAATAACTGTTTGATTGGTTGGTATGGAACAATAAAAATTCTGAAAGTTCTAAGTACATTTCTCAAGAGTAATCTGTAATAATGTTGACTTAGAAACATAACCAGATTTCAGCATAGAGAGTGAAATTATTAATTATGGCAAATGCTAACATGTGCCCTAAGGGCACATTTTAAGCATGTTTTGTCTGGTTGTACAAAACATTGAAACTTGTGTTTTCAGTGTTGAAAATTGTGAAAACACAAGTTCCAATGCATTGTACAACCAGACAAAGCATGCTTAAAATGTGCCCTTAGGGCACATGTTAGCAAGACCCATTAATTATATACAGTTGTAGGTAATCTTGACTACATGAAGCTCTGATCTGAGGTTGAAAGTTGCTTCTATGTGTCATTGTCCCTATACTTTGGACATTTCATTTACTATCTTCGGTTATCTATTTAGCAGAAATTTTGAATTTCAACTGCCAAAAAACTCAGTCACACAAGCGATCAAGCAACGTGTGTTCCAATCATTGGACGAACTGCAAACACGAATGACAATTTGACCTGAGAAATCGGGTCTCTGACCCTAATATGAAGGGTCTCGTAGTTTAATAGGCTTAGGGCCAAGTAATTGGGAAAGAACAAATTTCTAAGCGAATATGAGGCAGGGTGTGAAAAAATGAACAAAACACGATCCCAACCCGATTACATATCAAAATAACAAGAATACCTTCACTATATTATAATAATACATAATACCCCTTAGTATATATAGAGATTTTATATAACAAAGCATTTTATACTTATTGTTATGTACACTAATTATTATTATTTTAAAGTATGTGAGATTAGCAAAATATGGTCTATGTACTAAATAAAAAAATAAGAAATAAGAGGGTTAACCCAATCCGACCTTATTTGAATAGAAGCGGAGATATGATTGGAGGGTTCAACCCATGGGTATGGGATGGGGTGTGGGAGAAATTTTTTCTATTATGATCGTGGTAGGATTTAAGCAAATCTGTCCAATATCCAACCCGTTACCCTCCCTATCTGCAAAAACAGCTATAAGGAAAATTCCCTTATGATTCTATTGCTTTCAAATTTTTCATTTTCTTTTTTTCATGTTTTAGGGAAAAAATTTAAGAAATTTGAAAAATCCAATCATTTTTACATTGTTTTTATTTTTATATAAAATAGTTTTTGAAATTTTAGAAGACAACTTACAAATATTTCCCAAGACTAAGATAGCCTTTCCTATGCTTGTAAAGCCTCATATGAATGAACGTAGGTTTCAACTTCAAATATTTAAAGGATAATTATACTTTTTTTTTTCTTGTAGTTTAAATTAAAATTAAATGACCTCTATATGGTTTAAAAGTGAACATATAATTTTTTTATGATTTGAACTTATCTAAAAAATACATGAAAACTGTTAAATTTAACTGAAATTATGTCATACAGATATTTTTTTCATTTTATATTTTCAAATTAGAACGTCAAAAAGACGATTTGGTGAAATAACAAAAAAATAACATTCAAAAGACAACCCTTTATTTCAGCATAAAACGGCCAAATCGTCTTTTTGAAGTTTTAATTTGAAGAGATAAAATGACAAAAATACTCCAATAACAAAATTTTTATTAAATTTAACGGTTTCTATCTATTTTACAAATTAGTCCAAACCACAAAGAGGTCATTTGTTCATTTTTAAACTACAGGAATGTCATCTAATTTTAACTTAAACCATAATGATGTAAAGTATAATTATCCTAATATTTAATACAACCATTAAGAGACTTTACCTTGACTTCAACTATTTTTATACGCTATACCTTACTTTTGTCAAAATATAGTAAATTATTGAGATACTACATTTACGATTAAAATTACTATTACTTTTTCAATAACCTAGTCCTTGAATCTGTCTTATTTAACTACTTGGGTAACCTTCTTAGTTCTTAGCAAATTGGAGATTGCTAAATTCATAGTCTTAACAGCCCCATACCAATCCCTCCCTCTTATGCAGGGGATACCATTCTGTAAGAAAAAATAGTCAACATAACATACTAATTGTCAATTTCAAAGGGAAAAAGATGTTAAATGACAAGGTGTCCCTCAAAACGTGCATAATTTAGAAGATATTTTTGCCCTTTCATAATTTTTAGCACAACAATAGGGTCTCCATCCAAAATTTTCTTTTAAATTTTACCCTAACAGCTGTGTTTGTTCCAGAATTAGCAATGGCCTAAATAATAATAATAATAATGAGAAACCTCTTGATCAGTTTAATTGTGCTCCTACAAAAATAAACTCTAAATACTTGTAATCTGTTGAAAAAATATTATATAATGTTTCCCATATAAACTGTAGGCATAATGAAGTAAAATGAAACATAATGATATTATTGTCATGTAGTCATCATCAAGTGAAATCAACAATATTAAATAATGTGTGTGAAATAACGTAATATGGTATATTCAACAAGTTATATATAATGAAATAATAAAATATGCAATAAAGATGAGATCAAGTCGAATGTTGCACTCTCTCAGCTTAAGACAGATTTGTTTCCCACACAGGTGCTCATGGGATGAACGGACGTCTATCTCCAAGATAAAATGATCACAATCTTGAATAAGTAGCACTACAATATTCAAGATTCAGCGAATCTACCTTATGATTCTACTCTCTCAATATATGAAATGAATGTAACATGTATGACATAAAACAATGAGAAATTTCTATCTAATTCTACGCAAAATTATGACATTTAATTCTATACAGAAACCTACGACGTTTCTGATAAAATCAATATAATATGTTAACGAACAAACTGCATTTTCCACACAGAAAAACTTCAATCATTCTGTAGAATTTCAAAGCTGAAATTCACTACAGAAATACAGAAGAAAATGATGAAATTTTCACAAAAATCCGTCACACGGTATATGAATATAATCATTTGAAAACATGACTGGTAAAATAAGAAATTAATCGGATAAAACCTAGATAGAAATTTATACAGAATTTCTAAGTAATAAACGAAGATGTGAAAGGACTGATTGAACAGTCAAACTCTGTCTAGAATAGTCGCCGAAATCTGTACAGCACTTCGCTGGAGGATGTCGTCGTCGGAGATTGAGAAAGAGAGAGAGAGAGAAGGACGGAAAGATTGTCTCAAAAACGGTATAAAACTATATCTGTTTCGAAGGGGGAATCTTTCTATATATAAAAAGAATAGCACCCCTTCGAAACGGTGCCAGCCAAATGCCCACATTGTTATGATTCAGACCACATCAAAAAATATTAAACCGGCCCAAGCCATTTTAATATTATTTTAATCGCACCCGCATCCAAATCGAGCGGGCTGGATGGGCGGCGCGCGCGTGTGGTGTATTAGGTTAACCCATAGGTTCCATAGGTCCTCCCCCTTCCACAAAAGTTGGGTGCTCCTTGGAGCCCAAACCCATCTTTAAACTTAAGCTTTATATACCCATCACTTTTTTCATAGAAAATCAATGTGGACAAGCCTTTAGTTCCACCCAAAATCATACTCATAGTACCTACTTTGAAGGTCATTATCTCTTTCAAACTTCCTTAGATTTGAGTTAATAAATACTTATTCTTCATCTCCTCATGGAGGATAACACAAAACATTTTGAACCCCATTAAAAAGGACATGTGAGTCACACCTTAACAATGGCTCAAAGTTAGTATTTCGCACCAAATATTATAACATTATCATCTCCAAATACATATTAGTTAAGCTTGAAACGCAACTGATGAAGCTCAAACCTAATATGTTGGAATTTAATATAAAAAAAATGTTAGTTACAGTTAAAGATGCATAAAAGAATTTAAAAACTCGATAACCGAACTAATCTGAACTCTTTAGATCGGTTCGTTCAAGTTATTAAAAGTTCGATTCGGTTCTGGGTTTAAAAATGATCAATTCAATTATTTTAACTCGATTAATGAGCTGATTTGTGTTGATTAAGTTCAGTTCTGAGACCAAAATTTAAAATCAATCAATATCAGGTCAATTTTAAATTTAGTATGGACCAGACCAAATTCGACTCATGCACACTCTTATTTACTGTCACGATTGATGTTTCTCATCAGCTGATGGATGCCAATCAGTTGCGAAGGCTACTATCCCAGGATCTGTTCTTATTTCATTGGTAGCAGAAAAAATTATTAGCTGCTCTTGAAACACACGTCATGTTTGCTCCACTGCTTATATAAAGTGGTAGAAGTTTTTGTTAAATAAGATTAAATACTCCACTTAACAAGTGAAAGATCTACTAATATAAATGATAGGACAAAGACACATGACATTCTTTGGAGCACTGAATAATTACTTTATTAGCAAACAATTTGACGGCTCATTTATGACAGCAGGTAATCGTTACATTGAGAAGCGCAACGAATTTATTTATTTATTTGTTTATTACGTCTGAACGCTATAACAAATATCTTGCCACAATTCAAATCTGTCAAAACCTTAAAACGTGTTCGCCATCTCTTTTCGAGCTTCTAGAAGGAAGGGATAGAGATTCGCTACCGTGCTGACCAGAGAAATTACGGGCCCACCGATCGATGTTGCGTAGCTATAAATTCTTAAAGAGTGGACATAGTGCGCCAAACTTTTGCTGTGACTTTCCCCCAACACGGCGTCGTTGCTGGCTGAGAGGACAAAAAGATCTAGTGGGATTCCCACTTGGGGTACACATTTAAAAGCTAATAATGCTTGTTAGAATTAGCTTATTTATTAGTTTATTAACTATTTTTTTAATCTTTATTTGTTTTCAACTAAAATTTAATTTTTTTACTTTTTCATAGAATTTTTCGTTGCTTGTCACTTGTTTTATTGAAAACAAAATAATTATTAAAAAAAATTCATAAGCCGAATAAGGTAACTTAAAAACTGATTCAAACTTTTTATTACATGCCCTTCAAAATTTCAAAAACACACTATTTCTTATCATCCGTTGCATGAAAAGCCTTTGGAAATTGTATATAAACCCCAGCTAGCCCGAAATGTATGTAATTTTTATTTTCGATGGTTTGAAATTTAATTTTAGACCCGATGAAATTATTTTTAGTATAGGTCTAACCTGACCAATATTCATCCCTAATAAAGATGCACAATCTTATTGGCCCCATATAATTATCTATAATATAAGCTATTTTAGATATTGTGAGTGAGAATTACTATGAAAGTGGGATTACATATACTATTTTTTAAGAGAAAGTTTAGCGTCAGTCACAATTGTGCAAAAGTAGCTGACTGACGTTAGAATTTCTCTATTTTTTAATATTCAATCAACTGAAACATTGTAAAAACTTTTATTAAAAATATTTAACCAAAATGAGATGTCAGAGCTACCTGTGTACATATTGAAAACTATATATTTAAATGAATAGAAGAACAAAAATAATGAAGCAAGCTCATCTTTGAGTACCTTAACGTATAAGTACACTAATCCATTACGTCATAAAAGCTTTCTTTGAATTAGATAATGCTACAATTTAGGAACTAAAAAAAGTGCAACCCAATTTATGAGACTTAGCCTAGCGCCTCATAAAAATTGACGGGAATGGAAAAAAGGCTAAGAAGCTTTTTTTTTTTTTTTTTCTTTCATAAAATGTGGTAATTATGTGGCTTCTAGATAATTAATCCCAGCTTAATGCGGTGTTGATCTCGATTTACTGCGATATAATTGGCTGTCTTCCAGAAAGAAATCTAGTCTCAAAGTGGGATTAGCCCACGATAGCACAGCCAACTAATAAAATAAAATAAAAAGAAGTTTTCTTTTGTTTAAAGTTTAATTAAATTAACCACCTTGTTTTTAGCATGACTAATAATATCCTAATTTGGAAATTCCATTTTTAGAGCTAAATAAAATTGAGTAATAATATCTTCATTTGACTTAAAACAGGCATTATAAAACCCACCGCACTCCTCTCTCTCTTGCTCGCTCGCTCTCTCTCTCTCTCTCTCTCTAAATTTTCTCTTCTCCATCATAATAAACGACTTGCGAAGACTCATCTAACACAAGTCAGTATTTGAAGTCTCGCCGGAAAACAATCGCCGCACGGCGACTCAGTGACTCATTGTAACCGGCATGTTATGATATGTACATCATACGATATAATATGTATGTACGTAAATAGAGGGCATATATATACATATATAAATATGTATGGCAGTACGTATATATATGTTTTTGTTTTTTGCATGTGAGCTGGGTGAGGCCTGCACTTATAAAGGTGAAGAAATCAGCTGATTAACTCATTCACGTTAAAAAAAAAAAGGTGGTACTATTGAGATTTCCGGCGAACGGAATACTAGAAAATTCCGAATTTCTCCGGTGACAATTTCGGTGATTTGGTGCGGCAATCTAGACTTGAAACAGGTGATCAGAAGGAGGCTTTGTGTAAATCGCAATGGCGTCGGCTTTGGCCGGGGATGATCTGGCAAGATCGACGAGTAGCCGGAGGAGTTTTGGATCGGGGAGCAAGAGGAGTTGGGCGTCGGCGAGTCTCCGGGAGGTATGGCAGCCTCCGCCGGACGTTTTCACCCGGAGCGGGCGCCAGGATGACGACGAGGAGCAGCTCCGGTGGGCGGCGATCGAGAGGCTGCCGACGTATGACCGGCTGAGGAAGGGGATGCTAAACAGAGTACTCGACAACGGAAACGTTGTGCACGATGAAGTCGATGTCACTAACCTCGGAATTCAAGAAAAGAAGCAGTTAATGGAGAGCATACTCAACGTTGTTGAAGATGATAACGAGAAGTTTCTTCAGAGACTCAGGGACAGGACTGATCGGTGAACTCTCTCTCTCTCGATCCCTCTCTCTCTCTCTCTCTCTCTCTCTCTCTCTCTATATATATATATAGAGTGAATGAATCGGGCAATTTGGGTTTAAATCTTGGATTAAAGTTGTTGATTTTGTGTGATTTCAGGGTGGGAATCGAGATTCCGAAGATCGAAGTCCGGTATGAGCATTTGTCAATAGAGGGAGATATATATGTTGGGAGCAGAGCACTTCCTACTCTGTTTAATGCCACCTTAAACGCAATTGAGGTAGTTTTTTTTTTTCTCCTCATGTCTGCAAGAACTAAAATTTTCATTTCAACAATTGCTTCAATGGAAAAAAGAGGATAATTCCTCGTAATAATAATGTCAAGAAATTCAATTTTGACAATATTATTTGGAAAGTGACTTTGACAGTTTCCTTAAGCTCATATATAATGATGGGTTTTTTGTATTTTTCTTAATTTATTGAATGGATAAGGAATTCCTGGGTACGTGGCACCATATCAAACTATCATGTATTAAAATTGTATTATCAATTTATTTATATTTTTTCTAAATTTTAAGCACTAATCAAGGACTATTATATTTATAAAAGATATTTAAATAAAAATAAATACATAAATATATAGTCAAATAGTATGGTGCGACGTACACAGGCAAGAAGAATTGCTTATCCAATATCTCCTCAAGCTTTTAACGGTCAATTATTATTCATGCAATGTATAAAACTTACATGATTTGTGTGGGCAGTAGTTTTGCACGAACACGAATAAGTAGTCGGTCAAATCTATACACTCTCTAGCAAAAAAAACAAAAAAAGAAAAAAAAATTATCACCATATTTCTGAACTTTGATGGGGAACAAATTTTAATTTTGATATTTGGAGCAGTTTCAAGTTGTTAATGTTCCATGAAAGATGTTATTGAATATAGAAAGAAGATCTTACATTACCATAAGGTTTGTGGCTTTTTTTTTTGCTGACTACAGACACTGTTTTTGCCTGTTGTGGACAATAGAGTGTTCTTGGACTAATTCGGCTTGCCCCTTCTAAGAAGAGAAAAATTCAGATACTTAAAGATGTTAGCGGCGTAGTGAAACCCTCAAGGTAACTTCATTAAGTTGTAAAGCCTCTCTCTCTCTCTCTCTCTCTCTCTCCCCCACTCTCTCTCTATCTATCTATCTATCTCTCTCATGTTAGACAAAAAAATAATAGTAATTACTGAATTCATGATTTTCAGGATGACACTGCTTCTGGGTCCACCAGGCGCGGGAAAAACAACATTGTTGCTAGCACTAGCTGGGAAGCTTGATCAGGATCTAAGGGTGTGTTTCTCAATCTCTGTCAGCAATTTTGTTTGTTAATTAGTGTGTTAATCTGTATAAGTATTTACCCTTTCCTTTTTCTTTTATGCATATTGATGAATTGGAGTTTTGAACAGGTATCTGGAAAAGTCACCTACTGTGGGCACGAGTTGACTGAATTTTTTCCTCAGAGAACCTGTGCTTACATTAGTCAACATGATCTTCACTATGGAGAGATGACTGTGAGAGAGACAATGGATTTCTCAGGACGCTGTTTAGGGGTTGGAACAAGATATGAAATGCTGGTGGAGCTGTCCAGACGAGAGAAACAAGCGGGAATTAAGCCAGATCCTGAGATTGATGCATTCATGAAGGCCACAGCAGTGTCCGGCCAAGAAACCAGTTTGGTTACAGATTACATTCTCAAGGTTCACTACTTTAATTTCAAGCTGTTGCATTTCATTTTGATCTCTCTCTTTTTAAAAATAAAAATACAAAAACTTACTATTAACAAATTTATCTATATCAGCTACTCGGATTGGATATTTGCGCGGATATTATGGTTGGCGATGACATGAGAAGGGGCATTTCTGGTGGACAAAAGAAGCGTGTGACCACCGGTATGCTCTCAAGACTGAAAAATGGAAAAAAAATTTGTTCTTGTTTGGTTTATGATTGTCTAGTTTACTGCTTTTTCCCTTTTTTTTCTCCCAGTTTCTTCCCATTCCATGTCAATATGTTGCGAATATGGTGACCTATGTTTTATGCTCTCAAGACTCTGAAAATGGAAAAAAAAATAAAAATTTGTTTTTGTTTGGTTTATGATTGCCTACTGTGCTACATTTTTTTTCTCCTACTTTTCCTCCAGTTTCATCCCATTCTTTTTGGGGATACTTTTTTGTTGCTTATCTGCTTTTAATAATTATGTTTCATAGTTTTCATTGCTTGTTAGTTTGATTTTTCTACTAATTCATCAGTCTGGGTGCAGCGGAGATGTTGGTTGGACCAGCAAAAGCTCTATTCATGGATGAGATATCGACTGGTTTGGACAGTTCCACCACTTTTCAGATTGTCAAGGTCATGAGGCAAATGGTTCATATAATGGATGTGACCATGATCATCTCTCTTCTGCAGCCAGCCCCAGAGACATACGATCTATTTGATGACATTATCTTGCTCTCAGAAGGCCAGATTGTCTATCAAGGTCCACGTGAGAATATCCTCGAGTTCTTTGAGTACATGGGATTCAAATGCCCCGAAAGGAAAGGAGTTGCAGATTTTCTCCAAGAAGTGACTTCCAAGAAGGATCAAGAACAGTATTGGTTCAAGAAGGACCAACCTTACAGATATGTCTCGGTTCCTGAATTTGCAGAGGCCTTTAACTCGTTCCACATTGGCCAGCAGCTAGCAGCAGATCTTAGTGTTCCTTACGATAAATCAAGAACCCACCCGGCTGCATTGGTGACAGAGCAGTATGGGATCTCCAAATGGGAACTGTTTAAGGCATGCTTTGACAGAGAGTGGCTGCTAATGAAGCGTAATGGTTTTGTATACATATTCAAGACTGTACAGATTACAATCATGTCATTGATAGCCTTGACAGTGTTCTTGAGGACAAAGATGCCGGCTGGCTCTTTGCAAGATGGAGGAAAATTTTTTGGGGCTCTTTTCTTCAGTCTCATTAATGTCATGTTTAATGGGATGGCAGAGCTTGCAATGACTGTTTTCAGGCTTCCCGTCTTCTATAAACAGAGGGATTTCTTGTTCTATCCTCCATGGGCTTTTGGCTTGCCAATTTGGGTCCTCAGGATACCAATTTCTCTCATGGAATCAGCAATATGGATCATTTTTACGTATTACACAATAGGGTTTGCTCCAGCTGCCAGCAGGTAAGAGTGGTTTGCATGTTCTTGGATTCTGTTGATAGTTTTGCTTAAATTATGCATTAGAAATTTAGGATGTGACTGACAAATATCCTCCATCTCATTTCAGGTTTTTTAGGCAGTTCTTGGCTTTCTTTGGTATCCATCAAATGGCTCTGTCTCTCTTTCGCTTCATTGCTGCAGTGGGGAGAACACAGGTTGTCGCGAGCACTTTAGGCACTTTCACCTTGCTAATGGTTTTCGTGCTTGGAGGATTTATAGTTGCCAAAAGTAAGCTGCTGATTTCTGTTCTCCTTTTTAGCCTTTCTAGACTGAGCTTTTAATTTACTGATCTGCTCTGAATATTGATTGACATTTTGCCAAAAAAGTTGTGGATTCTTTCAGTGATTGTTTCAATGTTAGATGATCAAAACATTAAACCGCTCATTTCATTTTGTGCCCACAGATGACATTCAGCCATTTATGATATGGGGCTACTATATTTCTCCAATGATGTATGGACAGAATGCAATAGTTATGAATGAATTTCTTGACAAAAGATGGAGTGCCGTAAGTTGTCTTTTTCTTTTTCTTGTGATCTTTACCTTCTCATTTTACTTAACATGGTAGCCTCATTAAAAATTTGAACATTTTCCTTAATGCAGAACAACACAGACCCCCGAATTGATGCACCCACGGTTGGGAAAGTCCTCCTCAAGTCGAGAGGCTTCTTTATGGAGGATTACATGTTTTGGGTTTGTGTTGGGGCGCTCATTGCATTTTCGCTTCTCTTCAACGTTTTATTTATTGCAGCATTGACTTTCTTGAATCGTAAGTTTATCTCATCTAGTAATTTGGTTTGGAGTTTTTTATTTGAAAATAGAATATCTATGTTGAAAGTAGAACTCCAGGATTGACAACCCTGTTTGTGCATACTGCAGCTCTGGGTGATTCGAAAGCTGTAGTCTTGGATGAAGACAGTGAAAAGAAGAATAAAAAGTCTTCCTCTGGACAAATGGCATCTGAAGGTTCAAGCCTTTTCATTTGTCTCTTGTTGATCTTGTTGACATTAATCAATTCAAATTTTGTCAATAATATTCTACTGATCTCAATTTTGAAATCTTGTGAATGATTACAGGTATTGATATGGCAGTGAGAAATGCTTCACAGGGTAGTGACTCAATTGTTAGTGTTGCTGATCAAGGACCAAGAAAAGGAATGGTTATGCCCTTCCAGCCCCTTTCACTTGCATTCAACCATATCAATTACTACGTGGATATGCCCGCTGTAAGCAGTTTATTGTCCTACGCTTACACTGATATATAGGAGAGATAAAATAATAATCCCTTCTTATCAATTTTGACTGCTTGAATGAGTTGAAATTTTACTCTTCTCTACCAGGAAATGAAGAGTCAAGGAGTTGAGGAGGATCGTCTTCAACTGCTCCAAGATGTTAGTGGTGCTTTCAGGCCAGGGATATTGACAGCGCTCGTGGGCGTCAGTGGTGCCGGAAAGACCACCTTGATGGATGTGTTAGCCGGAAGGAAGACCGGTGGATATACTGAAGGAAGTATCAACATTTCGGGTTACCCAAAGAACCAAACAACATTTGCGCGGGTTAGCGGTTACTGTGAACAGAATGACATTCACTCACCCTACGTGACTGTTTATGAATCTCTCCTATACTCGGCTTGGCTCCGTCTTTCTTCAGACGTGAACACAAAAACACGAAAGGTATGCCACTTTGTAAACATCCCTAGAATCTCTAAAAGTTTGAAATTTAAATGTTTGATAATTTGATATATGATTTTTTTTTTTTTCTTTTTTGTTACCATAGATGTTTGTTGAAGAAGTGATGGAGTTGGTTGAGCTTAATCCGATAAGGAATTCTTTAGTTGGCCTTCCAGGAGTAGATGGCCTTTCAACAGAACAAAGAAAGAGGCTGACAATAGCTGTAGAGCTGGTTGCTAACCCCTCTATCATCTTCATGGATGAACCAACATCTGGCCTGGATGCTAGAGCTGCAGCCATTGTTATGCGAACTGTGAGAAATACAGTTGACACGGGGAGAACTGTAGTATGCACAATTCACCAACCGAGCATAGACATCTTCGAAGCTTTTGATGAGGTGCGACTCAATTTCCTAAATCGTGTTCTTGAAGATTGATTATCGTGCATAAATGGAACTAATTACTTTGCTTGTTGCAGTTACTTCTGATGAAGAGAGGAGGCCAAGTCATTTACGCAGGACCTCTAGGCCGCCACTCTCACAAGCTTGTAGAATATTTTGAAGTGAGTTGAAAATTAAGGTGTCTGAAAGAGCAATTTTCTCCTACTTTACATTTTAGCATGGATTTATATCTATAATTAATCTGCCACAGGCTGTCCCAGGCGTTACCAAGATTAGGGATGGTTATAACCCTGCAACATGGATGTTGGAGGTTAGCGCTCCTTCCGTTGAGGCTCAGCTGGATGTAGATTTTGCCGAGATTTATGCCAACTCCTCCCTTTATCAGTAAGCAAAATATGATCTTTTAGTCGTAACATATACATGGTTTTCTTGAATTTTCTCTGATATATATATACTCTTTCAGGAGGAATCAAGAGCTCATCAAAGAACTCAGTACTCCACCTCCAGGTTCCAAGGACCTACACTTCCCCACCAAGTACTCCCAACCATTCCTTACTCAATGCAAAGCTTGTTTCTGGAAACAGCACTGGTCTTACTGGAGGAACCCCCAGTATAACGCCATTCGATTCTTCATGACAATTGTAATTGGTGCTTTATTCGGTTTAATTTTCTGGAACAAAGGACAGCAGACGTAAGTCTAATTTCTTCATTTTTTTTCTATACATTTCGATGATGAGAATTGGGTGTTTGTTTCTGGTACTATTAGCTAAGATTTTTGGTAACAGAACCAAACAACAAGATCTGATGAATCTTTTGGGAGCTATGTATGCTGCTGTTCTCTTCCTCGGAGCCACCAATGCTTCTTCAGTGCAGTCTATTGTTGCTATTGAGAGAACAGTATTTTACCGCGAAAGAGCAGCCGGGATGTACTCAGAATTACCTTATGCATTTGCTCAGGTAATGCAACACATATCACCTTAATAAGTTCCATTCTTCTCCAAGCAAGGAACAAAATTTCATTTTGATGTGCTGTTTTGATTAACACGAAAATGGAAATGTTTTGGAAACATTTCTAAGCGACAAATATTAATGTAGTAAAGTACAACCTTTTGTTTTTTTGCCTCAGCAGTAATTGTATAATCTTTATGAAAAGTTTTAAATTTATGCTGGCACAACTTATTGTTTTGATATATACATATATATATATATTGCGTTGTGTTTTGGCGTATTTCGTTATGATTGGGTGTTTTTCAATGGAAACACAACAAATTGGTGTTTCGTTTCGCTCTATTTGGAAACGGAAACATTTCTACCATTTCTGACAGAAACAAATAGAAATTTTATTCCTTGCCTCCTAGTAGGATCTTAAACCTCATTGTAACTTGCCATCAAGAAGATCTCTCTTGCAAAGCTAGTATTTCGAGAGAGAAAATGTAAATCTTTTATTAACTGTGATAATCTCCTTAATCATGCAACTATAGAAACATCCTAATATTTTTAAAATTCTGCAGGTGGCCATAGAGACAGTCTATGTTATAATCCAAACGTTGGTGTACAGCCTCCTCCTCTACTCCATGATCGGTTTTGAATGGAAGGTTGGCAAAGTCTTGTGGTTCTACTACTACATTTTGATGTGCTTCATCTACTTCACGATGTACGGCATGATGGTTGTCGCGCTGACACCTGGCCACCAGATTGCTGCCATCGTCATGTCCTTCTTCCTCAGCTTCTGGAACTTGTTCTCGGGTTTCCTCATCACCAGGCCGGTATGTCAATGGCTTCCTTTTTCAGCTTTTGTTCCTTATATAAACATGGAAAACTTTGTTTTGCTTGTAAATTGACATATCTTTCAACCTCCATTGTAGCAAATCCCAATCTGGTGGAGATGGTACTACTGGGCTTCTCCAGTTTCCTGGACACTCTACGGACTTGTGACTTCTCAAGTCGGTGACAAAAGCGCTTTACTTGAGATTCCCGGAGAGGGTAATGTGCCATTAAAGACATTTCTTAAAGATTCCTTGGGTTTTGAATATGGCTTCCTACCAGTAGTTGCAGTGGCGCATGTCGGTTGGGTCATAGGCTTCTTCTTTGTCTTTGCCTATGGCATCAAGTACCTGAACTTCCAGAGAAGATAATAAGCTTTTTGTCCCAGAAAGGGTGCTGGTTTTGAATTATATACAATAGGATTAGGAACCCAATTTGTGTAATTACTGAAGGAGTTGGGGAAACAAAACAGACAGCTCTCTTTTTTTCATTTTTCTTTCTTTTTATGTTGTTTGATTAGTCTTGTATTATTATTCTTTTCAGCTTAGATTTTCATAACAGCTTCTTTTGTAATGCAGCAACATTGATATGAAAATTTACACCCATATTTTGGCCAGAAAGCTTGTCTACTAAGCCTACGCTTGATTGCAAAGCGACTGCTTAACTCTTCAGTCTGCAATTTAGCGCTAAATTTTCCTCTGCACAGCGATTTATGAATAGGCAGATGTTCACAAGAATCACAACAAAGAAAATACTTTCAGAAAACAATCAAACCTATAATGGTGTAATCTTTGTTCTCTGTATTATGGATATTTGAAAACACAATCATCATTGGCTTAGTTCATAAAAAATGTGGCTTGTATATTAATTCTTAGATAAGCCACATTAATATATATTGAAATTCTTTATCTGAATGTTGTTTGTTAGCGTTATCTAGTAGGAAATAGCTATCCCGTCAAAACTCCCCTTAAAAGACTAGGCATAGACCAATCAACCATGTTGCATACCCCATGTTTTTTGCTCTCATTGATCTTTGAATACAATTCAAATGATCAAACCCAATTAACTCAAAGCTTTGCTTTGCAAAAAGGCAAGATGATGGATTACGGCGAGCTGGCTGGTCTAGAGGCAGAGAAGTCTTGAGAAGACTCAACTTATGGAGGTTAAGGCTTTAAAACATAAGAAAGAGGAGGGAGGGAGAAGAAAGAAAGAAATGATGAGTTTTAAGGCATCGTTTGGTAACGTTTATTGTTTTTGTTTTTTTTTAAAAAAACAAAAAACAGCGTTTATTTAAAAAAAAATTAGTTTTTTACAAAATTCAAAAAAAGAAAACTAAAACCACTAAAATGGGTGTGTTCTCTCTTGCTAAAATATTGGTGCAGTACTATTAGCACAACGATAACTTATAAATGTCATTACCAAATCATAAAAAACAAACAGTAAAAACACAAAATAAAAACACATAACAAAAAACGAAAACAAAAAGCGTTACCGAACGGTCTTAAACGGTATGCGAACATGAAGGGTTTAATATGAGTTGTCTTTTGAAATCAGTATGTAAAATCCATCAAAAAGTTGTATATTACTTTAATAATAGACACTCATGACAAAAATTAAAGAATAATAAAGCAAATCCATGACATGTAACCAAAATGAAAGTCCCATCAATAATATCGTTTGTTAGCTTCGTACTTTTGAGACAATTGATGACTTAATATGGGATCAAAGCTAGAAATGTAAAAATAGTCCGCTCTGCTCAGTTTTTACTTGGGCCAGGTCGGCTGGACCAATTTGCCAACCCTAGGCCTAGGCCCAAGTTGTGATCCTAACAAGTTAGTAGCTTGGGTGGGCCTCAAGCTGTGCAATTTTTTATTATCTTTAAATTTCATTGAGCTTTTGGGGCAGCCTTCAGTAAGCCATCAAATAATCAAATAAGGTCGAGCTTACAAACTTACAACAAGGGCCAACCCATAGGAGGTTCAAGTTTGAGCTTGAGCTTGAGCTTGGGCTAGGCTGGACCTATGGCGGGCTTAGGTTTGATGGTTTTGAGCTAGGCTCTAGCTGCCCCAAGGCTTTAGACTATTTTTACATTCCTAATCAGATTTTTGGTTTCAGGAGATCCTAGGTTCAAGTCTCATGACACGTATGTACTTTTCTATTAGTGCACTATTTTTTGTTTCTTTACAAGATGAAGCTGCATCTGAGGGGAGCAATTGGATTTCTCTGTAGTACTGAAATGGAGTGAAAATAAAAGTAATAATGTTGAAATAGGAAAATGACCAAAAAAAAAGGGTAAAAAGCAACTTTTATTAATCAACTTGACTCAAAGTACAAAGTTATTCACTCTTTACAAGCAATGTAAACAATTTGTGTTACTACACAAATTATCCCTGCTGTGCTCCTGCTGATTAATTCCCAAAAATGTTGAAGGGTCCTCTCTTCATCTGTTATTTCTGTCTTTCACAACTCTTCCATGATGGTTAGCCACAAACAATTTTGTGGGCCACATTCTATTTCACCAACATTTCTTTGTATTTAGTTGCCATTTAGTCAAGTAGATGCAATGTTAACTACTTATAACTAACTGCACAGTTTTTTTAACATATCTGAATGGAACCATTTCAGTTTAAACAAAACCTCATGAAGTTGGCACTAGTGCAAACATTGTCATTGCCACATTATTCTAAAGGGATTTTTTGTATAGCTTTTTTTTTGTAAGAATATAATTTTTCATAATTGCATTGCATAACTATATCACAATTCTCAACCACAAATATTTTGTATTACCTCATAACATGTCGACAATAACTAGGGATGTCAATTGAACCCAAAAAACTTGAACTCTATTTCACCTTGCCCTTAATAGGAAGGGTTTAGCGTGTGAACAAATGGGTTAGGGGTGGGATTGGGAAAGAAAACATAACCTGATGCGAATTTGGGTTCAGGTAGGATTTAGATCACCCTACCACGAACCCGCCCCGATTATATTATGAAATCCCTAAACATTCATATTATATTTATTTATAAAATATCCTTAGTATATAAATAAATATTAGGATGCTAATGTTACTTTTGATACTAAGGTTTTAGGCTCTTTGTTTTTTTATTTTATATTGCATTAGTGTTTGTATGGTTTTCATTGTTTTTATTTTTAGAGATTTATTTTTATTTTGAAACATTATGCTAGTTAAGCATGTTTCAACTCGAACTCCGATTAATTTAAATGGGACAGAGACAGAGTGGGGAGATTCAACTCGTCACGGGTTTGTGACAAGTGTGGGGGAGAGTTTTCCTATTAGAGGTAGGGTAGGGTTTAGCTCAACCCGTACGATACTCATCCATTGTTAATCTTAACAATAGCAGCTTTAAACTACCTTAAAATCTATCAATAGAGATATAAATTTGGTTCGAAACTCATGGACCGCCCGAGCCCACCGGGTCAAAATCTAGCCCAAACCTGCCCCCCTATGAGCAGGCCTGGGCCTTACCCTTGGTACCCCGAGCCCGACCCTAGGCCCGCCCAAAAGCTTGCCCAAATTATAAATTTATAAGTAATAGTATATTTTTTTTATATAATTAATAGTTTATATAGATTTACATTAATCAATGTTTTATAAGTTTAATCGTTTAATAATTTATATATTTTTATATAATCTTTATAAGTTTGATTCAGTCCCTAACTTAGTTGAGTCATTATTGATTATCAATTACTAATTAAAAATGTATGTATTATATATTCAATAGTTTATAGAAGTTTACATTAATCAATACTTTATAAGTTTAATCATTTATATTTGTTTGTATGATTTTCATAAGTTGACTAATTCTTTAATTTAGTCTTAACAATTAGTAATTACTACTTATTAATTACTAATTTATAAATTAATTACTAATTAAAAACTATAATTTAAAAAAAAATGATCAAGCCTGCCCAAAAGCCTAAGCACAAGGCCTGAGCCCGAAGCCCGCCCTTAGGGCTATGGGCTGGGCTTTGACCTAGCATTTTCAATTTTGGCCTGGCCCCAAATTTGACGAGAGCTTGCAAAGTCCGAGCCTTGTGGGCCACGGTTCGGCCCAATTGACATGCCTATCTATCAACATTAACTACCTAAATAGAGTGCATTTTCTATTAGGCATCACTTTTTTCTTACCAATATTTCATTGAAAATGAATATAAATGTAAACAATTCTAGCAGATAAAGTATAAATAGTTTATCAATCAAATTTAGACTTTCAATTCTACATATTTAAGAAGGCTTGTGAAAAGTATAAAATTTACTTAATATTTGATATTTACTTGATAAATATGTTATGTTGTCATGTATATATTGTAGATGCAAAGACAGTCAAGATTTCAATGTAACATAATAGTTAGAGGACTAGATTGCAAAGAAATCTCCTAACTACTTCTTTGATCCACCTAATTCGGGCTTTTTTCCCTAACAAAGAGGGAAATTTTACTTATTTTTCAACGTGGATGCTGATTCAACTTAATTCAACATATCAAGTTGAGTGTTATTTTAAATTATGTTTTTAATAAAAACGTTTTTTGAAATAGTATTTCTTAATTGTATTTCTTGTAATATGTCCAACGAAAAAATTAAAATACAACAAAGTATAAACGTTTTTCCGATTAGCATTTTTCAAAATAACGCTATTTGGAAAAACGTTAATTGAATTAGCGTTTATTTCTTAAACAAAACCCTAGCCCCTCACCCTGATCTTAGATGCCCATATATCTCTCCCTTCTTCTCACCACAATATCAAGCTCTCAAAACTCTCTCACTCTCCCTTCTCTCTCTTACTCTGCCGATCTCTCATCGCACCTCAAACGCATCAAACCGACTTTGCGGATCGTCTAACTCACATCAGGTTCTCTCTCCATTCCCTGTCTCGATTTATATTAGTATTACAGTTGAATCATCTCCTCCCAATGGTGCCTTATATTGCCAAAAAAATCAAGAATGACTCTTTCAATCAATCTCTGAAAAAGATTAAAAGGGCTGGAGTTTTGTTGTTAATATTCTTATTGTTAAAAATTTATATTAAAAGACATGCTTTGTGTAATAGCTTTAATATTTATTAATAAATTAGTTATTCCATTTTTAATGAGAATGTGTGTGAGCAATGTTTGCATTGCGTTATTTATTTAATCATTATGCATGTGTGTCTCTTATTTTATATAGTAGATGATTTGATATGTAGAGTACAGCTTACACACGAAATATCAAATCATCGATTCTTATGGAATATAAGTTTATCATTCACAATCTTAGATTGAACTGAACACACCATTAGTAGGACTGTAGCACATGATTTTAACAGGTCTATCTTGACTATGGGGAACAGTATACTTTTAATTCCTTGTACTAGTACACTTTTTGTGTATTAAACAGGACCGTGTTGAGGTAATTATTTTTATACTGACTATATAAAATAATTAATACCTCATAATTATTATGAGTGCTTATACTCTTAATCCTAATATAATAAATAGATATGTGCATATAGTGTTTATTGTTTTAATTTACGGAAGAGTTAAATTCTTTGTAGGTCAATAAACTCAGTGAGTTGGATAATAATATTATGTGTATGGTGAATATTAATTATTTATGAAATCCACGTCCCGGTATAGGGATTGATGATACTCTCTTAAGAAAACTTATAAGTTTTGATTATGTCAAATCCTGCAAGTGGATTATAAATCTAACATATCAAATAAGTTAAGTGAAAGGTCTAAAGGAATTAAATAAGTCTATTAAATTTAATTATTAATAATTTAATTTAATAAACAAGTATCTGTAATGTTAACGTGGGTAGATAAATAAGTATTTAATAATATGCAGCTTGAAATATAATTCTCAGTATGACAGGGAGTGCAATTATATTTCATTAGTGGTATAAATTATAATTTATGTAAATAGGAATTAATCCTGATTGGATTAGGAATCTTTATTTGCGTAGAAAATCCTAGTTATACTAATTCTATTGTCCTTACTGTAACCTTTATATATACGTACTCTAAGATCAGCTAGGGTTACATTTGCTCATAATTGAGAGATACACATTTTTGTGAGAAAAAGAAACCCTAGCAGATGTGAGTCTACTCTCTCTGAAGTAAAGCGTGTACGAAGGATACAGCAGAAGTCCAAAAGTTGAGTTCGAGTGATTAATTCGTGTTTGTTGTTGTTACTTGTTATTCGGGATTAAACTAGAGAGATCTCGAAGGTATGATTCTAATCACGTAAATTAGACTATGCTAATCATATCAGAATTTTTGGTGTTATGCATATGTACTATAGCCAGGTCATAAGAAATTTCGTAGTCCCCAGCACTTATATTTCTTTCATAACCTTTGAATCTTTAGAGTAGCAAAAATTGAACTTAATTGCCAATTTGTTTGTGATTGAAGTCATTCCTTGTCAAACTTAATTGTTTTTTTCTGGTAATCGCATGGTAATGTTGCTAATTCACATGAGTTGTCTTTATAAAATCTTATGAAATTATTATGCTGCATTCCTCCATAATTCCATGCAAATATAGTTTGCATTGCTGAAGTGATGTTATGTTTTGTTATATATGTTCAATTCTTTCTATCTAGATATTTGTTTTGGTGGTATATTGATTTCTTAATATTTTCATGCTACTCATGGAAATTCTCTCTTATTCCTCAAATAAGAAACTAGAAATTTTAGGTTTATGATGTTAGGAACAAAAAAGAACTTCAATGTAACCTCTCCCCTCACCTCCTATATATATTGATGATCCATCTTAATCTTTATTAGCATCTTGGTACTTGGATATCAAAAACACCAGCATTAGTGCGTTGTTTGTGCAGCCATCTCTTAGTCTGAAGCTAAGGCCATTCATTTTTGAGATTGTCTTCTCATTAACACCTGTTGTATACACTCATGATAGTTGCAAGTGGGATTTTCCGGTAAGGTTAGGCCGAACTCTCAAGCCTACGTGGATGAGTCTAACCTCTCTGCAAAAAAAGAAGGTTAGAATGGGTCAACCCTTGTTGGGCCGATCACACTCCGACGGTTAAGTTAGCAAGCTTAATCGAGACTTAGAATGAATAAAAGCTATGTGTACTTGGAGTTAGTTGTCCATACCTGGCACTCGAGGGTTCGGATATTTATAGTGTGATCAATGGAGTGTTTTGCTCCTTGCCTACTAACAGATCATCATGACCTGCTGGGTAGGCATCGTTGCATACCCCCGACTGACTGTGTGTAGGGCCTGACTTTCCGCCGCTGAGGATTCCGGCTGACCGGACGTGCACGTCGACGTCACGTGAGGAACCCACTCCCGCATTTAATACGGGTAAACTCCGCATTGAATGCTCGAAGACCGTTAGCGGTTTAGGCTCGCCTTTCGCAGTTTGGGCCAAGGTGGGAAGGAGGTCGGCGACTTGGGCCAAACCGTCCCTTAGCTCTGATTTGGGCCGCCAAGCAGCCCAACTATAATTCATGTAAATTGGGCCTCACTCCCTGGGTTGGGCTGTGGGCTATTCCCCCATAATAGCATAACTTGAATTTTCTGCTGCTATATATCTTGAATTTTAATGGACGGTTTTTTGACTGTCGAAAATGGCATGGGTACATTGGGTAGTAAATGAAGAAACTACTACATAGCATTACGCATAATCTCTTATGAGTATGGCCTCGTAAGCCAGCATGAATGGATTTATGTTTATTAGAAAATTTAGTGTTTGATTTGTGCAAATAAATTTATAACATGATTGTAATTTGCTATGTATTTTATTGTGTAGTTATGTGAACTTCACAGCATGTTCCTTGTTTAATATGCATGTCGTTGCTTTTCTTGTATTGCTAACATGGCCTTGATTTTAATTGCAAGAATTAAATTAGCAATTATACTTTAGAAAGCATCGATAAACGAAGAATGATGTCAATATGGATCTTTTCTTCTATTTAAATTATTTATTTGTAATATATGTGTTTAATGATAGGCACAACTAAGTAATGACGACAATGGTAATGTTTTATTGGGGGAGGGGGAAGATAGTAAAAGATCGCCGAAAAGGCATAGCCTATGTTATAGCAACTAGCGGCTGCTATGATGTAGAACTAAGAACCTCACTTGCTAGGTTACGGAAAATTATCATGCCTATAATGGCTAGGTATGGAGAATATGTGAATATAAAGTTCATATGTAGATATCCTTATCTAAGAATTGGAAAAATCCTGGTATATAAGAGTTGCCGATCAATGATAACATGACATTGCAAACTGTCTTAAATCTCCTACACTGACATGCATTATGTTGAAATATACGTTGTGAATGAGGGAAGCACAATGACTACTAGTGTCAGTCGTGCAGATGTGAATTGGGGAGATGTCCAGTTCTACGGTAAACTCTTGTTGTCGGGGCGGGGGGGAGGGGGAGGGTGATGTATCGGCATTGAGGACATTTACTGGAATACTTATACTTGGGCAAAGTAGTCAAAGCGCACAGGGTACGGATGCGTCAGGGCAACGAATGTCTAATCTTTTCAGCCTAAATGAGGATTACTTGGAGGGCCAGTGACTTAGATGAGATAAGGAGATGGGTAAATAAAGATGACGATGTTCAATCTGTTGAATCAGACGAAGATGTTAATGTTTTGATGATAAATAAAGGCAACATTGACTCTGATGACGATAGACATAAACAAGTGAACATTGTTGACTTGAATGACACTCCCGTACCCTTTTTTTCGAACCCAAATGGGGTAGACGATAGCATTATTGGTCAAAATTTATATGATCGTGATCTGACATAGTCAGATGCAAATCTGGAGTTTGGAAGCAATGCAAAGTTTTGAAATTTCAAAACTTAGGTTTTGGTAGTTAAGCTAACTCGACCGTTAGGGTACCGAAATGGGGAGGAAGAGTCAGGGGCATGCGAAACTTAATGGGAGGCACCGGTGTGAAACGAGTGACGTGTAAAAGTTGACGACACGTCAATCGGTTTCCTAGTTTGAAAGTTATGCAAAGTTTTAAAATTTTGAAAATTAGGTTTTTATAGTTAAGCCAACTCGGTCGTTGGGGTACGGAAATGGGAAGGAAAGATCCGGGGCATGCAAAATTTGACGAGAGGCACCGATGAGACACGAGTGACGTATGGGAGTTGACAGCACGTTAATCGGTTTTTCAGTTTGAAAGTTATACAAAGTTTTAGAATTTTAAAATTTAAAATTTCGAAGTTAGGCCAATTCAGCCATTGGGGTACCGAAATGTGGAGGAAGTGTTCGGGGAGTGTGAAACTTGATGGGAGGCAAGGTGTGACATGAGTAATGCGTAAGAGTTGACAGCACGTCAATTGGTATCATGATATGAAAGTTATGCAAGGTAGTTCAACTGTTTCATAGAGAAAAAGGAGGCACTGATTTCTTGATATAATCGTCATTTCAAATGGCATGTTTTTTTTAAGAAAAAAATGCTATTTTAAATAGTGTTTTTAGGTAGTATATTTTTATACATTTCATATTTCTTTTTATTTTTCTCTTATTACTTGAAAGAAATACAATGTAAAAATGCCATTTAAAAATATATTTTTTTCTAAAAACACCTCTCAAAATAACGTTCAATCTAAAATGCCGAACTAAGTTAAATTAAATGAGTATCGAGGTTAAAAATAATAACACTAAAATACGTCTGCGTCATCAGGGAAATTACCCCCCAATTCGAACCAACTACAAAATTTCTCTGGCCCGCCTTTAACCTCCTCAACCACAACCTATATATATATATATATACACATAGATACAATGTTACAAAGAGAGAGAGAGAGAGAGAGAGAGAGAGAAATGGAAGAGCAAAATGGTCTTGCAAAAGAGTCAAAGCTCCTCAAAAGGAGGAAGGGGAGTGTGTTCTGTTGAAAATCTAATCGACCCATTCGAATTCGAGGCCGCCACGGTCATCTTCTTGTGTCACCCAAAACAATCCCTCGTGTTTTTCTTTCCTGAAACCACCACGACCTAGCATTGGCGGTGTTCATCGGAGTTCTTCCGCCGCTGCCGTCGTATGGGCCGGAGGCGTGGAAGGAGGAGTACGCGGCAGCGAGTGAAGAGAGAGAGAAGGGTTGATCTGAGCTGTTAAACATTGTAGGTATGTATGATTCACAGTAGTTGTTTACTTTGTTTTAGTCCTAGATGGGTGTTCTCAAGCTTCTTGTGATATCTAAATCGGCTGTTTCAAGATATGTAAGAGTCAAGAATGCGTGAATGAAGCAGATGTTGCCACAATCAAAATGGGTAAAGAAGCTTCCTTTCGTTCAAAAAGCTTAATTTTAGAATCAAATCTCTGGGAGCTTGATCAAATTAGCTAATAATAACCATCATTATGACTCTAAAACAGGGCTTATTTTCCACCCTTATAAAAGCCATCCACTCTTCCTTTTTTTGATCATTCACTTGAAAAGACAACTTAAATATTTTAAGCCATTTCGGCAAGTATATAGGGGAAACACCCTGTGATTTAATAGGAAGTTCAGTTTCTTATGCAATTGATCTGAGGAAGGAGATTTTGGATCAACTGTAATGGCAGCGGCTTTGGCTGAAGATGACCTGATGAGTTCTGGCCCGGCAAACAGAAGAAGTTTTGGGTCAGCAAGTTTGCGAGAGGCATGGCAGGCGCCGCCAGATGTGTTCAGCCGGAGTGGGCAGCAGGATGACAAGGAGGAGCTCCAGTGGGCAGCAATTGAGAGACTCCTAACGTATGACCAGCAGGAAGGGGATGTTAACCAAAGTCCTTGATGATGGAAATGCTGTGAGCAATGAGATTGATGTCCACAAGCTCGAAATGCAAGATAAGAGGCAGTTAATGGAGAGCATACTTAAGGTTATTGAAGAAGATAATGAGAGGTTTCTTCAAACACTGAGGGACGGGACTGATAGGTGAACTCTCTCTCTCTCTCTCTCTCTCTCTCTCTCTCTCTCTCTCTCTCCATATGTATGTATATGTGTGTGTACTGTATTTTTTGGTTTTATGTTTGAGTTCTGATGAGTTTGGGGGTTGATTTTGTTGATATAGGGTGGGAATTGAGATTCCAAAGATTGAAGTCCTCTACGAGCATTTGTCTGTGGAGGGAGATGTATATGTTGGGAGCAGAGCATTTCCCACGTTGGTTAATTCTACCCTGAATGTAATTGAGGTAGTTTTTTATGTTTTGTATATTTTTTTTATCACTTTACTTTTTGTTATTTGGTACAATTGTGTCTGTTGTAGAAGAAAAACTTTTGGTAAATCAGAGGATAACTCCTTGAAGTAAGTGACTCGATTTCTCTCAACATCACTAACAAAGGATACTTAAATCTTTGCACGTGTTGCACTTTCTCCAAATTCAATACTACTTATGCTTTTCTTGTCTTACTCTTAAATTTTGCTTGATGGAAAAAATGACACTGAAACAATGATTATCAATTATGATTGTGTTCGGTTTCCTTAAAATCAATATTTAGTTGTGGTTGTTTTTAAAAAGAAAAGTGCCACTCAAAAATGAATTATCAAAATTTTTTGTTGCTATTTTGATTGAGAAGAAGATAAGAAGTATCAATATCATTAGATGTTCGATTTTATTGTGAAGCAAATAACTGTAGGATTTTTTCTGAACTTTTTGAAATTCGTGGCAGTTACATGTTATTGCTTCAGGAAAAGCTGATACTTGACTGTAGAAAGAAGACGTTACATATCAGTATGATTTGTGCTTTTCCTGATATTTAATATTGTTTCTACTTTTTTTTCATGTTATGGATAATAAAGCATTCTCGGACTAATTTGGCTTGCCCCTTCAAAAAAGAGAAAAGTCCAGATACTTGAAGATGTTAGTGGCATAGTGAAACAAACGAGGTAATTTCATGAAGTTGTAAAGCTCTTTTTTTTTTTTCAGTTTCCTTTTCTTTATCATTGTACTCAGGGAAGTAAATTTCCCAAGTAATTTTTGCCGGTATAAAGCAGAGAATCCATCATGCAAAAATATTTTGAATTATTTGTTGCATTGTATGTGGCAAAAGTTTAGCTTTGCATTTATATATACTATACTCAAATACAGCAGAAAGTAAAAGAAATCTAGTTTACCTATTGATTATTGTATTTTATATTATATTAAGCCATTTTTTTACACAGTTTTAATTGTTTCTATACTGAGATTATTCTGATTTTTCATGGTCTTGAATGACATAGGCATGTAGATTTATTTTTTGTGATTGCCTTAATGTTTTAATTATTGATTTTGTGATCTCAGGATGACACTGCTTTTAGGTCCACCTGGCTCAGGGAAAACAACAATGTTGTTGGCACTTGCCGGGAAGCTTGATAAGGATCTAAGGGTATCTTTTCTTTTTCTATATCAATACATTTGTGTGTTAATTTTTGTACTAGGTTGTGTAAGCATTTGTATTCTCTGGTGTTCTTTTCTGCCTGTTGATGACCTGGCATTTTAAACAGGTATCTGGAAAAAGCACCTACTGTGGTCGTGAATTGAATGAATTTGTTCCTCAGAGGACCTCTGCTTATATCTGCCAACATGATCTTCACCATGGAGAGATGACAGTGGGAGAGACATTTGATTTCTCAGGTCGCTGTTTGGGGGTGGGCACTAGATATGAAATGATGGCGGAACTATCAAGATGAGAGAAAGAAGCATGCATTTAACCAGATCCTGAGATTGATGCATTTATGAAGGCCACAGGAATGTCTGGACAAGAAACCAGTTTAGTTACGGATTATGTTCTCAAGGTTCGTTGCCTTAATTTGAAGTTGCTATGGCTATTTTCCTATTTAAGGATTCAAGCCATTAAAAAATTAAAATCTTACTATTCATAAAATTACAACAGATTCTCAGATTGGATATTTGTGCGGATATTATGGTTGGCGACGATATGAGAAGGGGTATTTCTGGTGGACAAAAGAAGCGTGTGACCACTGGTATGGTTTCAGAACAATGAGAGAGGTACATTGAATGTTTTCTTGGCAATTTTTTTTCCCTCATTTTACAACATCTTTTTTTGCCTTCTGTTCTTCTTTTAAGAGTTCTTGCTATTTTGTGCCGGTAATTTGTTAAGTTTCTTTACCCACTAATTAAATATCTTAACACTTCTTCAAACTTGGCATTTAATCTCCTTTCTTTTAGGATTGTCTGATCAGTTTGAATTAGTTCAGATGTGGGACTTAGTTCTATTCATACTGTCTTTCATTCCACGGACATATAGGATTCCTAGATTTGGTTAACTAAATCATTCTATAGCTGTTCATCTCATGGCATTCTTCCTTGACTTTTTCACTTTTTCAATCTGATGGTACTAAGGTGATTAACAAGTACATTAATCGTCGATATAGTTTCCCAAAATCTATTGAACACTTAAATTTTGCTGCAAGCTTGTAAATATCATGACCTGATTTGTATCTGCTGCTACTCTGAGAACTAGCCTGGTTTTCACCCAATATTTTGGTGGGAATAATGCTTGTTTGTCTCTTTGTGGTCTTCTGTTTTGACATAATTTTAATGGTTTGTTCCTTTCATTTTGTACCTATTCATTAATAGTCTAGTGCATTTTTTTTGACTGGGTGCAGGAGAGATGTTGGCTGGACCAGCGAAAGTTCTTCTTATGGATGAGATATCTACTGGGTTGGACAGTTCCACCACTTTTCAGATTGTCAAATTTACGAGGCAAATGGTTCATATTATGGATGTCACTATGATCATCTCTCTTCTGCAGCCAGCTCCTGAGACATATGATCTGTTTTATGACATTATCTTTCTTTCAGATGGTCAGATTGTCTACCAAGGTCCATGAGAGAATGTCCTTGAGTTCTTCAAGTACATGGGATTTAAATGCCCAGAAAGGAAAGGAGTTGCAGACTTTCTCCAAGAAGTGACTTCAAAAAAGGACCGAGAACAATATTGGTTCAAGAACCAACCTTACAGATATATCTCTGCTGATTTTTCAGAGGCCTTCAAATCATTCCACATTGGCCAACAGCTAGCAGGAGATCTTAGTGTTTCTTATGATAAATCCAGATCCCACCCGGCTGCATTGGTAGGCATGCTTTGACAGAGAGTGGCTCCTGATGAAGCGTAACTCTTTTGTATACATATTCAAGACTACCCAGATAACAATCATGTCAATAATAGCCTTCACTGTGTTTTTGAGGACACTAATGCCATATGGCAATTTGCAAGATGGAGGAAAAATTTTTGGTGCTCTTTTCTTTAGTCTCATTAATGTGATGTTTAATGGGATGGCAGAGCTTGCTTTGACCATTTTCAGGCTTCCTATATTCTATTTCTATAAACACAGGGATTTCTTGTTCTATCCTCCATGGGCTTTTGCCTTGCCAATTTGGGTCCTAAGGATCCCCTATCACTCTTGGAATCAGGGATATGGGTCGTTCTTACATATTACACAATTGGGTTTGCTCCAGCTGCCAGCAGGTGAGAGTGGTTCACGTGATTCTGTCTTCTAGTTGTAATTATATGGGCATGGTTTTGCTTATCAACTTACATAAATTCTGCATTATAAGTTCATTCTTCCTGCTTGTGCGCCTTCGTAAACATGGGAACTAGACGATGTCTTGTAATACACTGACAATTTTTTTTCCCTTTTATTCAGATTTTTCCGGCAATTTTTGGCATTCTTTGGTATACATCAGATGGCTCTCTCCCTCTTTCGATTCATTGCTGCAATCGGAAGAACACAGGTTGTTGCAAACACATTAGGCACCTTCACCTTACTATTGGTTTTCGTGCTTGGAGGATTCATAGTTTCCAAAAGTAAGCGGTTGATTTCTCTTTTCATTTATGAGCCTTTGTTGTAAAAGATTGCGCTGTTAATTTACCAGAATTTGGTACCTCGTATGACTGGATATTGCTTTTCATTTGGTGAAAACTTTTGGATTCTTTCTAATGATTGTACTTTATATTGGGTACTCCAGATATAATCATTCCTCCCTTTTGTGCCGCAGATGACATTGAGCCATTTATGATATGGGGCTATTATGTTTCTCCTATGATGTACGGGCAGAACACCATAGTCATGAATGAATTTCTTGACAAAGATGGAGCACTGTAAGTTCTCTTTTATTGTTTGCTTATGAATTCTACTTTTTCATTTCATTAAATTTTGTTGTTTCATTTGTTGATGTCTCATTGCTCTTGATGTAGATGCCCTCACAAAAATATTGAATATTTGTTTAATGCAGCCCAACACAGACCCCTGAATTAATGAACCTACGGTAGGAAAAGTCCTTCTCTCATCAAGAGGCTTCTTTAAAGATTATTACGTGTTTTGGGTTTGTATTGGAGCACTACTGGGGTTTTCTCTTCTCTTCAACGTTTTATTTTTCGCAGCATTGACTTTCTTGAATCATAAGTTATCTTGTTTTATATGTTTCTCTTGGTTTCCCATTTGAAAATTGAATATTTTTTAGTTGAAATAGAACTTCTGTTAGACATATATATACACATACATATAGAACTTCTGTATTGAGGAGCCTATTTCTGGACATTCCACTTCAGCTATAACTGATGCAAAGGCTGCAGTCTTGAATGAAGACAATGAAAAGAACAATAAGAATTCATCTTCTGGGAAAAACAAAACAAGGTTATCTGAAGGTTTGACCCTTTACCTTTGTCTCTTTTGAACTTTAGTTGGTTATATCTTCTGCCTACTCCTCGTAATGGTAACTAGGTACTCTGGTCATGGATGACTTTTAATTACTGCATGACCAAACTTAGGAGTTGGAACCCAATTTTTTTATTTTATGTGTATCTCCAGCTCCACCCCCTTCTTTTCCATTATTAAGTTGACAATGAATTAAGTTGAATTGCATTAATGTGTGGAAATGGTGTTGAGATGGAAAATATCCTAAACGGAGATTACTAAGAGGAAATAGGTTTACTTTAGAAGAGTTGATATCCTAAAGGGAATTTTGGTAAATGGAAATATGTTTACTGGATTTGCTATCCTAAAAAGAGTTTAGAAAGAGGAAAGGGATTTTCAAAAGGATATCTTAATTGGCAGTTACTCACCCCAAAAAAAAATTGCCTTATTGCAAAATTAGATCTCAGTATGAAAACAAAACCAGCTTTGGGTACAAGAAGAGTGTTCAAAGTACGAACTAATGCCAATGGCTTTTTTTTTTTTGTGTTTTTGAGGGGTGGGGGTGTTGTTGGGTTATATGTATGATGTCTAGTTAAGTGCAATATGATTTTTTATTTTTTAACTATTTTGCTTACTTTTTTACAAAGATGGCACTTCTATATCTTGTCATGACCTCAGTGAGCAGAAAAACATGTTGTATGGATATGATATGCATGCAGGTAGGGCCCAGAATTATTTTGGGGTGGCGGTTAAAAGTGGAGGACAGAAAGGTGTTTTGATTTAATGTGAATGAACGGTGTCTGAATTCAAACAACAGAATGTCTAAATAATCACAGCTAGCTCTGGAGAAAAAGCTACATTGACATAATTAATTGATCCCACTGGTCCTACAACATTTTATTGGCCTAAAATTTTGTAAATTATTACAGGTACCAACATGCCTGTAAGAAATGCTTCAGGGGTTGCCAACTCAACTGTTGGTGCCACAGATCATGAACCTAGAAAAGAAATGGTCTTGCCCTTCCAACCAAGGATCAAAATTTCGTTTCGATAGGTTGTTTCGGTTGGCTCTGAAACAGAAACGGTTCGGAAACGTTTTGGGATATTTCGGAAACATTCCAAAATTGACAAATAGTAATATGAAAAAATACACTCTTTTTTATTTTTTTCTACCAAAATGGGACCACATTTATGAAAAGTGTAAATTCCAATTGACAAAACTTATTGTTTAAATATAAAACATTCTGTTTTGGTGCATTTTTCTATGTTACAGAGTATTTTAAAGGAACCATAGAGTTTCATTATTCCACTAGTGCTTTGTTTCGGTCTCTTAGGAAATAGAAACATTTCGGACATTTCAATGGAAACAAATGGAAATTTTGTTCCTTGCTTCCAACCCCTTCCGCTTGCATTCAACCATGTCAACTACTATGTGGATATGCATATGGTTAGTCACTCATTCTAAACATTGTCATTTATCTTGTATTTACGTAGACGTTTATTATGTTTCTCTTTTTATCTTCATTTTTTTTATTGAGAAACATAATACCTAGCTAACTGAAACGTGCCTTTTTTCATATCTGAGTGACATGATATGTAGTGGAACACCTCAAATCTTTGCACTTGTGAACGAAAAATGCCATGTTCATCCAGAAGGTGCATCAAATTATTGTTTAGCTAGCATCCCTGTTCTATATTTATCAACAATCAATTGACACTTTCCCTAGTCTACATTGAATAGCACTGAAGATTAGCACAGAAATGTCTTACTTGGAACAGTACCATCTAGTGAACAAATGATTTCTTTCCCTTGGTTTCAAACTATTAGACTGTGTTTTGTATCAATTTCATCTAGTTGAAGATTTTACATTTTCCAACAAAAAAAATATCATTTGATAAGAATTTTTATGTTCAAATATGACTTTTGGTTGTTTCATTTAGTTGAAGTTTTGTTATTTTTCTGCCAGGAAATGAAAAGTCAGGGAGTTGAAGAGGATCGTCTCCAACTGCTACGAGACGTTAGTGGTGCTTTCAGGCCTGGGATATTGACAGCACCAGTGGGTGCTAGTGGTGCTGGAAAGACCACTTTGATGGATGTGTTAGCTGGAAGAAAGACTGGTGGGCACATCGAAGGAAGTATCAGCATTTCAGGTTGCCCCAAAAACCAAGCAACATTTGCTTGGGTTAGCGGGCACTGTGAACAGAATGACATTCATTCACCATATGTTACTGTTTATGAGTCTCTCCTGTAAGCTTGGCTCCATCTTTCCACAGAAGTAGACACAAACATGAAAGGTATTATCACTTGGTCATTTGGAGTCATCTCTCTCTAAAACTTTGATGGAAATATATCACCCTGAGCCGAAACGTGCCTTTGGAGTCATTTCTCTTTTCATCTTCATCTTTTTTATTGAGAAACATGATATCTAGCTAACTGAAATGTGCCTTTTTTCATATCTGAATGACATGATATGTAGTGGAACACCTCAAATCTTTGCACTTGTGAACTAAAAATGCCATATCCATCCAGAAGGTGCATCAAATTTTTGTTTAGCTAGCATCCCTGTTCTATATTTATCAACAATCAATTGACACTTTCTCTAGTCTACATGAAGTAGCACTGAAGATTAGCACAGAAATGTCTGACTTGGAACAGTACCATCTAGTGAACAAATGATTTCTTTCCCTTGGTTTCAAACTATTAGACTGTGTTTTGTATCATTTTCGTCTTGTTGAACACCTTTGCAGATTAGTGGCAGATTTTACATTTTCCAACAAAAAATATCATTTGATAAGAAATTTTATGGTCAAATATGACTTTTGGTTGTTTCATTGAGTTGAAGTTTTGCTACTTTTCTCCCAGGAAATAAAAAGTCAGGGAGTTGAAGAGGATTGTCTCCAACTGCTATGAGACGTTAGTGGTGCTTTCTGGCCTGGGATTTTGACAGCACCAGTGGGTGTTAGTGGTCCTGGAAAGAATACTTTGATGGATGTGTTAGCTGGAAGAAAGACTGGTGGGTACATCGAAGGAAGTATCAGCATTTCAGGTTTCCCCAAAAACCAAGCAACATTTGCTTGGGTTAGTGGGTACTATGAACAGAATGACATTCATTCACCATATGTTACTGTTTATGAGTCTGTCCTGTGCTCAGCTTGGCTCCATCTTTCCACAGAAGTAGACACGAAAGGTATTATCACTTGGTCATTTGGAGTCATTTCGCTCTAAACTTTGATAGAAATAAATCACCCTGAGCCAAAATGTTTGAATGTTAATGATCTCATAATCCAAATCGTGATTCCCCTTTTTCTTTTTCTTACTTTAGATGTTTGTTGAGGAGTTAATGGAGTTGGTTGAGCTTAATCCAATAAGAAATTCTTTAGTAGGCCTTCCAGGAGTAGATGGTCTTTCCACAGAACAAAGGAAGAGGCTGACAATATCTGTAGAATTGGTTGCTAACCTGTCTATCATCTTCATGGATGAACCAACATCTGGTCTTGATGCTAGAGCTGCAGCCATTGTTATGCGAACTGTTAGAAATACCGTGGATACTGATAGATCTGTAGTGTGCACGATTCACTAGCCAAACATAGACATTTTTTAAGTTTTTGATGAGGTGTGACTCAATTTCCTAGATTGTGTTCCTGAAATCTGTCAATTCTATGAATTTGCATCCTACTACGGTGCAAATTTGTAGTTATATTTGCTTGTTACAGTTATTTCTGATGAAGAGAGGAGGGCAAGTCACTTATGCAGGACCTCTAGCTCGCAATTCTCACAAGCTTGTAGAATATTTTGAAGTGAGTAAATCTTTTCCTATTGCGTGTGTTTGGTTTTCATGACTATTAAATAGCGCCATTTAGTTAACACATACTTCTTTCTCCAATTCTAGTTCTAAGCTAAAAAATTGATGTGTATAACTAATAATTTTCAACTGATCTAGATTCTAGTTTGGACCAACAGATATAAGTGCCACAGGCTGTCCCAGAGGTTCCCAAGATTAGGGAAGGTTATAATCCTGCCACATGGATGTTGGAGGTCAGGGCTCCTTCCGTTGAGGCTCAACTGAAGGCAGATTTCGCTGACATTTATGCCAACTCCTCCCTTTATAAGTAAATATGGCACTCTAGTTTTAATAAATAGTTATCTAATTTCATTTTTTTGATACATATTTATTATTGCTTTTCTCACTTTTTTTGCTCCCCCTCGACACTATTACAGGAGGAATCAAGAACTCATTAAAGAACTTAATACTCCAGCACCAGGTTCCAAGGACCTCTACTTCCCAACCAAGTACTCCCAACAATTCACTACTCAGTGCAAAGCTTTTTTGTGGAAACAGCACTGGTCTTACTGGAGGAACCCACAGTATAATGCCATTTGGTTCTTCATGACAATTCTAATTGGTTGTTTATTCGGCGTTATTTTCTGGACCAAAGGACAGCAAACGTAAGTCCTTAGTTTCGTCATTTTTATATTTACCTACACATTTGTTGTTAGAATTTTCTTTCTTTCACTGGGAAGGACAATGTGAGTGTTCACATTCTACATAGTGATGCTGGCTACAATTGGAAACTGGTTATTTGTATCTGGGATTAACTAAGATTCTTCTTTTGTAACAGAACCAAACAACAAGATCTGATGAATCTTTTGGGAGCTCTGTAATCTGCTGTTCTGTTCCTTGGAGCCACCAATGCTTATGCAGTGCGAGTATTCTACCATGAAAGAGCAGCCGGGATGTACTCACCTTTGCCTTGCAGTGCAAGTATTCTACCATGAAAGAGCAGCCGGGATGTACTCACCTTTGCCTTGCGCATTTGCTCAGGTATGGGAATACTTTCCACTTTAATCAGTTTTTTTTCTTCCAACAATTAGGATATAAAACCTCATTTACTAAGCTAGAAAGTTTAGCTTGCCCTCAAGAAAATCTGTCCTCCAAAACTAGTTTTTCAAGAGAAATATATTGCAATTTTTTTGTAAGCCTAGTGATTACCCTAATCATATCATTACCAAGTATTGCCAGAATAACACAAACCTGTCACGCAACTAAGTTATATCCTAATATTTTAAATTCTGCAGGTGGCCATAGAGATAATCTATGTAATAATTCAGACCTTCATGTACACTCTTCTGCTATACTCCATGATCGGGTTTGAGCGGACAGCGGTCAAATTCTTGTGGTTCTACTATCACATAATGATGTGCTTCATCTACTTCACATTGTACGGAATGATGGTTGTTGCACAGACTCCAGGCCACCAAATTGCTGCTATAGTGATGTCCTTCCTGAGCTTCTGGAACCTATTCTCTGCTTTCATGATTCCTAGGCCTGTAAGTCAATTTTAGCTATCTATTTAGAATTCTCTAGGTTTAGTACCGAAACATGGAAATTCTGTTTGCTTATTAATTTCTCTCTAAATTATTGCAGTAAATCCCAATCTGGTGGAGATGGTACTACTGGGCTTCTCCCGTTGCTTGGACGGTCTTATGGACTTGTGATCTCCCAACTGGGTGACAAAGACACTTTGGTTGCAGTAGCTGGAGCGGGTAACGTCCCATTGAAGGTATTTCTTAAAGGTTATTTGGATTTCGACTATGACTTCCTAACAGCAGTAGCTGCGGCCCATGTCGGTTGGGTCATATTGTTTTTCTTAGTCTTTGCCTTTGGCATCAAGTTCCTGAACTTCCAAAGAAGATAACCTGCTCTAGCCCCTGAAAGGGTGTTTTGAATGATACAAAATAGCAACTCAGTCGTACATATACATATGTATATGTATTTGTTTCTTTTGAGCAATGGAAAGAACTTTCTTGGTAACCTTGCCATGTCTTGCTGCATTCAATATTTTAGTGAGAAAGCATGTTGACTGAGCGTATGCTTAACATTCCAAACTCTTCAGTAGCAAATTTTCCTTTGCTCAAACCATTCATGAGCAGGTAGACATTCACCACAAAGAACATTACTTAAGGGAATAATCAAACTCATAATGGTTTAATCAACTTCTCTTTGATTGTTTTGATACGGAGATGCAGCCACCTCTACATTTGGAAACGCCATTACTATTGACTTAAGTAATGCCTGATTTAGGTTCCTGGAATGATTGGGATTACAGTTGTAGGACGAAACTGGATTTTGATAATGAAACAGCACAAAAAATTGAGCAAGTCAAGTGTAATCAAAACCAAAATAAAGGAAAGCGAGATCATCTATGCCAAACAGCTCCTAACAATCCTCTGGATCTGTTCACCCTCCATGGGAAAAGGTCCAATAGTAGTACAGAGATTTTTGGTAGTCATTCCTGTTAGATCTAAAACTTCAAAATTATAATATTTGTTACTAGATGCCCCTAAACGAGTGACTAGTTACCTATATGAAAAAGCCACAAAGTCAAGGTACAAGTTTGGGAAAAACAAGTCTAAAAGCAGCAGTGTAGAATCCGCCACCAGCCATGACAGATTCCTTTCTTTCTTTCCAAGAGCAGCTTCAGCAACCAAGAGAAGATTCAGTTCAAATATAGTGAATCAACATCATCCTTAAGTGTTCTAACCTATACTCATATTAAGCCCCCCAGAATTCTCTAACCATGCATATTTTATTCATGTAAAGTGAAGAAAAGGTACATCAATCACTTAAAAAGAGTTAACTATATATTGTTGGGATGAGTGCAAAATGACTCAAGGATTATACCAAAATAAATAAATATGATACATCACCCTTCAGCCCTCCCTTCTCCCATCACCCTCTCTCAAAAATGAAAAGCAGAAAACAGGGAGAGAAAACAAAAAAAAAAAAAAAAGAAAGGAAAAGAAATAATGCTTTTACTACTTACTCCTCCTCGGTGCCTGAACTGTCCGAGCTTGAACCATTGGCTTCACCATGGGCAGTGCCATTGGCCATAGCTCCTTTACTTTTCACATCTTTTACATCCTCTTCGTCCTCACTGTATTCACTCTCATAATCGTCATATTCCTCTTCTTCTTCCTCCTCTTCATCCTCAATCCCATCCTCTACAAATGGTCCCTCTTCTGCCACGGCACCCCTTGTGCCTGCTCGGCTCCGTTTTAGAACTTTCAACTTCAAGATTGTCTTCTTGTCGCAACCAATCCAAGAGTCACACAAGCAGTAAGATGTCAGGTTGTAGTTTCCCTCAGCAGGGGCCTGGAACTTGCCCATTACCAGTCTTGACCCATTCTTCACCTTCTCAACCGCATCTTTAACAGCCAAACTTATCTCCTTCAAGCTAGCCCCTGACCCTTCCTTTGACTCTTGAATTGCTTTTGAGGCAGCAGTTATAGCTGCAGCTTCGTCCATGAAGTTAACCTTCTGAGACATCCACACATCATTAGAGACAGAATCTGCAAGCAGCAGCCAGAAATTTTCTTCCTTGGGGAACGGGAAGTGGGGAGCATGTGGAAGGGCACCAATCAGGCCATTCCCACGCTTGAGTGTGACCCAAGCATGCATTGTTACAATGTCACCCTCTTGTATTCCCTCTTCACCTTCTGTCTCACATGTGATATCAATTGTTATGGAAGGCATCATTTCAAGTACAATCTCTACATCTAGGGATTCAGCAGCAGAGAACCCAGCAACCTGAGTCAGCAACTCAGTACGTTCCTGTGAGGTCATGTCCCGAAGCTCTTGAAATGTCCGCACTTTCTGCATTAAATTACAAAAACAGCAATAAAAGGTGAAGAAAAACTGGAAGTTGAGCTTGATATATGGCAATAAACAAAATGACAGCATGAAAGGCACTTTCAGGTTTCTATATGAACTACTCAGCGATCACAACAAGTCAATGCAAAGAGGATTGGGTAACAAGAATTGAAGGATTAAACAGTCGCATACTCTGGCATAAAATGTAGACAGGCCGTTGAATCGATGTGTATAATGAATAAAATATGTGAGGACAAAAAACAGATGACTAAAGTTGATGAATTCCCATGTGTGAGCAGCTCTTACTTATTTGGATGTTTCACGCACTCATTGGTATGCATCATGTTGCTGTCTTCAGTTATTGGTTAGAGTCTTGAGAGCATAAGATATTATGCCACTGTTTCCTAAAACAGGTGTCTATCAGTCTATGATAAGTCAATAACATACAACCTTGAGGTTTGGCAAAATGACACCTCGACCTGGAAGGTTTCAAAAATCGGCAGAAACCTCCCCTGTTGTCTATGTGTAAACCAACATTACAAGAGGGTAAAATAGTCATTTTCAGGACATTAAATAAAAAACGAACAAAGAATAGAACATGTGAAAATTTTAAAATTTTGCATTCTCATTCCTCTGACAATTTTTTAATTTATTCTCTCTCTCGCTCCCTCTTCCAACCAGCCATTTGCCACCATTAAAGCACCTAATTGCCCTATGTAAAACCAACAGCCACCACCAACCCGATTGTAGCCCTTCACGCAACAGTCAAGCACTTCCATTGCCAGTGCCACACACTCCCAAATACACCCTCCCTCTTCCAACCATCATATTACTTACTCTGGTAAATATACACATACATGTAGGTATGTATACACGTAACAAGCCCCAACCCTCTTCAACTTGCAGTCTCTCTTCCAACAGACCCAAAGGCAGAGAGCTTACCCTTTATATGGTTTTTGAAATATGAAACCAATAAGGTGCATCATGAAGCACAATATATTAATGCCCCACAACTAAATCAAGGGCTCATGGAGGCCCAGTAAGTCTTTTTTCTTTCTCCCCATAACAACGGGATAAAACACAAGTAAAAAGAGGCGCGCCTTAGAAGGGCCTTGTGCCTGTTGGGCCTTGCACTATGCCTGCATTGTTTGAAGGCACCTCGCCTGGCCTAGGTGAAACACTAAAGCTGGGCCTGGTGGCCTTGGGCTTTTTGGCACCTAAGGATGCTCTCTAATAACTATGGGGGGAAATGGTTTTTTTTGGTGAAGTTTGCCAATGACGGCAGTGGCAAAGGTGTTGGCAATGGGAAAGAATATTTGATAATTCTACTGCAGAGGTATGTACTGAATTTATCAATGGGCACTATCCTTCAAAAAATGCTCAAAAGATGTCTTGAGATTTTCAATCAAGCTTTGTTGGTGAAATAGCTTTGAAGAGATGCCAGTTCAAGGGATAGGTTTTGGAGGAGGCTTCTGATATCAAAATACAGTGACGCATGAGGGGATTGGCTCTCTATGGAGGTTTCCACGTCATATGGTTTGGGGTTGTAGAAGGGCATTTGAAACTGGTGCAACGATTTTTGGAGGCATACTTTGTTGTTGGCAATGGTGAGAAGATGTGCTTTTGAAGTCATTTGTGGTGCAGAGGCGAGGTTGGAGGGAGCTGGAAAACCAAACAGGAAATGAAAAGTCGTACTACAACAACTGTAAACATTCCCTCCCCGCTCTGACTTTGATCGACTTGCCTGCATATTCCCTGCTTTGCGATGATTGTCATTAAATAAGAGTGTTGCTGTCAGAGGGTATCTTAACATTAAAGGCAATAAAGTGTTTTGGGATCTTGTCAGAGGGAATTCAATGCCTAGAAGGTTGAGAAGTTGATGGGTCTATGTGATATTCTTTATGGTATTCCACGTGTAGGTGAGGGTGAGAACATTTTGAGATGGATGAGATCGATCTTTGGAAGCTTTGAGGTGAACTATTTCTACATTGCTTTGGTGGGTCACAGAGGCTCTTCGTTTCCTTGGAAGGAGGCATGGATTTCCAGAGCTCCAAGATTGCTTTTTTTTGTATGGACGGCGACGCATAGCAAGATCCTTACCCCTAACAATTTGATTAGGATTCTGCAAATTCATAAATTGATGTTGTATGTGCAACTGGGGGATGGGAAATCAGTTAATATAGTAATTCATTGTTTAGTGGCTAGTGAGTTTGGTCATTCATCCTTTGTTGGTTTGATATTAGTGGATTTTCCCACAGAATGTGTTGGATCTTCTTCAATCTTGGAGGGGGGCTAGAGTGGGAAATTCCTTTTTTCCAATTGAAGAGTAGAATTTTGGCTTTTCATATAATTGGCTCTCGGATGGAGTTGATCCACCCTTGAACCAATTTTTAGATTTTGTTGTCTGTTGAGGAAAGTTGGATGTATAGAGTTTCTGAGTCTTCTCTTTTTGTAATTATTGCATCCGTACTTGGGTGGCACCCCCTTGGAGCAGTACTGGCGTTGCTATTAGATACCTGTCTTATAAATGTGTGTGCGCGCACGTGCACGCGTGCTTTTGTGCTGATTCAATGGCAGCAGTGGTGGGTGATGATGGGGCAAGTTGGTGGGGGGCATGGTGCAACAACCATTGTTAGATCTCTCCTTGTGCATGTGTTCTGAGAAATGTTTTAGAGTATGTTTAAAGATAGAGTTTGCAAGAGAGATGGGAGAAGAGATAAAAAGATAGGCGAAGAGAGAAGGGGCATACAGTGGCAGTGGGTGGTGGTGGGGATCCGACAAAGGTAAGGGATGATCGTACTGTTTAGAGAGAGTAGAGGTAAGAGAGAAGGTGCATTTATTAGGTGGGTTCGATTGTCTTGGTGAGACATGGATTCTGCCCATTAAAAATGTTTTCATCATAATTTTAGTACTTTGAGAAGGGCAATATGGAGATTTTGTGTGGTTAAACTGGTCAATAGTTAAGCAGGATGGATATACTGTCCACATGAATTAACAGCAGGGGAGATCCATGCCTACTGTAGAAACCTTCAAGGTCTAGGTACCATTTTGCCAAACCTTAAGCGAGGTAGGTGAAACTTACCCTACAAGTTTTAGCATCATCTGTATATTTTTCTCAACTAAATATTTTAGCAGCCTTAGTAGACACGATGCTGAACCCAAATCAGTACCTAGCTCTGTCAACATAGATATGCAGAGGGAAATCCGATTTCACAAGCTTCTGCTGATCTAAATGACTTTGTTTCCTAGCCTTCTAGAAAGCAACAGTAGGACCAACATTAGTAGTGTTCTCTTTGTTTTTTTATCCGAAGTAGTGTTCTCTTTTAAGAAGGTAAATCGGACCAGCATTCCAAATTTTAACCTCAACTTAGCCTGAAGCAAGTAAATGAGTGCTCTACTCATATGAGTAAACCAGACCAGTGATTGCATGGTCACCATGCAGTGAGTCAACCAATCAGGAAAAGGGATTCAGAATGATGAAAAGGTTTACTGCAGGTCAACACCCAGAGAAAATTGCTGTAAAACTGATAGATCGACTACAGAGCAATGCTCAGTAAGATAACACGATTGATCTACCTTTCGTGCAATCTTTTTGACAACGGCCTCACTGAAGTGTGGCAACTGAAGAAAGGGAGCAATTCCTTCACCGGCTCCTCCAGATGCTTTTCGGGCACTGAGAGGAACTGCCTGCATCACAATATTTCAAAACAAACAGCACTTATGGTAAGTGTCAAAATCAGGGATAACATTATCTTCAATACCAGGGAAGGGGTAAAGAAATCTAAAGTCGAATACTTAATTACAAATTAACAGGCCTCTTAAAATTTTCAACAGAATAGGAGGCCACAGTTTCAGAAATGAAGGGGAAGCTTATTAGACATATGAGACTTTAGGGCAGTAACCATTCAATGGTAACTACGAGAGTTTAGACTCAATCACGTTCACGCCCATAAGGTATGCATTAATGTATATAAAAAGCAAACAGAAACATGAAATGTGGCCTAAAAATATTATAGGAAACATGAAACACTAGGTGATATCAATAAAAATAGCAACATGAAGTACTAGAATACTTTCATTAGCAATTAAAACAGGGTTAATTATACTTTACATCCTTGCATTTTACACCAAATGTCACCTCATGACCTTTACTTTCATTCGTAACAGTTAAACCCTTAAACTTTTAATTTGTTGCAATGTCAACCTTTTGCTAACTTCTGTTTGAAAAATATACGAAAAAGCACGTTGCCTTTTCCCAAGGATAAAGACATAAAATCATGCCTCTTCCCTAATAATCTACCACAAATTCCTCTCAAATTACTCTAAAATCATAAGTGTAATCAACTTTGTAATGCATATTATGTAATTAGGCTTCATGTAGAAACTCCCAATTTGAGAGGTGAGTCTTTGGGATGGAAAAGAGTTGAATTTTACCTATTTGTCCCTGGCAAAAAGCCATGTGGTTGTTACATGCAAATTTTCTATCCATTTCCCAAATAGAAGGGTTGAAATTGCAACAAATTAGAAGTGTAAGGACTTAATTGTTAGAAATAAAAGTGAACATCTTGAATTGAGATTTAGTGTATAGTGCAAGGATGCAAAATTTAATTAACTCATCAAAACACTAATAATACACTATTATCTATAGAAATTTCCTAGAAAAATTATATAAAATTGTTAAATAATAAATTTTGAAAGCGATTAAAAAATATTACAAACTATGAGAAACACATTTCTAGGAAGTTTCCACAACATTTTTTATGAGTTTCAGACAAGTTTCTATAAATCATGTTAGAGCTTTTGAAACGTCTCAGAAATGTTTCCTACAAGTTTCCCTTAAAATTTCATGAGATATTCATCTCCGTTCTGAAAGCGAATTTTTTGAGAAGCGAGTCTCCCCTCTTGAAGAGAGTTTCTTGGTAATTATGATAAAAACTATCTCAACAATTTGGCACAATAATAATGGTATAAGAGCTTCTGACAAGTTTCTTTAATTGATAAAGAGAATTTTCTAGTAACTATAATAAAAACTATCTTAACAATTTGGCACAATACTAATGGTATAAGAGTTTCTGACAAGTTTCTTTAATTCATGTTAGAGCTTCTAAAATGTCTCGAAAGCGTTTCCTACAAGTTTCCCCTAGAGTTTTGTCTACATTCTGGAAGCAAGTTTTCCCTTTCAAAGAGAACTTCTTGGTAACTATGATAAAAACCATCTTATAATTTTGCACAATATTGATGGTAACAAGTGGTCAAAAAAATAAAATAAATAAAATGATCTCCCTGATCACTTTACCTTATACAAAGACATCAAAAAGTGTGTGTGTATATAATGTGTGTTGTGTGTGTATACTTACCAAAAAAAATGTGTGTGGCGTGTCTATTCATGTCTTCAGATATACTATCAAAGAAAAGCGTCAGTCCAATTCTCACAAGAAAATAATACAAAATGGATCATTTTAATGCAGTGCCCAGCAAATCCTCGAAACAACCACAAGCAAAAAAAGGGATTTCATTGCAACTATAACAGAATAATTCCATCTCTCTGCAGGTGCGCTGTCACTCTCTAAATTTCTACAAGAATAACATGCTCTAATGTATACACTGCACAAAAAGTAAAACAGCAAGAAATAAAATGCCCAGGAAAGCTAATTAACTTAAGTAGTTCACTAGTTCCTCAGCTGAAATAGTAACAACAAGAGTTCAGTTATACAACACCTGAATGATACTTTGAGAAAGCTCAACCACCCCAATTGCAGGCCTCAGCCATCCATGTCCTTGTGGAGTGCGTGATATAATTGCCATCTGCATGCACAAAGTATCTATGAATTATCTCAACTTGAAGAAGAAAGTAATGAAACAAGTCCAAGGCAGGGAACAGTTAAGGTAACATGGGTGTGAAAAGTTAAACCAAACAGGGCTTCGTAGGTCAAGCAGTTTTTGTTTGGGCTCTGTCTCCGCTTAACCTTTTTAGCACGCCTCTGATTCTCAACACACAAGATGACACCCTTAATCAGGTCAATATTTGGAGAAAGCTGATTTAAACTAGTATCTAAGGCTCGACGGTTGTGGGTGTAGTATTTCCCATAGTGATTATAATTTTTTTTTTTTTAATGATAAGTAAAATGAGATATAAGGGCATTAAGGGGATGCCGCCTGTATACAAAAAGATCACAAAGCTAGTTACACTTCCATCGTATCTATAAAGTTTAAGAACTGGCCTAGATCGGGGTAAGAGCTCCCCAATAGCCACCTATACAAAATCGCCAAAAGAGTGTTTTTCAATCTATACAACGGCTACTCTAAACCCTCAAAAGATCTTCTATTTCTTCTTCCCCAGATTAGCCACATCAAACCTAACGGAGCAAAGGTACACACCTCTCTCCTTCTCCTTTCGACTCTCCCTGCCCACCAACAGCAAATAAACTGAGCTACCCTCTCCGGGAAGACCCATGACATTCCAAAAAAATTCAAAATGAGATTCCACAGCTCTTTTGTTACCGTACAGTGGAGAAAACTATGAGACACCATCTCTGCATCTCTCTTACGAAGACAACACCAGTTGATTACAATTTGACGCCTCCTAATCAAACTGTCAATGGTAAGGATATTTTCTCTACCTGCACACCAAACAAAAAACACCACCTTCAACGTTGCACCACAGGACCATATCTTCCTCCAAAGCCCATCCGACTCCCTTGGAACCGATAGCATGGCGTAGAAGGATTTTACACTAAACTTACCTCCCTCAGCTGCAAGCCATCTCAGCGAATCCTGCCCATTAACTAGATTACTCACTGAGTAGATCATCTCCATCATCTCCTCGTAATCCCCCACCTCCAAATCAAGTAGATTTCTTCTCAACGGAATGCTCCAAGAGACTTGACCCTTCAAACACTCAAGATTATCTTTAACGGGAGCGTCCTAATCTGCTACCACGCTGAACAAGGTAGGATAAGCCTCCTCCAATCTTATATCCCCATGCCATCTATCTTTCCAAAACTTGGTTCTTGATCCACTGCCCACCCTCGTGCCAACTTGGTTAGCAAAGACCTCCCACCCCATACGGATACCGTTCCATAAACCTTTACCATAAGAACTAGACACATTCAGGGTCGTCCAATCTCCCCAAGCACTTTGTCGCATGCAAATCTCCATAACCATTTTCTTAGAAGAGTTGAGTTGAAGAGGCCAATTCTTCTGATTCCTCAACCCCCCTCTCTAACTGGAGTGCATACCGTATCCCAATCCACCAAGTGATACTTAAACTCCTCTCCTACACCATCCCATAAAAAGTCCCTTTGTAACTTTTCCAATCTCTTGATAATGGCCACAGGAATAGTAAACAATGACAGGAAGTAAGTGGGTAGACTAAAAAGGATACTCTTCATAAGAGTAAGGCACGTGCCTTTGGACAAATAGTGCCTTTTCCATCCCACCAGCCTCTTCTAAAACCTTTCCACCACCACGTCCTAAATAGACTGTGCTTTGACAGAATCGCCCAATGGCATTCCAAGATAGGTATCCAAAAGGATGCCCACCCTACACCACAATATTGCAACACAACTTTCCATGTTAACCACATCTCCCACTGGATAGATCTCCGACTTCCCCAAATTCACTTTCAGACTAGAAACAGCTTCAAAGCATATTAAAATACACCGTAGATAAGCAAGCTGCTCTTGGCTAGCCCCACAAAAAATAATGGTTTCATCAACAAACAACAGATGTGATACTGACAATTGTTCTAATCCACCCCCTCTCGTCGTTCCCACCTCAAAACCTTCCATCAACCTTGCATTCACTGTCCAGTCAATCATCCTAATCAAAGTTTCCATGACCAAAATAAACAAAAAAAGGGATAACGGATAACCTTGCCTCAATCCCCTTGATGTTTGCAAAAACCCTGTTGGGATACCATTGACTAGAACCGATAGCTTCACTGTCAACAAGCACCACCAAATCCATTTTCTCCATCTCTCCCCAAAGTCCATCCTTCGAAGAATGTACAAGAGGAAGCCCAAACTAATATGGTCGTAGGCTTTTTCAATATCCAATTTGCAAATGATTCCTGGAATCCAACTTCTAAGTCTAGAATCTAACGCTTCATTGGCCACCAAAAATATTTTGGGAAACAGAGACTAAAAAGCCTAAGATTGTCTTCAAACGAGAAGCCAAAATTTTGGCCACCCACTTGTACACACTGCTCAATAAGTTGATAGGTCTAAAGTCTTTATTGTCATTCGCTCCACCTTTCTTCAAAATGAGTGCCACAAAGGTAGCATTTAGGCTCCTGTCAAATTCCCTTGAAGCATGGAAAGCAGCTAGCATCCGCATAATATTGTCCTTAACAATGCTCCAGCAATGCACAAAAAAAGCCATAAGCATACCGTCAGGCCCCGGTGCCTTATCACCATTCAAGGATTTAAGAGCATCTAGAACTTCCTCCTCCGTAAATTCCCTCTTTAGGTCAAACTTTTTTTCCTCGCTTAGACAGTTGAACTCCCTACCATCCATCTCTGGCCTCCACAATTCTTGCTCAGTATAAAGATTTTTATAAAAGTCCACTATTCCTTCCCTCACCTGCTCCTCATCCTCTAACACCTCCTCACCAATTTTGATCTTCCAAATGTGATTAGTCCTCCCGTGGGCATTGGCAATCCGGTGAAAGAACTTGGTGTTTTTGTCCTCTGCTTTGAGCTACAATGACCTCGACTTTTGACGCCAATTGATCTCCTCGCATTTGACTAACTTGCCAAATTCCTCGTTTAGTTCAACTCTCCGGACTCTATCACTCTCCATCAGGGACCCCCGCATTTCCACCCCATCCAACCTTCTAATATTCTCCAGCACCAGGTCCTTCATCACCTCAATTCTGCCAAACTCCTCCCTATTCCACTTGACAAGATCATTTTTTAGCATTTTCAACTTTTTTGCTATCACAAAACTAGGATTGCCTGCGACTACGTAGCTACTCCACCACCCTGCCACTTTCTCCATAAAGCCCTCCACTTGCAGCCACATGTTCTCAAACCGAAAAGGGCTTTGCCCCCTTCGAATGCCACCACAATCTAACAAAATGGGCACATGATCCAAAATAGGCCTTGGTAATGCCAATTGAACCAACCCCGCAAACTGCTCCTCCCAAGAGGTTGATACCAAGAACCGATTAATACGAGACATTGAGAGATTCGCTTGACTATTAGACCATGTAAATGGGACCCCCGACAGAGGAAGGTCAACCAACTCTAAATCGTCAATAATTGGCCCCCCATAGTGATTATAATTACAAGCAATAACTTGGAGATTTCTCCACAACCCAAAAACTGAATTAAGGGAAGGTTACTACATAGTTTCCCTGAAGTGATTTAATTACTATTTATTAAAGCATGAATGCCTTTACACTATGACAGTACTCTTCTCATTTAATACAGATTAACTTTTGCACATGAGAAAGAAGCTTGAGCTTCATCTCTTTGGCATAACACAAGCTTGGGAAAGCTCTAAAAAAACCAAAGCTCTCACAGCCCTGCTCTATGTGCGGCAATTGGCTAGGAAGGGCGTTAGCGTGGAAGGAAAAACAATTGCAGCCCAACCACCACAGGAAAACTAGGCTATTGGTAGGTTAGTGAAACTGTAAAGGTTATACCCTACTAGATTGGGACAGGTTTTGATTTGTCTTCAATTTATTGAACCAAATACTATTTATACTAGATGCCACCCCATGGACAATCAATAGATTGCTACCAACTTTACCATAAAAATCAAGAATCAGGTACAACTGAAGACAATTGATAGTGTAACATAACTCAAACAAATTCTTCGACCTTTTGGAGGCAAATAAGCTGCTAGGGTTTCTAATTCATTATATTCACCAACCAACTCTAGAACATCAAATGTATATTTTTCAGAAGTGCGTGCCTCTACATGTGCAACATGAAATATTTCAAAAAATAGCAGCATCTTGCAGCAGATTTACTTGTCACCAAAGCTAAATTGTAGTGTAAAAAAAAATAAAAAAAACAGGCAGAGTATTATCACCTTCATTAGTTCTTCAAGAAGGCGAGGTGCAAGTTCAAGCATGTGTCTAAAATCACGTAACAAAGCTGGTGATAAAGCTCCTGATTCACGGGTTAATTGGGCTTGAACCAACAATTCTGTCTGCACAGGATAAAACAGTTGAGTACATGAACCAAAACGTCTAGTAGGAGGACCCCACAACATGTAATGCATGACATAGTCAAAAGGTAGGAAGCATGTCACCTTTACTAAGGCTGGATGCTGCTTCCAAAACTTAGCTTGTTCTTGCCTTATGTTCTTAAGGTCCAAGTTCAACTCACTCCTAACTAACACAAACAGCTTCTGAAGGGGCTCTCCATCACTCCGACGAACAGGAATTTCCATGTATTCTGCAGCCTTTATGAAAACATCCATGACTTTGCTGTATCACTAACATAATGTTAGGACAAAAGCACAGAGAAGAACAAAGACAGTACATTACACTGATTATTGCAAATAAAATAGCTCCCTCTCCTGCAAAAGAACATCTATAGCAACTTGCAGAGAGAAAAAAAACGCAGTTTCTTCTTTCTTTTCCTTTGTAGCAGGTGGAGAAGTTAAGGCATAAAACTACATTTGTTCTTGACCAAATAATGTAATAACAGAAAGAAAAATACAGAAAAATAAAATTAGATGTTTCAATTATAAAGTTTAACTGTGTTCTGCCACATAGTGACGCATTCAAAACAAAGGCTGCATACACGAACTCTTCAACATTATAAAGAACACTTTAAATTGCCATGTCATTCCATGACAGTTTATCTCTACCTGAAACAACAACAACATAATATTCGGCCTTTTACAGAAGTGAAATTTCAAACCATTTTGCTAGTAAAATCGCAAATCAGCGAAAAGAAAAGTGTACCTTGGGGCTAAAGAAGGCTTCATGAAGTAGTAATATGCAGATAACGTCTGATGCATGACATAATTTCCAGTATATTTTGAAGACCTTGACAAATATATAACAGCCATCATCAAGGGAAGAAGAATACAGACTCCAACTATCCCAAGTAGTAGTATGCCACCAGATGCTCCATCAATGTTCAGAAGAAACTGAGGAAGTGCTATTCCCATTTGAAGTCCCTGACTCAAACAAAAATATGAAATTCAGGTTCTCTCTTCTAAATCAAGTTCCATAGTAGAGAAGAAAAATTAAGCCAGTGAATGGTTTCTCCCTCCGCAGTAATACTACCTGCCTTCCATCTGGATGGCCATATTTCTCAAAGTTCTCACGTGATATTGGATCTGTCAGAGCCTGATAAGCCTTTGATATGAATTCCACAAAATAATTGTGGGCCTCTAGAGAAAGGGAGAATTAAGTCAATAAGCATATGCCACAACAGAGAAGCATCAGATTTCTACCCAAGTTGATGAGAAAAATGAACAATAAGATATAGAACACCTTCAACCTGGATCTGGATTTTTATCAGGGTGGTATTGGATAGAAAGTTTCCTATATGCCTTCTTTATTTCAGAATCCGAAGCTCCATGTTCTAATCCAAGAATACTGAATGGCTCAAACACTTGAATCTGAAGAATAAGAAAACAAGCAACAAGTTATTTCCTTTTTGAGGAGCAAATTAAACGAGAAATCAGATTTTTCGTTAAATGTCTTATATAACTGACGGAAGTCCACTTAGATAATCAATATATACCTAAAGAACATTAACTGTCATATTTAACATTCAGAATACATACATATATAAGTATACACATACATGTACATAGCACATAAATAATGAATTTAATTACATTAACATCATCCATAATAGACTCACTGTTTAAGGGAAACTTCTACATTCCATTCCTATTGCAATAGTGACTGATCACATAGAGTATTCATGCTTAAAGTCCTTTACTACCAAAGCAAACCCTAACAGTGGAGTATCAAGCAATGATATAAAGATTACCTCACGGCTAACATGTTTGATGTAATAAACCAAGCCTGCCATGATGACCCAAAGTAGCACAAGCATTAAGTTACTATATGTCGAAAAGTTAGATATCTGAAAAGGAAACCAAAAGAGTTAGAATACAGGAAAACATAATCACACATAAGATTCAAATTCAAGTAATACACAATGGATGAGAAATTTACACGTCTAAATATGGATTTCCGGTACTTCCCAGAACGGAAGCAAACCGAACACTGGCAGTGAATGCTCTTTGTCTTTTTAGAGGCTGCTTGACATAACTTCAGTATTGTGTAAGGCACTAATGGCAGAGCCATCATAGTTAAGACGAAGATCGGAAAGAGTGCATTGTTCTCTTCTGAAGTAGCCATATTGAATTTCTATTCAAGAAGAGTTCTATAAGACCAATAATATATACTCCTGCAGAGATTATTCCAATTAGGATACCTGAATTTCAAATGTGTATATATACATATCCAACAAAAGTACATCCTGTGCCCAGAAAGGGCAGAAAGAATTAGGAGATTTAAGGCTGCAAATGCATATAGAGGACATCATTTAATCTACTCTTAATTCAGACAAAAAAAATGTTCTCTAGTCACATGCACAAAATAGAGTAACAAGACAACTCAGAGCTACATACTTCTACATATCAATGGAATATCAGCATCCAGAATGATATCCCATTATAAAGTACACTATATCAGCAGTTGCAAGGAAAACAACGTGAAAGATAACAGAAAATAATGGCTCAAAAAGTTACAAAAATTAACTACTTTGAGATCCCATGGCTGAAATTCAAGATCACAGTGATGGTTTTGTTCCCTGACCGAAGGTTCAAAATGACAACTGAAAAGGGGATGTAAAACCTTGGGCACCTGTGACCTTTAACTATTATGGAAATAAATAGGACAAACTTAATATCAAAGAGCATATACTAACATTACACTTGCACATTGTGCTTAAGGGCTCAATGTGTAAGATGGTGTATAATAAATAATGGCCACAAATAAAACAAGTCTACTTTATCCTTGTTTTTTTATTAGTTTTCAGCTCTTTATCATACGTTAGTTTATTCTTTTTGACCCTTGTGATTAGTAGCCCCTTCACTCTTAAGACTTGACTGCTCCGGTATCAAGTTAACAACCAGTCAGGCAGTTACTACGCACTTCAATGGATATTAAAATATAAACCAATTGATTTGGTGTATCCTACCCATTTTGTTACAGTTCTCCCCATTCTAATTCCCCTAAATTTTATGGGGGTTTGGCAAAACCTTCGTGAATTTCAACCTTGTTCTACTCAACATCATGCTGAAGTTGCTTCTTTCTCAAATTTGTTGATGTCATTAGTCTGATTAGAAGCTTCGAAAAAAAACAAAAAAAAAAAAATCCCTCTTTTGGGGTGGAGGGAAGTGCCTCTATGGGCTAAAGAAGACCTCTTGGATTAGTAGCACTTTGCACCAAATTTTCACCTTACATGCAGAAAGCTTGTGCTTATGATCTATGTCCTCAAGCATTCCGTTACATCATGTCTAGGATCTGCAAGGAAAGTGTGCTGACAAGAACAACCATCAATGTTACCAAACCTCAACAATCCTAAAATTTGAATTGGACAAAGCCCCGTGAGGTTTCCAAAATAAATTCAGGGACATCCCCTGCTTTTCAATTTAAATCTGTGTGTGTGTGTGTGTGTGTGTGTGTGTACGCGCAAGGGAACCCCTTTCCACTTTACCATTGTTGCAATACCACTACCATCCTCACTGACCACTGTCATATACAAACATATAACTGTCTTATGGACAACCCAACACCATAACCCACCAAAATCACCATTATTGCCACCATGCCGATTCCACTCACCACTATTCAACCATCACAAACTCAAGGACAATCTCCTTTGACAACACACCATCAGCTATTGCAACTTTTTTAATTACCCTCAGGCCTCTGCTACCACATCGTTGCCAACAACATTTAAGTCATCATCACAAAAATGGAACTTGTAATCGTTATTAGTAGCCCAACACCATAACCCATCTATCTATTATAGACCCAGTGCCAAATTAATCATAAATTGAACAAAATCTTCTGATTAATTTTTTTTTTTTTTTTTGGATAAGTCAATTGCTTCTAATTAATAACTTAAACCAATATATAATTTTCCAATCAATTTCAATTTCAATTTCAATACAATGGACTTATTTTATAATCATTTAAGATTGAATCAGAGGTAGTGATTAATTCGTTGAATCAATTTGAATCAATTTTAGAGAGAGAAAAATAGATGAACTCATTGGGGCGTTAGATGCACAAATTTAATATACCGTGGACTTCTTGGATGATTCATCCAATGGCCGATGGCCTCAATCAACTAGTCTTCAACACTAACAATCGTTAAACACACCAGTTCCATGACAGATTTGGTCATGGTCGTTGGGTTTATAGTGTGTGTTCGACGGTGGTGATCATCGTTGATGAGGGGGATGGTGATTTTGATATTGGTGCGACAAAGACTGTGGAATTCAGGTGGAGGAAGGTGGGCATTGGACCAATGGCGGATAACAGAGGCAAAGGTGAAAGGTCGTAGGTGGAAGGTGGTGGTAACAAGGCAGAGTTTGAATCAGGTGGAGGAAGGTGGATAATGGCCTGCGGACGGTGGACGGTGGACGATAGAGGTGGAGGTGAATGGTGGAAGGAGGTGGAGGTGTGGCAAAGTTTGAATGGGCAGAGGAAGGTCGATACTAGACCGTAGATGGACTATGAAGGTGAAGGTGGACCGTGGAGGTGGGGAAGCGGGCGGGAGAAAGTGGAAGGTTGCGGTGGCATTGGAGTTGTGGTGGCAAGAGAGAGAGAGATCTAATTTTTTGAACCAATGGTGTACAGTTGATGATGGTGGTTTTGATTAAGGTTAATTAGGGGTGCACAAACGAATAGAAAAATCCAAGAACCAAACCAACCCCGTCTCTATGGGTCAGTTTGGTTCGGGTCTGTCAAATGATCGGTTCGGTTCTGAGTCTTAAAAATGCCAATCCGATCTATTCGGTTCAATTCTCGGTTTCATATTTTATGGACCCGAAACAAACCGAGACCCGATATTTGTATCTCATAAAAGTCTATATATATTTTATATATGCCATTAAATAATTGTTATTTGTACTTAATTATTATTGATTTTTGTTTATGTTTTTTTTTTTTTTGAAAAATTAAGGATGCGAGACAAATCCTAATATTTTATTTTTTAAAATAAATAAGTAAATAATATGCAATTAAAGTGGAACTGGACCGACTTGACCTGATTTGTACCCGAGGTATGGAACCGAGCCAGGTTGGGTCAGTTCTAGGCCCAAAATTTTAGAACTAGCCAATATCAGGTCGGTTCTGGGTCTAGTATGGACCCAACCCATGCGCACCCCTAATTTTGATATAGTATGGTAAATGTCACCGTTCATGAATTAAATTGCTTATGTGGCAAAATGTAATTGGAAGTTAATAGATTTTTATATGTTTGCTTATAATGTGCATAAACGTATGTAGTTGATTTTTATTAGTTAAGGGCAAAATTGTCATATTATAATTTTAGGATTGTGAGGTCATGTTTTTTCCATCCAACTCATTAATGGAGTGGAAATGGAGGGGGTGTTACTATATGTCGGAAACCTCGTGGTTACCAGTTTAATTTCCCTTGTTCTTTTAGTTTAAATAAGATGCCATGATAAGAGAATTTGAGAACAATATAAAAAGGGCATCACCAAGTCCATAGCCTTTTTTATGCTTCCATAGCTCTCCCTCTTACATGTGTAGGCTAGAGAGGCATTTTGGTTCCATAAATAAGGTTGGAATTATCAACTCACTATCGAAATAAGAAGAGGAACAAAGAACAAAAAAGTGAGAAATTAAGACTGCATGGCCTACAAAGTACCACCCACAAGTGAAATCCTGGAATAATAACCTGAATGATTACATCCACCACTGGGTTATATAGAGAATTATAACTCATTACAGTGGAACATTTTTTTTGACAAAGTGAGGAGGGCCTTGCTAAACAGTAAAAAGTGGTGTATGTCCGTCAATGGCCATTCCTGCCCCAGTTTCAAAGCCTTCAACAGCGAAATCCCAAGAATAAAAAAGCCTATCCATTGATATCAAATATTCTTTATGGACAATTGATGCACCTTCCCCCAAAATAATAATAATAATAATAATAATAATAATAATAATAATTTTGAATAAAGAACTACAACTGCAGGTAGGCATTTTCTCGGGTAAAATTGATCTCTTTTTTTCTTATCCACTCTCGAACACTCATGGCCAGTGATTAAATACAATTATAAAGCAAACTAAGCAAACTTGAAGATGACTGCCCTGAAGTAACCTACTAACAACAAATTGAGTTAAAATATATGGCTGTGCACTACATAAATTTAAAGAAACAAAATTACCAATATACAGGTTAAGACCTGAGACATTTTAGCATCGCCCAACAAAATATTGCAAGAGTCCCAACTTACTATAAAGAATTTGTGAGGGAAAATAATATCACGTCAGATGAAAAAATAAACGGCGATAACTACCTGTCAGCAGATTTCAAAAGTCAATAAGTCTCAGTAATCAATGACTATTCATCAATTAAACGTATCAAGAAGAAAAAATGGACAGCGTAACTAAGTATGTAATGTATACGAATATACATACATACATGTATATGCACGCAAAATTCAAATTGGAATTGAGTACGATTTGATTCAGTTGTATGACGGAAGCGGTAACATAGATCATCATATTCAGAAACCGGTTGAGGTTTGAGCCTTTGAGGTTGAGGTTGAGATTTGTACCTCGTCGGAGGTTATCGCCGCAGAGTTGACTCAGAAATACGAAACTCTCCCAGCTGCCATGACCCGGGCTAAATTGTTCCAAACTTTCCAACGAAATGAGCCCTAGGAAAGTTTGATGAAAGTTGAAACGCTTACCACAGGGCCTTGAGCTCACTTGGGTGGACATGGGCCGGGGTGGCTTTGGCACCCTAACCCGGATCCACACCGCTCGAGGCCAAACTCCCTATTGGGTTATGGTTCTGATTCGGCTCCGTTTTTCATGTTACCAGAAATAAAATAAAAAAAATTAAAAACTTATCGTAAATGTGACCATCGATCAAAGAAAAATGATTCTAAAAACTTATAAAACTCATTTTTATTGGTTCTTAAAATTATAATATTTTCTAAAAAAAATTTGAAAACAAATTCCAAAACTGATTTACCATATATAGTTTTGATGAAAATAACATTCAAAACTAATTTTTCAAGCTCGGTTTTGACAAATTATAAAAAACAAAAAACGAAATTGTAACCAAACCCGGTAATATATCCGAAAGCTATTTATTATAAGTTTTTGTCACATATGAATGCAAATGTAGCAAGTCCTTTTCCACCATTATAACCCATTCTATGCTTTCCTCATTGACAAATAGCATATGTATATATATTACCATTATAAGTTTTAAATGAACACAGCTCAAGAATTTGCCATGCAATGCTATATAAAGAACAAAAATACAATAGGATCCATCATATTTTAAAGTTCGTAGAGAGGAGATGGTCAAGAGATAACAAGATGGAGAGGAGGATCATTCTAATAGGCTGGAAAACTTTTGAATTCTCTTCGGACAACAGAGGTAAAGAGTCCGGGTTAGATTGATCGAAAGGGGAAAGGGTGTTTAGAGAGCTATTGTGTTGTGGGGTGCTAAGATCCAGTGGATAAGTGGCAAGCTTTTCTGAAGCTTTTCTACGACCGCGTGGAAGGAGGTTCCTGGGTAGTTTGAGCGGTGGCTCCTGTTCGATGGAGTGCTGGTCTAAGGTAAATAGTGGAAGAAATTTCATTGAAATTACATCAAAGGGTTTGAAAATGGTGGAGAGAGTAAGAATTCAGGAATCAGATTTTTGGGAATGGGTGATCAGTTGTGGCTGGTGTGATGATGGAGTTTCAACGGCGTGAGAAGCTTGAGAAACAAGCAGAGAAACCTTTGTTTCTACAAGTGGCAAGTTTGCAGAGGTGGCCAGAAAACTCTATAAAGGTACGTCCCTCAGGTTGGAGGGATTGTGATGTGGAAGTTATTCCTTTATCTTGTGTAGAGATGTATGCTTTTTTGAAACATTGCTTGCTTGGAAGGTTCGAAAATTTTGTTACAGTAATGCCGGAAGCAAAGTCTCTTAAAATTTGGGTAGAGCATCTGTGGAAGGTAACAACTGGAGTTAAAATCTTTGACATGCATGGAGCTTTCTCTTTGTTCATTTTCTCGTCAGAGAAAGAAGCTAAGCGAATTCTTGCGAAGGAATGGGTTACAGATGGCCACCATTTGGTCTTGGAAAAATTGTCAATGAACGGAGGTTGTTACAATTCATTTTTCAAACCTCGTGAGTGTTGGGTTCGTATCATGGGTCTGCCGATTTCCCTTTTGAGATTTGTCTGTTTTCCAGAAAATCGGAGATCACTGTGGAGGTTTCTTGGGATTGGATGAGGCGTTAAAGAATAAGCATTGTTTCCGATGGGCAAGGCTTAGAGTGAAGGCATACACGAATCAAATTTCAGCCTCCGTATTAATTGGCATTGGGCCAGCTCGATTTGAACTACCTGTGTGGGCAGAGATGGGGCCCCGTGTGTTTCATCGAAACTGTGTTATGGAAGGCAGAGGTATTAACGACCAGCTTGGAGTGGAGAAAAAGGTGAAGAGTGGTCATCAATTTGCTAAAGTGCATGGAGGTAGGTGGTCAAATCAAGTAGGGTATGGGGTACATTACACAATCTATGGACAAGGTCTGAATTTTAAAAGTAAGTGGAATATAGCTATTTCAGGGTCACAAGAGATGCTCTGCAGTAAGCCATGTTCTACTTTTCAGTCGGGTCGGTTTCGTAAGAATTGGAAGCCTATGGGAGCTTATAGGCCTTGCTTTTCACAGGCTGAAAAAGGCAAATGGGCCTTAACAAATAATAGGCCGAGATTAAATAGTGGGCATTTTAGTGAAGGTAAACCCAAGCCTGCAAGCTGTGTGAGGAAAAAGTGGATAGTTAAAAAGGCCCAACCTGGCTTTAGTTCAATGAAAACTCAGAGTTTGGGCTTTCCCAGATTTGGTGATTACTTACAAAGGCCCATGGAATAGGGGCTTTCTTTTTTGGAGGAGGCTGGGTTTTTCGTCTAGTGGAAGGCACTGCGATGCAGTAGGGTTTGATTTAGCTATGAGAACAAACAAAATGGGGAATGTGATATAAGAGACAGCGCATATTGAACAAACATCAGTTGGTAAAGGCGTGGAAGAGTTCCAGGAAGATAACCTATTTCCCCAAGTAACAACTCCTCCGTAGGTGCTTATTTTGGGGGAAAGGTCTACTACAGATTTTATGATGGACCCTGGTCTGGGAGCTTTCATGATTAGGAAGCAAATTGGTGATCTTGGGGGAACTTTAGAGGGGAGTCTCAAGGAAAATCGATGGTGGTAATTTTTCAATAGTGAAGGGGAAGCTGGTTTTGATGTAGGGAATTATGAGTCAGATTTTAGTAGAGACTCTTTGCAAGATGATGGGTTTAATATAGTGAGATGGAATTTGACCAATGCAAACCTAATAGTTAATATGAAGGATTCAGTTCTAGAACAATGTTCCCCCCTAGCAGTGATGCGACCAGGGGAGTTTGCTCTTGTGCAGGGCCAGCAGGCAGATTTTCCTGTTCTGACAAATGGAGAGATATTGTGGTCAGACTGGGTTAACAAAAAACTAAAAAAGTTGAGTGCTCTTCTAGGGCTTTCCTGTGAAGGTTTTGAGGATGATGCAAAAAAGATTGGTTGATACCATTGAAAAAAGATGGAGGGAGCAACATTATAAACAATATGTTAAGAAATCAAAAAGTGGTGCTTCTTCATCCACGAAAGACAAGGAATTGAAAAACCTGATAAGTTCTGTAAATTATGAAGGGAGAAAGGGTGGTTTAGAAGACAGGAGAGGTAGTGGCAGTGGCAGGGGTGGAGGGCATGTTAAGGAAATTCTTAAGTTTTCTTTATGAAGCTAAAAATTGTTGGCTGGAACGTGAGTGGGATTAATGACCTGGATAAGAGAATAATGGTGAAGTCTTTGTTGAATGTTTGGAGGGTGGATTTAGTATGACTGCAAGAAACCAAAATGGAGAATGTTTCATTGGACATAGTGAAATCCTTGTGGGGTAGTCGTTTTGTGGATTGGATTTTTTTGAGGGCTCAAGGGGTTGCTGGGGGTGTGCTTCTTATGTGGGATAAACATGTTTTGATGAGCATTGACTCAGTTATAGGGACTCATTCAGTGTCAAGCCTTTTTTCAAATATTGAGGATGGTTTTCAATGTATTTTCTCAAGTGTTTATGGCCTAGTTATGAATACTCAAAGAAAAGAGTCGTGGCATGACCTTCTTCAGGTTAGAGGAAAATGGGAGGAACCTTGGTGTATTGGAGGCGATTTTAATGTGATTCGATTTCTAGGTGAAAGTAAGGGTTGCTCTCATATATCCACAATCATGATGGAGTTTACTGATTTTATTGAGTCCAATGATTTAATGGATCTTTTCTTGGACGGAGCAGGGTATACTTTTAGTAATAATAGAGATAGACCTTGTTTGTCGTGGAGTGATCAGTTTTTGGTTTCCCCGGAATGGGAAGAACACTTTCCCACTGTGGTCCAAAGTGCTTACCCTCGCCCGATTTCAAATCATATCCCCATTGTTCTTGATTGTGGGGGCATTCGTCTAAGAAAAAGCCCTTTTTGGTTTGAAAATATGTTGCTAAAGGTTGATGGTTTTATTCAAAGGGTTGGGGAATGGTGGAGGAGTTATTTAGTGACTGGTTTTCCGAGCTATGTGGTGGCAAAAAAGCTTAACCTTCTGAAACAAGATATTATGAGATAGAACATGGATGAGTTTGGAAATATAAGTGTTCAAAAGGTAAGAACTTTACAAATTATAAAAGATCTTGATTCTCTTAAAGGGGAGTGAAATCTCTCTAGTGAATACATTCTGAAGAGGGAAGAAGCAAAAGAGGAGTTAGGCAGAGTGGTTCTAACAGAAGAGATCAACTAGAGGCAAAAGGCTAGATCATTATGGCTAAAGGAAGGAGATAAATACAAAAAAAATTCACAGGATGGCTAATGCTCATAGAAGAAACAATAACATTGGTTGTTTGATAGTTAAGGGGGTAGAGTTAAGATATGAGGATGACATTAAAGAGGCTATGATCAACTTTTATAAGCAGTTGTTTACTGAGTCGTGTGGTAAGAGGCCCAAATTGGATGGTATGGAGTTCTCTATGCTTTCACTGTATGATAAAGATAGCTTAGAGATACATTTCTCAGAATAGGAGGTGGTGGCTGCCCTGAAAGGGTACAATGGTGACAAAGCACCTGGATCAGATGGTTTCACTATGACTTTCATTGTAAACAGCTGGCATTTTCTTAGAGAGGACTTTATGGCCATTATGCATCATTTTTATGAGTATGGTTATTTTGAGAAAAGTTTGAACTCTACATTCATAGCTCTTATTCCAAAGAAAAGTGGTGTTATTAAACCAAAAGACTTTATACCTATTAGCCTGGTGGGGTGCATACACAAATTGGTGTCCAAGATCTTGGCAACAAGGTTAAAAAAAGTGGTGGGTAGTGTTATTTCGGAATCACAAAATGCTTTTGTTGGGGGGAGGCAAATCCTTGGTTTAGTGGCAAATGAGGTAGTAGATTCTTGCATTTGAAGTGGAGCTCCTAGGCTAATATGTAAACTTAATATTGAGAAGGCCTATGATCACGTTAACTATGACTTCCTTTTGTACTTGTTGGAGAGGCCGGGCTCTGGAGGAAAATGGAGGAGTTGGATTAATTATTGCATCTCTTTGGTGAGTTTTTCTGTTTTGGTAAATGGATCTCCAGTAGGTTTCTTTGATAGCCACAGAGGTCTACGGCAAGGTGACCACTGTCTCCTTATCTTTTCATTATTGTAATGGAGGTCCTTAGTAGGATGATCAGTAGGGCAGTTCAAGGTGGGATACTAGGCTCTTTTATGGTCGGCATGAGCAATGACGAGTCAGTTTCAGTGTCTCATCTTCTTTTTGTAGATGATACCATTATTTTTTGTGATGCAGTTAAGGAGCAATTGAGACACCTTTATTGTGTTTTAATATTTTTTTAGGCAATTGCAGGCTTACGGGTTAATGTGGAAAAATGCGAGATTATTCTAGTATGTGATGTGCAAGATATTCAAGCATTAGCTAATTGTGTGAGATTCAAAGTAAGTTGTCTTTCAACTGTCTATTTAGGTATCTCTCCTAGAGCTTCTTTCAAGGCCATCTCAGTTTGGGACAGTATCATAGAGCGTTTTGAGAAAAAACTTGCATTCTGAAAAAAACAATATCTATCCAAAGGGGGCAAGTTGACTCTGATTAAAAGCATGCTTTCTAGTTTACCTATATATTTCATGTCTTTATTCACCATCCCGGTTTTGATGGTAAAGAGATTAGAAAAGCTTCAAAGAGATTTTCTATGGGGGGGTGCAAGTGAGGAATTCAAATATCACTTTGTGGCTTGGAATCAGGTTTGTGTTCCAATCCAGAAGGGTGGTTTGGGCATTCTGCAGTTCAATCTCTTAATCAAACTCTTTTAGCAAAATGGTTGCAGAGGTTTGCTTCAGAAAATGGTCGTTTGTGGACTGTGGTGGTATCTAGTAAGTATGGCTTAGAGATTGGAGGTTAGACCACAAAGGAAGTCAAGTCTTCCTACGGGGTTAGCCTCTGAAAAGGAATTATGAAAGGTTGGCAAGAATTTCTAAGTCATACTAGTTTTTCAATAGGCAATGGAAGAAGAGTTATGTTTTGGCAAGATGCGTGGTGTATGGATGTCCTACTCTTTGAAGCTTTTCTAGGTCTTTATGCTATTGCTAGGGAGAAGCGGGCCATGGTAGCAGATTACTTGAGGCTCACTGATTCAGAAAGTTTTTGGGAGCCTATTTTTGTTTGTGGTTTTCATGAATGGGAACTTGATTCAATGGAGAAGCTGCTGCATGTTTTATATGGTTCAAAGATAAACCGAGGAAAAGGGGATGTGATGTTATAGGATGATAATAGAGGTTAATTTTCTGTAAAATCTTTCCACAAGTTGCTACAAGGTGGCAATATTAGACCTTTTTCCTTGGAGGTATATATGGAAGGTGGGAGCTCCAACAAAAGTTGCTTTCTTCATTTGGACTGCAGTTCTAGACTTCTATATTGACTATTGATAATCTTAGTAAAAGAGGTAAGATGCTTCCCAATTAGTTCATTTTGTGTAAAAGAGCAGAGGAGTCAGTAAATCACCTTCTAGTTCGTTGCGATGTAGCTTGGCAACTTTGGAGCCTAATCCTATCCATTTTTGGCATCTCCTGGGTTATGCCTAAATCGATTCTTTTTTTCTTCAAGTTTTGGTTTAATGGCTGTGAAGTGAAAAATGCAAAGAAAGCCTGAAGGATAGCTCCTTGTTGTGTGATGTGGGGCTTTTGGAAGGAGCGAAATTAGAGGACTTTCGAAGATGTTGAATTAACTGTCCATAGATTAAAGTCTGTTTTGTTGAATATTTTTCATTTTTGGTTGTCTGATCATTTTTGTGAATCTTCTTTAGCTTTTATTGACTTTATAGGGGACCTTAACTGTGGAGTAGGCATATAATTTTTGTATATAGCTTGTGTTCAGTTGTCTTGCATTTCTTTGGCCGTTTCTTTTGATAAAACTTTGCTTATAAAAACATATATATATATATATACACACAATAGGCTGCAAGGTTAGGTCCAATGGCTCTTAGCTCAAAAGTTAGAGCTTTTTCGATTATTGTTTCTAGAAAAGCTAGGGTAGGGTCCTTGATGAACACTTGCTTTGGAAATTACTTTCAAATCCTATCTTAAGATGATTAGCACTTGGGACTCCACGAATTTGTGTCCACAACACAATTATAAATATGATTCTTGCAATTATAAATAAGGGTTTTAAAAGTTTTTCTCAAATAATTCTCTGGCAAGTTTCAAATTTTAATTATGATACAAATATATTTATAATTTCCATTAACAAACTTTAAGTTAATGACTTTTTTTTTTTTGTAAATTCGGGTTTTTAATGACATCCATCCATATATGAACAAGCCACCTGCAATTTATGTCTTGACTTGTCTGATTAGTACATAGTAAACAATTTAGAAGAGAGAAGTGACAAATCCGTAATTTGCCCTTACGGTTTTCTTATAACGTACACACTTATTTGAAGGTTCCTTTCAATAATGAAAATTATGGCACTGACGGATTAGTTAAATATTATGTACACTGCAATAAGATAATTATTCATGATCTAAAAGATACTCATATAATTAGGATTCGGCCGATACATATTATATCTATATGACCCACAACACTATAAATGAAAGCCAGAGGATATCCAATCGAATATCTTATGATCCTAAGATATTTATGTATCCTTAGATTACCAAGAAATAAACATACCATGAATTTGTGATTGGCAATTAGTTAACGTAAGTTTGAGTCAGAGGAGAGAGATCGGCTTAGATCAACACAGTAGAAACTGTCTTTATTTTTTGGAAAATTTGAGCTAGAAATAGATTTAAAAAATGGAAAATTTGGATAGATGGCTTGAATATTGGTGAAATTCATGCTTATAAAAGCTAAGAAAAATGGTATTTTGCAGGTACAAGCAAGCAAAGAAAAACAAGAAAAGAAAGAAACCTTTTTCATGAAAAAACCACACAGTTAAGAAAGATCCTCTGAGCAATATAAGAAAAATGGGCAATCCATTAGATTCATATACCTGAAAGCTGTTTATTATAAGTTTTTGTCGCATTCTAAAATATAAAAAAAATTAAGGTTGCCTCTGGTGGTTTGGGGTGCCTCTTCATGAATCCAATATTTGGAGTTTAAATATCCAAATAATTTTTTACAAGACTAGTAATAGAAAGTTTATGCTTATAAAAAAAGTTTATGATAATGATATCTCACCTATACTTGTGGTCTAGGTTCAATTAACAACCCCCCTCTCCATCCAAAATTCCTTGGTTTTCCAGTGTATCAAAAAAAAAAAAAAAAACCTACTTAAGCTATATTAAGTTTGATTGCCATTATGTATACAGAATGAATGTAATTAAACTAATTTAGTTCGCCAAATCATGTCTACATGTAATTATACGTATGTGTGATAGCAAACTCATGTACAAACAAAAAAAAAATTCGACATCTGTGGTAGCTTAATGTACTGAGAAGTCTTTGTGTATACAATTTGTTAATAATTTATTTGATGTCATCCATGCACGATAAATTATTAGCATTGTGTGTCCTTCCTCGGAGGTGAGATATTGGACTCTGCCTAATAGGGAATTCACCAACATATGAGTGGTAGAGTAATAATCAAGTGATGCTCTAGCAGTACGCAATAATTTATCTAACTGCATTGGATGAAATTGATAGAGATTGCAGAATAACCCTGAATCTGGGTATAATGCACACGTATAATATAAAAAATTATGATTTGATTAACAAAAACTAATTTACGTGACTAGTATCATATATTCGAGATCCCTCTACTTTAATCTTGAATAGCAACAAATATGACATTCGGGGTTCTTTTGCTTTGATCTCGAACAGCAACAAGTACACATCGTACACACCTTACTCTATAAATAATGAGCTCACAGCTACTAGATTTTTTTTCAAGAAAAACTGTGTATATGATATTATAATTATAACCCTAGCTACTCATAAACTACATATATATATATATATATACATATAAACTACAAGAGGGACCACAATATTAGTACGATTAGGGATTATTACGCAAATATAGATTTTTAATCTAACTTGAATTAATTTTTATTTATGTAAATTATAATTTATACTACTAAATAATTATTACTACACTTCATGTCATACTATAAATTATATTTCGAGCTTTATATTATTAAATCTTTATTAACGTAGTTAAACTAGATATTTGACTGAAATAAAAGATATTCTTTTAGCAACGAGAAATTTCTATTTGGACTATTGCGGAATCTTTAGCTAAATCAAAGATTCAAGAAAAAATTAAATTGATTGAAAAACAATTTATTAGTGAAATTTGTAATGATCATCACAATGTTTTTTGGGATAGAAAGAGACATATTGTCTCTCTTCCTTATGAAAATAATTTTTCAGATAGACAAATACCAACAATGACTCGTCCTTGTCAAATGAGTCAAGAATATCTTGAACTTTGTAAAAAGGAAATTGCTTCCTTACTTGAGAAAAAGCTCATTCGAAAATGCTATTCTTCTTGGAGTTGTACAGAATTTTATGTGTATAAAAATGTTGAAATTGAAAGGATTGTTTCCCAATTAGTTGTTAATTATAAACTCCTCAATAATGTCTTGAAATGGATTAGGTATTCTATACCTAATAAAAAATATTTACTTGACCATCGCATAAGACTCTTATCTTTTCTAAATTTGATTTAAAATCTGGATATTAGCAAATTCAAGTTGCTGAATCTGATAGATATAAAACAGTGTTTACTGTTCCCATAGGGCATTATGAATAGAATGTTATGCCTTTTGGTTTGAAAAATACTCCTTCTGAATTTTAGAATATTATGAATGATATTTTTATTCCTTACACTAATTTTATTCTTGTATATATTGATAATATTCTTGTCTTTTCTCAAACTTTGGAACAACATTTTCATCATTTAGATATATTTCGAAAAATTATCTTGCATAATGGATTAGTTATATCTGCTTTTAAAATGAAACTGTTTCAAACAACTGTTCATTTTTTGGGTCATAACATCCATCAAGGACAAATTTTTCTATTACACGTAATATAGAGTTTGCCTCTAAATTTCTTAATGAAATTTTGAATAAAAGTCAATTACAAAGATTTTAAGGGAGTTTAAATTATATTAATCCCTATTATAAAAACCTTGCAAAAGATTCTACTGTACTATATGATAGATTAAAGAAAACTCTTTACCCATGGACTCCAGATCATACTCTGGCTGTTCAAAAGATTAAAACTAAGGTTAAAAATATTTTCTGTTTAACCCTTGCTAATCCTGCATGGTTTAAAATTGTGTAAACAAATGCTAGTCATATTGGTTATGGTAGAATTCTTACTTAGATTATACCTGACACCAAAAAGCAAATCTTGATAAGATATGCTTCAGAAAAATCAAACCCCGCATAGCTCAAATATGATGCTGTTAAAAAATAATTTGTGGTCTAGGTTCAATTAACACCCCCCCTCCATCCAAAATTCTTTGGCTTTCCAGTGTATCAAAAAAAAAAAAAAACTACTTAAGCTATATTAAGTTTGATTACCATTATGTATTCAGAATGAATATAATTAAACTAATTTATGTCACAAAACCATGTTTACATGTAATTATACGTATGTGTGACAGCAAACTTATGTACAAACAAACAAAAAAAAAAGAAAATTCGACATCAGTGGTAGCTTAATGTATTGAGAAGTCTTTGTGTATTCAATTTGTTAATAATTTATTTGATGTCATCCATGCAAGATAAATTATTAGCACTCTGTGTCCTTCCTCGGAGGTGAGTTAATGGACTCTGCCTAATGGGGAATCCACCGACATAGGAGTGGTAGAGTAATAAGTAAGTGGTGCTCTAGAAGTACGAAATAATTTATCTAATTGCACCGGTTGAAATTGATAGGGATTGCAGAATAACCCTGAATCCGGCTACAATGCACACATATAATATAAAAAATTATGATTTGATTAACAAAAATTAATTTACGTGACTAGTATTATACATTTGAGATCCCTCTACTTTAATCTTGAATAGCAACGGATATGACATTCGGGGTTCTTTTGCTTTGATCTCGAACATCAACAAGTACACATCGTACACGCCTTACTTTATAAATAGTGAGCTCACAACTACTAGATTTTTATTCGAGAAAAAATGTGCATATGATATTATAATTATAACCCTAGCTAATCATAGACTGCACACACATATATATATACATATAAATTACAAGAAGAACCACAAGATTAGTAAGATTAGGGATTATTACGCAAATAAATTTTTTTAATCTAAATCAAATTAATTTATATTTATATAAATTATAATTTATACTACTAAATAATTATTACTATACTTCATTAAATCTTTATTATCTCCCTACGTTAAGATCACAGTTTTCTATCTATTAAATTAAATTATTGACAATTAAATTTAATAGATTTATTTAATTCATTGAGCTCTTCTACTTAACTTATTTGACATGTCGGATTTATGATTCACCTACAAGGTTTGACATAATTAAAACTTATAAATTTTCTTAAAGGGGTATCATCAATCCCTATATCGGGACATTGATTCCTTCAACAATTAATATTTACCGTACACATAATGTTATCACCCAATTTACTGAGTTTATTAATCCATAAAATTTTTTACTATTCTATGAATCAAAACAATAAATATTACATGCACGTGTTTAATAATTATTTAGAATTAAAAGTATTAACACTCATAACAATCATGAGACATTAATTAATTATTTTATGAGGCATTCTAGGGCAATCGCGATGGTCCAACCATTACTAGCTGATGTGCTGGCATTTGTCTTATTTTATATAGTCAGTATAAAAATAATTATCTCAATATCTTTTTGTTAAATATACGTAAAGTGTACAAGTACAAGGATTTAGAATCATCTTATTCCCATAGTCAATATAGACAATTAAAACCTTGTGTTACAGTCTACTGATGGTGTATCCAATTTCATTTAAGACTCTGAACAATAAACTTATATTCCATAAAAATTGATGATATAATATTTCGCGTGTAAGCCATACTCTACACACTAGATCATCTACTATATAGAATAAGAGAAACACACGTGCACAATTACTAAATAAATAATGTAAAGCAAATATTGTTCATACATATTCTCATTTAAAATAAAATAACTAAATTATTAATAAATATTAAAACCGTCACACAATGCAAGTCTTTTAGTATAAAATTCCTAACATAAATAATTATAGTAAAATACGAAACGATAAAAAAATGGTACGTAATATGTACGTATTTAATAAAAATTTTCTTAAAAAATATGGTAATAAAATTAAGCATAAAAATATGAAAATGTAAAAAATATGAACATATCATTATATGGGTATCATATAAACATTAGTTAAAGAGTCTGGATAAACAAATACAGTAATATTTATAAACAATTTTTTCATGTACATGTTAGTAGGTAATGTTTTTGTCTCATAAATATCATTTTTTAAAACATATTATTAGCAAACAAATAAATAAATTTTATTTTTCTTATTATATTCTTTCAATATTGATATAAAAATATGTTAATTTATCATTTTTAATTTAATATTTTGACTACTAATAAGAAGTTATAAATTCTTTTTAAAAATTTAAATATATCAACTATTAGAAAAATAACACAAATATATAAGATATGATACTAGTAAAGAAGCACAAATCATGAACTATACATGTTTTTTTTATAATTCATAAAGTTAAATGAGTTTAATGGTTTGTAATTGTATTATCGTAATTGTACGTATCCCATTTTTGCCCGCTCGGCAGTCACCGGCTTGACCAAACTCCCTTTCAAAACTCCATAAGTACATTCAAGCACAAATCAACTTTCAAACTCCTATCCAATCAGTCAACCGCGTATCGGGCCCGCTGGGCCCAATAAAGGCCAAATAACCAAACTTGCCCTTTAGGCCTCCAGGCACATTTTGAGAAAGCTCAAAATCTCTCAAAACGATAAGTCCATCCTTCCGCAATGTTGTCAAACCATCAGGCGTCCCCCGCATGCCATTTGGTCCAAATCCAGTCCTATTCCGACTCACTCGGGTCAAAATGACCATTTTGCCTCTAAACGACTCAGCACAGCACGAATCTCGCTGAACGGTGACAGACTCTCTCAAAATCATCCCTGAACAGCCCTACACGCCTAATACAACATACCAGACCATTCATGACCATTTCTAGCCAACTCCGGTCAAAATGACCGTTTTGCCCCTGGGAGCCAAAAACGCCCCGAAACAACACCGGCCTTGGGGTTTCGAACAAAGGATTTCACCGCACGCCTTTGTTTAACCCAAGGAACACCCTCCGACACTAAACTCACACGACGCGATAAAAGTTCCCTGGAGCGTCTCGCAGCCGCTCCGCCTAAATTGTATTTTCTCCCAATTCCCTGGTTATAATGTACCGTCAACCGACTTGAGAAATGCGTAAATCAGGGAATTCTCGAAAGCTCGTCTATAGATCTTCCCATCGATACCGTTTGATCAAATAGGTTGCCCCCCGAAGCCCTCCACCATACGGTGTGCAAACCATAACTTTCAGCAACCCTTGGAGCGTCTCGCAGACGCTCCGCTAAGGTTGACTTTCTCTTCGATTCCCTAATCAAAACGCACCGTCAAATGACTTGAGAAATGCGTAAATTTGAGAATTCTAAAAAGTATTTCCAGAGTAATTTCCATCGGAACGGTCCAATCGAATAGATCGCTTCTCGAAGGTCTCGATCACATCAAACGAAAACAACCACTTTCAAACAACCACTTTCAAACACCCACGGAGCGTATCACAGACGCTCCACAAAAGTGTCCTTTTTGGCACGCTTCCCAAGATGATATCCCACGCTTCTGAACATAATTCAAACTCTTTGAAAACATGAAAGTTCATCGGTTGCACTAGGAGAACATCCCGAGTGCAACCGATTCCCCTGGAATCTTCCCGGTTGGCCCAATTATCGAGGCAAAGTTTGGGCGATTCTTCCCGGTGATGGAGCGTATGCTACATGCGCTCAAATTTTGTTCAGATCGATCGACTTTCGATCAACGGTCGAGATTTAATCAGTACATAGGGTGTCACGTGTTATTCTAGCAATGGAACAGTACCTGCACATGTAGCACATGCGCATGGTCTATTCCATATTGCCTATAAATAGAGGCTTCCCCCCTTGCATATTCCAGGTCCAAAATTGATACGAAGCTCTGCCAAAATTGCTCCAGAAGTTCGAATCTCTCCATATACTCCTCCCCTCCAACACTTAGGCTAGATTCTACCTCTCCTAAGCCTATACACTCCATATACAAGGCCTCATACACACTTATACACTCCACTCTAACCTCTCAAGCTTTCTTGAAGTCACTCAAGCTCCAATCAAGACATCCATTGAAGATTACAAGTGTGTTGAAGGCAAAAGGTGGCATCCCTTTTACATTTGTGCTCTTCCCCACTCTTCTCTTTTCCCTCCTAACCTACTTAGGCTATTCTCTATTTTAATCCCCATCTTCAACCCCCCTTTTTTACATGCTTGAGCCAAGAGGGCTCTTAGATCATGCTTAGAGGAAAGCAAGTGAGAGCCACCGTGTAGGAGGACCTCTCACTAGCCTACTTTAAGATGGTATGGCCTAGGAGTCCCTTGTTTATATGGTGTAACCTAAAAGCCTTATATATGAATCATGACCCCTTGCATATTGCTATCTTGATCATGTCATGTGTGCTTGACTTTATTTTATGCTTATTATCATGCTCCACAATGCTTACATTGCTCTTAATTATATGTCATTTTCAAGTTCTCCATTTCCCTAAAAAATTGTTCCAAGAGTTGGCCCCTTAAAGTTTATGGTGAGATTTTATAATTATGCCTTAGAAGAGCCCCTACTAACCCCCTAGCTTTTATTTTGGCATCATTGCATTTTAATTTGCATAAAAGTTGCTTTCAAACTCTTTAATTTTCAAGGTTTCGTTCTCTCAAATTTAGTGGTTAAAATGGCCTCCATGAAACCCTCTCTTGAGTGGTCTCCCTTTATAATGGCAACAGGAGCCCTAAATTGTTAGAATGGGTTTCTTTTCTCTTTATGCTTGCCTAAGAATGATGTTCAAACTCTTTGATTTCTATGGTTCTTATTTCTTCAAGTTTAGTGGTTGGAATGGCCCCATGGAACCCTCTCTTGAGTGGTCTCCTTTTTGTTTGGCCATATGACCCCTTCTTGGTGGAATGATCCCCTTGAAAAGTGGTTTTCAAAATCCTTCTCAAAATATGATTTCCAAAAATGCATTCTCTCCATATTTGCATCAAGAATGGTTTTCCAAAAATTGCCATCCTTATGTTGATTTTTGAAGCCCCCACTCTTGTCAAGATAAGGGTTATAATGGCCATGAGGAAACTTTCCTTGGAATGGTCTCCAAACACCAACCATATAAACCATACTCTTGGCTAGAGTCAAAATTTTCATGGAAATAATCTTCATAAAGATTACCAACCAAAGTCCATTGCATATCATGTTCTGTTTTCAAAACTCTTTCCAAGAATGCATTAAAACAATTTTCAAGACCATTCTCTAATCTAACCTTAGGTTAACTTGATTCTAGTTACCTAACCCTAGGTTAACTTGACCCTAGTTGCATGATCCTAGGTTAACTTGACCCTAGTTACCTGACCCTAGGTTAACTTGACCATAGTTGCCTCATCCTAGGTTAACTTGACCCTAGTTACCTAACCCTAGGTTAACTTGACTCTAGTTAGTTAACCCTTAGTCTTCTTAACCTTAGGTTCCCCTTAACCCTAGGCTAACCCAACCTAAGTTAAGTGAACTTCAAAGTCCCAACTCTTGGAATCTTTTCTAAATGATCATTCAAAGTTTTCAAATTATTCTCATAGCTCATTTTCCAAAACCTCCTACTCTCTTGATTTCAAAAACTCAACTCCATAAACTCTTCAAATGTTCTTACATTCCCTCTTCAAGACTTTTTCAAAAAAAAAAAAATGTTTTCAAAGAGTCACAAACTAAGGTGTCCCTAGCCCTCTTATGGTTAGGGATTCCAAGGGCAAGTGATAAATCAAGAACAACCTCTAAGGTTGTCCATATTAGGATTCCAAACCCCTAGCCATTTCCAAAAACCACTCTCCAAAACTAATTCATCAAAACATTCTTAAGTCATGCCTCCAAGATTTTCAAAACAAGACTTCAAAAACACTTTCAAGTTCTCTTGAGTCATGCCAAAGCATTTTTCCAAAACTCCCTCAAATTGATCCAAAAATATTTTCAAAACACACCACCATCAAATTTCAAGTCAAAATTTCCAAAGATCTCAAAGAGTCTTCAACTTCCAAAGACCTTAAAGTGTCTTCAACTGTTCCAAGACCACAAAGAGTCTTTAACTTTCAAAGACCTCAAAGTGTCTTAAACTTTTTCAAAGACCTCAATGTGTCTTCAAGCTTTCCAAAGGCCCTAATGCGCTTATTGTCCATCGGGCTCCTGCCCGAACTACGAATGACCTGATTCTCGCCAAATGAGATACGTAAGCAACCTAAAATGGTGCGGTCATAACTTTTATTTCAACTCCAATCCTTTTTTCAAAAATTCCAATCAATTCAAAGATTCTATTTCAAACTCTTTTAAAACCCTTATTATTTTCAAACTTCTTCAAGGAACTTGTATCATGCATCATTCATCCGAAAAGTGATGACTAGACCCTGTTTTCAAAATTCTAAAGTAGATATTAAGTGAACAATGGTAATCGGTTATTCTAGTGAGTAAACCAAGGGTGATTAGACATATAGGTACCGAAAAGGCGGGGTAGGGTGATAATCTTAGGATATCTTCCCTACACGTAACCAACCCCCGAACCTTAGATTTCTGTTTTCGAAAGACCAAAATGGAGTTATTTTTAAAAAGGGCTTAAACATTCCAAAAGGTTGCCAAACAACCTATTTTCCTAAAAATCCTCTCTTGAGGGATGTAAGCACACTATTTTTGTCCGCTCGACAATCTCCGGCCGAACCGGATTCGGTTTCCAACATCACAACACATGCAAGCTTGAGACGAGCCTTTCAATCTCCGATCCAGTCAACTGGTCGCTTCTCGGGTCCACAAGGATCTGCTGGAGCCTTAAGCACCATTATTCCAGGCAATTTTCCGGATCAGGCAGTCCCGGAAACCAACGCCATCCAGATAGCTTCCCGGGATCGGGCGATCTTGGGGACCAACACCTCATCAAACTCCAGACAGTTCACTTCTGGCGCCTACTAGCCCGCCAATGTAGAATATCCATCATTCGGTAGTTCTCCGGGACCAAGCGTTCTCGGAGACCGACACCACCCTTCCAGGTAGCTTTCTCGAACTAGGCGTTCTTAGGAACCAACACCACCCTACAGGTAGCTCTCTAAGACCAAGCGTTCTTAGAGACCAACACCGCACATGTAGTTTTCTGAGACCGGACGGTCTCGGGAACTAACACCTAGGTCAATACCGGCACCTGCTAACCCGATCCGGTGAAAAATGACCAAATCTGCCCCTTGGGCCTCCAGGCACATTTTGGGAAAGTTCAAAATCCCTCAAAACGATAAGTCCATCCTTTCATAATGTTGTCAAACCATCGGGCGTCCCCCGCACGCCATTTGGTCCAAATCTGGTCCTATTCCGGCTCACTCTGGTCAAAATGACCCTTTTGCCCCTGAACAACGCAACACGGCACGAACCCCGCTGAACGGTGACAGACTCTCTCAAAACCATCCCTGAACTGCCCTACATGCCTAACACAATATACCAGACCATTCCTGACCATTTCCAGCTAACTCCGGTTAAAATGACCGTTTTGCCCCTGGAAGCCCAAAAATACCCTGAAACAGCACCGGCCTTGGGATTTTGAGCGAGGGCTTTACCACGCACCCTTGTTTAACCCTAGGAACACCCTATGACACTAAACTCACATGACGCGATAAAAGTTTTCTGGAGCGTCTCGCAGACGCTCCGCTTAAATTGTCTTTTCCCCCGATTCCCTGGTTATAACGCACCGTCAACTGACTTGAGAAATGTGTAAATCAGGGAATTCACAAAAGCTAGTCCGTAGATCTTTCCATCGATACAGTTCGATCAAGTAAATCACCTCCCGAAGCCCTCCATCGTACGGTGCGAAAACCGTAACTTTCAGCAACCCCTGGAGCGTCTCGCAGACACTCCGCCAAGGTTGACTTTTTCTCCGATTCCCTAATCAAAACGCACCGTCAAACGACTTGAGAAATGCGTAAATTTGGGAATTCCAGAAAGTATTTCCACAGTACTTTCCATCGGAACGGTCCGATCGAATAGATCGCTTATCGAAGACCTCGATCGCACGAAACGAAAACAACCACTTTCAAACACCCACGGAGCGTATCACAGACGCTCCACAAAAGTGTCCTTTTTGGAACGCTTCCCAAGGCGATATCCCACGCCTCTGAATATAATTCAAACTCTTCGAAAACATAAAAGTTAATCGGATGCACTAGGAGAACATCCCAAGTGTGACCGATTCCCCTGGAACCTTCCCGGTTGGCCCAATTATTGAGGCAAAGTTTGGGCAAACCTTCCCGCTGATGGAGCGTATGCTACATGCGCTCAAATTTTGTTCAGATCGACCGACTTTCAATCCACGGTTGATATTTAACCAGTACATAGGGTGGCACGTGTTATTCTGGCAATAGAACAGTACCTGCGCATGTAGCACATACGCACGGTCTGTTCCAGATTGCCTATAAATAGAGGCCTCCCCCCTTGCATATTCCAGGTCCGAAATTGATACGAAACTCTGCTGAAATCACTCCAGAAACTCGAATCTCTATAAATATTCCTCCCCTCCAACACTTAGGTTAGATTCTACCTCTCCTAAGCCTATACACTCCATACACAAAGCCTCATACACACTTATACACTCCACTCAAGCCTTTCAAGCCTTCTTGAAATCACTCAAGCTCCAATCAAGACATCCATTGAAGATTACAAGAGTGTTGAAGGCAAAAGGTGGTATCCCTCTTATATTTGTGCTCTCCCCCACTCTTCTCTTCTCCTTCCTAGCCTACTTAGGCTATTCTCTATTTTAATCCCCATCTTTAACCCCCCTTTCTTGCATGCTTGAGCTAAGAGAGCTCCTAGATCATGCCTAGAGGAAAGCAAGTGAGAGCCACCGTGTAGGGGGACCTCTCACTAGCCTACTTTAAGATGGTATGGCCTAAGAGTCTCTTGTTTGTATGGTGAAGCCTAAAAGCCTTGTATGTGAATCATGACCCCTTACATATTATTATTTTGATCATGTCTTGTATGCTTGGCTTCATTTTATGTTTATTTCCATATTCCACAATGTTTGCATTGCTCTTAATTTTATGACATTTCCAAGTTCTACATGTCCTTTAAAAATTATTCCAAGAGTTGGCCCCTTGAAGTTAAGGGTGAGACCTTAGGAGTCATGCTTTAGAAAATCCCTCACAACCCCCTAATTCATTCTTTTACATCATTGCATAAAAGTTGCTTTCAAACCCTCTAATTTTCAAGGTTTCCGTTCTCTCTAAGTTAGTGGTTGGAATGGCCCCATGGAACCATCTCTTGAGTGGTCTCCCTTTTTATTGGCCATATGAACCCTCTCTTGATGGAATGGTTCCCTTGAAAAATGGTTTTCAAAATCCTCCCCCAAAGATTATTTCAAAAATGCATTCTCTCCACCTTTGCATAAAAATGATGCTCTAAAAATTACCATCATTATGTTGATTTTTGAACCCTTATATTCTTGTCAAGATAGTGGTTATAATGGTCATGAAGAAACCTTCCTTGGAATGGTTTCCAATCACCAACCATACAAACCTTACTCTTGACTAGAGTCAAAATTTTCATGGAAATGATCTTCATAAAAATTGCCAACCAAAGTCCGTTGCATATCATGTTTTGTTTTCAAAACTCTTTCCAAGACTGCATCAAACCAACTTTCAAAACTATTTTCCAATCCAACCCTAGACTAACTTGACCCTAGTTGACCAACCTTAGGTTAACTTGACCCTAATTGACCAACCCTAGGTTAACTTGACCCTAGTTGACCAACCTTAGGTTAACTTGACCCTAGTTGACCAACCCTAGGTTAACTTGACCCTAGCTACCAAACCCTAGGTTAACTTGACTCTAGTTGACCAACCCTAGGTTAACTTGACTCTAGTTCCCTAACCCTAGGTTAACTTGACCCTAGTTGACCAACCCTAGGTTAACTTGACCCTAGCTCCCTAACCCTAGGTTAACTTGACCCTAGTTGACCAACCCTAGGTTAACTTGACCCTAGCTCCCTAACCCTAGGTTAACTTGACCCTAGTTGACCAACCCTAGGTTAACTTGACCCTATTTATCTAACCCTAGGTTAACTTGACCCTAGTTGCCCAACCTAGGTTAGTACCCTTCAAGGTTCCAACTCTTGAATCATTTTCTAAATGATGTTTCAATTGAAAACCATTCTCATTTTTTCAAAGCTTCTTACTCTCTTGATTTCAAAAAACCAACTCCATACGCTCTTCAAATGTCCCTACACTCCATCTTCGAGACATTTCCAAAAATGTTTTCTAAGGGTCACAAACCTAAGATGTTCTTAGCCCTCTCATGGTTAGGGAATCCAAGGACAAGTGACAAATCAAGAACAACTTCTAAGGTTGTCCATGTTAGGATTCGAAATACTTAGTCATGTTCAAAAATCACTTTCAAAAACTCGTTCATCCAAACATTCTAAAGTCATGCCTCCTAGGATTTCAAAACAAGACTTCAAAAATACTTTCAAGTTTTCTTGAGTCATGCCAAATCATTTTTCCAAAACTCTCTTAGAGTAAATCCAAAAGCATTTTCAAAACACTTCACTTCTAATTTCAAGTCAAGACTTCCAAGACCACAAAGTGTCTTCAACTTTTCCAAGACCACAAAGAATCTTTAACTTCTAAAGACCACAAAGTGTCTTAAACTTTTCCAAAGACCTCAAAGTGTCTTAAACTTTTCAAAGACGCCAAAGGTCTTCAAACCTTCCAAAGGCCCTAATGTGCCTATTTTCCATCGGGCTCTTGCCCGAACTACGAATGACCTGATTCTCGCTAAACAAGATACGTAGGCAACCTAAAATGGTACGGTCTTAACTTTTATTTCAACCCCAATCCCTTTTTCAAACATTCCAATCAATTCCAAGATTCCATTTCAAACTCTTTCAAAACCCCTATTATTTTCAAATTTCTTCAAGGAACTTGCATCATGTATCATTCATTCGAAAAGTGATGACTAGACCCCGTTTTCAAAATTCTAAAGTGGATATTAAGTGGCCAATGGTAACCGGTTATTCTAGTGAGTGAACAAAAGGGTGATTAGACATGTAGGTACCGAAAGGGCGGGGTAGGGTGATGATCTTAGAATATCTTCCCTACACGTAACCAACCCCCGAATTTCAGATTTCTATTTTTGAAAGACTAAAATGGAGTTATTTTCAAAAAGGGCTTAAACATTTCAAAAGGTTGCCAAACAACCTATTCTCCTAAAAACCCTCTCTTGAGGGAGTTTTCAAAAACCTTTTTAAAAAACTCTAAGTTTAATCTTCGGATTAACGCTTAGTTTTAGGTGCCCTAACTCACTTTTATCAAGTTAGGTGGCGACTCCTATTTTTCTAAAAAGCCCTTAGTCAAATCAATTCTCAAACCTAGTCGCACTTGTTCTTTTAGGAGGACGAGTTCTAGTGACAGAGTTCCGTGCTTTAGGGTCTCTGAGCCGAAAGGACTTTGGACCCCCAAAAAATCGGGGCGTGACAAGGGAGATTCAAAAACTCAAAGTTTAATATTCGGATTAACTCTTAGTTTTAGGTGTTCTAACTCACCTTTATCAAGTTAGGTGGCGACTCCTATTTTTCTAAAAAGCCTTTAGTCAAATCAATTTTCAAACCTAGTCGCACTTGCCCTTCTAGGGGGACGAGTTCTAATGACAGAGTTCCGTGCTTTAGGGTCTCTGAGCCGAAAGGACCTTGAACCCCCAAAAATCGGGGTGCGACAATAATTATATACTTAGTAAAGTATCAACAATGTACTAAGACAATATCAAATTATATCAAAATTTGTAAGCAGAGGTTTTTTTTTTCAAGTATTATACGTGAAATTTTTAATATATTTACTATACGAACTAATTAAAAAATAAATATTTTTCTTTAAATTTCAGATTTAAAAGAAAAATATAAGTATTTTTTAATTATATATATGTACAAATATTATACATTTACTAACTAGGAAAATAATAAAGTATCCGTGAAACTCTCATAAACTGCCCAAATGCCAATCACTCGAGCTATAATTTGATTGTGTATTAAGGGTGCTTCGGATCAAGGTTTGTCAGCATTTGTGAATTGGATGAGACGTGAAAGCAACAACTGTTCTGATAGGCAAGCCCGAGACGATATGAAGGCTTCGTGTGATCTCAAAGTCATCTCAAGCTCTACAGATGGTGTTCGCCGATGTCAGGGGATTTTCTAGATCTATCTTAGCGTAGTTTTCTTTTTGACTCAGGCCTCCCTTATACCTAAAAAAATAGACGTCCCATAACCTGATTGGACGAAAACAACAAGAGAAACCACTTATTATTTCACCTCTTTACTCTAAATATAATTAAGTTAATTGATTAGTGGAAATGTCAAACGTTTATGTGAATACTCGCTACCTACATTGTCACCTCATTTAGGGGGCTCACTGACTGATGTGGCATCATTCGGCCACGAGTATCCGTATGGGGATTTTATTTTATATCTCATAAGATGAGACCATTTTCAGGATAGTTCAAATTAGGGGTGTACAAAAGAATTAAAAAAATTAATTGAACCAACCTAGCTTCTTTGAATCTATTTGATTTGAGTCTATTAAGTGTTCAGTTTAATTCTGAGTCTAAAAAAGATCAATTCGATCATTTGGTCTGGTTATTGGGTTTGCACTTTTTTTGGACCTGACCCTACTAGGAACTACAAAATTTCTCACGACCCGAATATAATGTGTACGTATAATACTAAAAAATTTAATCTAATTAACAGAAACTAATTTATGTGATTAGAATCATACTTTCGAAATTTCTCTGGTTTGATCCTAAATAGTAACAAGTATGAACTTCGTATTCCTTCTATTTTTATCTCAAACAGCAAGCAATAGCAACGAGTACGAATCAATTGCTCGATCTCAACCTTCAGACTTTTGCTGTATCCTTCGTTTACGCATTACCCCAGAGATAGCGAGCTTACAACTGTTAGAGTTTCTTTTCCTCATAAAAATGTGTATCTCTTACTTATGAACAAGTGTTCTCCAAGCTGCTTTTAAAGTGCGTATATATATAGAGGTTACAACAAGGAGCATAGAATTAATATAGCTAGTGCTTCCTACGTAAATAAGGATTCCTAATCTAATTAGGATTAATCCCTATTTACGTAAATTATAATTTATACTACTAATGAATTATAATTGCACTCCCTGTCATATTATAAATTATATTTCAAGTTTCATATTATTAAATACTTATTTACCTTTTCATGTTAAGATTACAGATACCTGTCCATTAAATTAAATTACTAACAATTAATTTTAATAAACTTATTTAACTTCTTGAGACCTTCCACTTATCTTATTTGATACGTTGGATTTATAATTTACCTGCAGAATTTGGCATAATCAAAATTTATAAACTTCCTCAATGGGGTATTATCAACCCCTATACCAGAACGTGAATCTCATCAATAATTAATATTCACCATACACATAATATTATTGTTTAACTCATTAAATTTATTGACCCACAAAGAATTTCACTCTTCTATTAATCAAAACAATAAGCACTACATGCGCTTGTCTATTTATTATATTAGGATTAAGAGTATACGCACTCATAATAATCATGAGATATTAATTATTTTATAGAGTCAGTATAAAAACAATTACTTCAACATGGTCATGTTTCTTACACACAAAGTGTACTAGTGCAAGTAGTTTAAACTATACCGTTACCTATAATCAAGACAGACTTATTAAAATTTTATGTTACAGTCTTATTGATGGTGTGTCAAATTCCATCTAAGATTGTGAACGTTAAACTTATATTCCATAAGAACTGATGATTTGATATTTCGTGTGTAAGCCATACTCTATACACAAAATTATATACTATATAGAATAAGAGACACACATGCATAATCATTAAATAAAGAACGCAATGCAAACATTGCTCACACAGATTCTCATTAAAATGGAATAACTAATTTATTAATAAATATTAAATCATTACACAAAACATGTCTTTTAATATAAATTCCCAACATACTAGATCTAACACTAGAACCGAACTGAGACTCGATCTTATATTTATCAATAAAGTTTACATATATTCTACATATGCCTTTAAATTATAATTATTTAAACTTAATTATTATTAATTTATGTTTGTATGTGGTTTTATTATTTAAAAAAAAAAGGATACAAGATTAATCTTATTTTTTATTTTTTAAATAAAAAACCATGTTGTTGAACAATAAAAAGGGATCTGATTCAAACCAAATCGAGACATTAAATTGAGCCGAACTAATTTGAACCCTCATAACTGATCGGATATTGATTGGTTCTAATTTTGGACCTTGAATTGAATAGATTTTTTTTTCAGAGAATCGAACTGAACCAACTTGAACCGACTCGGATTAGTTCGGTTCTCTGAAATAATTAAAATCGATTAAAATTGGGTCAGTTTTGAGTCTAGCATAGACCGACCCAACTTGATCCGACCCATGCACACTACTAATTCAAACTAGCAAGATAATTTTTACGTAAAGTACATATGCAGTTGTCGATCTCGCACCAGTCTTCAATAATTTTTAATGAATAAGTAATGTCTTTTACTATGTTAAATAAATTTTTTTCTTATTCTATTTCTTTTTAAGTTTATTTAGAAAATTTATTTGATAGTGATTTGTTATATTAAAAAGTTTAAGCTTTTGTTAAGTACGTAACTCTTTTGAATTCTTTTTAAATTACTTATAATTTATGTATGCTTTGCTATAATGATGTTTTATTTTATATCACATGTAAAAAAATATATATACTTTACGTGAATATATAGTATTTGCCTGATACGATACCGTTTTAATGATCAAAACGATTCTTTCATCTGTGCAAAATTGACAACTCTCTTAAGCGTAGAGAGATTAGCAACTATGCCCTCGCGTGTAATTTTCTTTTCCAATGCATCTCGTATTTGGTTGGTTAAACTTAATCTGCATCTTAGTGAGTACACGATAAGATTCGTAAGATATCCCATACAGGAAAAAACCCCGGAAATCAAAAAGTTTGCCTTTTCCTATCGAAAGCTCGGGAATATACTCACACAGAAAGGAACCTTGTATAGCACCCCACGCGTCGATAGCCTTTCGTTTTTGATATTTTTTACGGAAAAGCAGACCCACGTGGAGGGCCACTGGGGGAAAAATCTCAACTCCCAACGGACGAGCCTTTGCTCGACCCACACACACGTATCCCATTACTCTTCGAGTCTTTGGCAGTAAGCGCCACTAGCCTGGTACCACCACCCCAATGTGGTGGTCTCTCTCTTCTTCATTCATCGCTCAACGGTTCTCTTAGCAACTTGAACTCAGGACTACTACTCTCACTACTCAGATCTGTTTGGTCTCTCTCTCTCTCTCTTGTACTGGCTTTCTCTCTCTCATTGAAAACCCTAGAAAATGGTCTACACTCTCTCTGGGATTCGACTCCCTTCTGCGCCATTTGTGTACACGTCCTCCGGAGCGAGCGCTCATGGCGACCGAAAGAATACCAATCTCTCGCTCTTCTTGAAGAAGCATTCTTCTTCGGGTACTCTCTCTTTCTCTCTCTCTCTCTCTCTCTCTCTCTCATTTACATACACACACACATATATATGTATTTGATGCAAGCAATATATGTGTATATAATATATATCCGATTTTATGAGAATGAAGTCCCCTTGGCGGCTTAGCCCAAGTATATTTTAGAATATTTGTGCTTTTCTTTTATTTTCTTTTTGTTAATGTTTAATCATATTATGTTGAGTGAAATACGCTTTATTTATTTGTTTAGTTTTATGATTTGCGCGATCGGAAATATGTGACAAAGTATATTAACTTGGAGACTTTTATCTCACAGATATCAAATTGGGTTGAATTTAGATTTTATTAAATTAAATTGTTTGCTCAGTCCTGTAGCATCTCATTGAATGTAAGTTTTAACAATAATTATAGATATTTCATTGGTATTCTGCGTCCACTTATAAAGTAATTATTATTCTTTAATGGTCAGAAATAGGCTTCTGCTTTTAATATGCTAAAAAATGAGGAATTCTGCACTTGTGTAAGCTGAAAGAAAAAAAAGTGAAAACCTCGTCATTTTGTTTTTGTTTTGTTTTGTTTTATATTTTTTATTTTGTTTTGAGGGGGGTTTATAAAATAAGTTAACGGTAGTATCACATCATTGTTTGAAAGGACAGCACTTTATGGGAGTCCCTTATTGTTGAATTGGGTAGCATGCGCCTTTAGTCATTTGTATTCGAAAAGAAGAAACGAAAACCAAGGGTATCAAAGGTTACACTGTTTGTTACCGTTTAGTATGAAGATCAAAGGTTTTTTGTTCTTGTTTTAAATGCTTGGATGATGCCAGCAGTGTAATCGGAATATTCTGTAGGTCTGCTGGGACTCAACAACATGTAGCAACCTTAGTAGGACAAATTACACTATGTTGTGAGTGAGTTGGTCCTTGTTTTAACTGGGAGACGAATCTAATAATCTGCTAAATTTTGGATGTGTCACTATAGTTGTATTCAAATCTCAAATGCCTATATATCATGAGGATGTGGTGCTAATTTGCTGCTCGTTGTAGGGAAGATTTATGCAGGAAAGTCTTCTTATGATTCTGACTCCCGATCCACTGGGATTGCTGCATCTGAGAAAGTCCTTGTTCCTGGTGCCCCGAGCGATGGCTCTTCATCCTCAACAAATCAATTGGAAGTTGCCGACACTGTTTCAGGAGATCCCCAGGTATGTGTAAGTGCAAATTAAACGCGTGTGTATTCTAACTCACTCTCTCATGGGCAAACATGCCAATAACTATAAGCTTACGTTATTTCAGATGCCTTGCGCTTCTTCTGTTTCTTTTGTGAATGGTCAGTTATATCCAACTTTGTCAGAAAATTAATGTGCCCTTGGTGGTGAGATGACACATTTTAACTAAGATCTATCAACAAGGAATGCTCAAGAATATCTGCCGGTCTGCTAAGGATTCTGGAACATCAAACCATAATAGCCCAATAATTTGCTTTGGACTGTACTTATCAGAAAAGTAAATTGCTTTGGGTTGTGCTTATCTATAAGTTGGATTTAAGACTCCACTTTCAAAGTGCCCTCAAGTTGCTTGGAGTTGAACACACACACTTCTGTCAAGCTTAAACTGGTATCTTAAGTTTTGTATATTATAAGTTGAAGGTATTGTTTTAAGAAAAAGGGGTTTGTTTTATTAGTTCATGCAGTGCATAACTTATATATGACAAAATAGTTCATGCAGTACAAAAATAAGTAAAATAACTAGTCTCTCCATACACCTTGAAAATTTGCTGTTTGGAATTCCACCTCATCGTCTCATTCTACCATGAGGTGCTTAAAGTTGAGCACCATTAAAGTTTAGTAGTAATATCCTTGTATCTATCAAAGCTGTCTAAGGATCAAAGCTTTCTAAGGTTTGTTTGTTTGTTTGTTCAGTTTAGCTTCCCAAACATTCCGTGGGAAAACCTATCTGTATGCATATAATCCCAAAGAAGATTAGCTTCCTTGACTTTGTGGCGTTGTATCCATGCTTTCGTGGGGTGACAGCTAAGGAAGTCTCTCTCGTATTTTGAGTGGGAGGAGAAGATGAATTTTATGATCAAATGGTTTCAACTTAAGTTATCTTTTGCTTGGAAGTCAAGGATTCTGAGAGTAATAGACACTCCTTTTTGATGTGATGGGGTGTAGGATCTTTAAATTATTTTTTTTTCTCTCAAGGTTTTAATTGAAAAGATTTCTAGGGACTCCCTTTGTGGATCTCTTTTGAGTGGTTGGGTTTGAGTCTGCTATTTAAGCTGGAAGTTATGCTGGTCCTCGATCTTGGGAAATTTCTTGTGGGAAGACCTAAATTACACAGATGGATTCTCTTTGGGGAACCTGGTCAGTGGGTAACTATTGGTGTTTCTTGGAATCTGGAAGCTTATGCTTGTTTGTCTTCTAAAGGCCTTTGTTGTGGGCTTTGTTGTTTGATCAAAGATATTAGCTTTGTTTGGAGATTTGGGGGAAGCAGTTCGTTTTGGTTCTTGGATTTATGGCCATTTGATGTGCAATGGGCACCGCTAGCTAACTAGGAGTGGAAGTTAGATGGATCTCAGAATGACTATTTTTTGGAATACCAATTCATAGCCAGATGTTGCAGGTTTTGCAACCTCTTTTATGCTCCATGATTTGGTCTTTTTTATTCAGGCCTTGGATTTTCGTTGCTTGTTGAGGGGTATCTCCTATTTCTGCAGTATTTTCAAATTTTATTTTGTAATTTGGGTTTAATTATTCTTAAAGGATTGTTCATCCTTCGTCTTTTGATGTTCTTTTATCTCATTAGATGTTTGTTCTGGGGGGTGGGGGGTGGGAATCCCAATTGCATTTATAAATACTAATAGAAGTGAACCGACGGGCGGTTTTGTTTTTTTCCTTGTTTTACTTGAAGTTTAGTATAAGGTTGTTGAGTAGTCATAAATGGTTGACACATGTTGTGGAAGAACCTGTACCAAAATGCATCAAGATTTGGATAGGTGGAGCTGGAGTGGAAACTGTGGAAGGAGGAGGTGGAAATTGTGGGAAGAGGAGGTGGAACTCTGAGCGGTGGGGCAGATAGGTGGACCATCTCTTGGAAGGAGGAGACAAAAACTAAGAAGCTGTGGCGTAGAGCTCAACTGGCTCTTTTTATATAGTTAGATTTCCAGCATCTCCTATGTATATCATAACTTTTATAGTCTGTGTCGAAGGTGTGATCCTAGTATACTAGCTACTATGCCTTTCCTATAACTGTGTTGCAATCAACTTTTTTCATTTTTCTGTTTTGAAGTTGTTTTCTTTCATCTCCATTTCCATTAGCGCCTGACATAAATTAAGGATCTGCATCCCTAGGATTTGACTACCTTGTATGGAAAACTTGCTTGGAATAACTTCTTTTTGTATATTATGACACCTTTGGTGTGTATTTTGTGTTAGATTCATTGCAGAAAAGGCGTCCATGTTGATG
>CM065395.1:9585000-9715000 GCA_033060915.1 Euryodendron excelsum | reverse complement strand
CATCAAGATTGCACCCAACAAATAAAATAGGTAATAACTATTGAATTGACTCCGTTGTTGGACGTGCAATGTGCATGGTGTTTCATTTGACCAAATATAGTTTAAGAGTACTTGACAAAGAAGATTCAAAGTACTCACTGCATGAGTTTAAAAGGTACAATGACAAAATTGTCCACATCCTTTATGAGAGATGGTGCCTATTTGTAATGTGCATGATGAGATGATGTGTCTGGCGTGGTTGTTCATTGTAGAGACATAGATGTGGCTGATGTGTAAGTTTAAATGGCGAGTGAGATGGTAAGGCTGGAGAGGATTGCCATTTCTGCGACAGTTACTGTCTTTTTACATTTAAGTCATTTTTAAATTGAACCAAGGAAATTGTAATGTTTGAAAGGAAAGGGAATTACGTGGGAACTCAGCGAATTTGATTTGAAGAGGCTGAGTTGGAGATGAGCAGTGTGACTCTCTTAATTTATTGTAACAGTAGGTGCACTTATGGATCCTTTGCTCCTCTTTATATTGCACTCCATCTTACAGATTGTTAATGTTCTTGAGAAGCCCATATCCTCTGTTCAAATCAGTTGTAATCTCTAATAAGTTCTTGGTAAACTTGTATTTCTCTAAACAAATCTCCATCCATATGCCTCTTTTAAGTCGATCCATATCTCTAACCAGAACTTTATTTGTCCCTTCTTTCTGTAATCAGGCTTTTTGTTTTTCGTTTTTCCTTTTTTTTTTTACGAAGTGGTCTTTTAATGGTGGGAAAAGATATTTCAGTTATTGATTTTCTTCTAAATTGGTTTTCCAGTGCCACAGGTATTATGTATAGGGAGTGGGCACCTGGAGCTAAGGTTAGTTTGCTTCATTTATGGATTGCATGGTTCTTTTTTTATTTCTCAAAATTATGTTTCAGTTATGCTCAACAAATACGGTGATCCTTTGGACTGAGAAGTTTCATTCTGGCTGTGCTTAGTTTAGATTTAAAAGTCCTGGCTATTCACCATCTTGTTTAAGATTCAGGTTCAAGGTTCTATTTCAGACATTTGGATCACCTGGCTGAAACTTGCTACTGTGCAAATTAAATTAAATTAAATGGGAACAAAGGTTAAACAAAAAAGTTGGAGATATGGTTTTCTGTTCTTTTTGAATAATTAGCAGAAACTAAAAGTAGTGGATTCAGTTAGGAGATTTGGAAGCTGATTCAGGGGATTTGATTAGGTTCAATGTTTTTGAGTACTTACTGAATTTATGTTTAAACCCTTTATGCATGGACTCGGATATGGGTGTCGGGTCCAGATGCGTCTTATAATTTCTATGATCAAGGACATTAAGGCATTGCTAGATATTCATATTTTTTTAATATTCTCCTTTTATTTTCTTGGTAAAATGCTGTTTGCAAAGTAACATGGAGAACATTTTGTGCACAATAGGGGAGTTTTATGCATGACAATGTAAAAAATTCAATTACCTGACATGCTTATTATTTCAATGATCACCTAGATATGTTGGACACATATCCGATAGCCTTGCCTAAGTTTCGAGTGTTAAACATGGGCATTTCACTTATTTAGCAAAATCCATGTAACAGAGTACAAACCTACAATGGATTCCTAATTAACCCAGTTACAGCAATGAAGAACTTTCTTTATTCTTCAGTATGGAGAGGAAAAGTAAGATAAAGCTAGCATTTGCCATCTCTTTATGAACAAGAGATACAAATGTAACTGGAGAGCAAGGATCAGCATTTTGTTTCGAGAGATCGTTTCGATTGGCTTGGAAACAAAAACGTTTCGGAAACATTTTAGAAATGTTTCGGAATGTTTCAAAAACATTTCAAAGTTGACAAATATTAAAATAGTAAAATGCAATTTTTTGTATGAAAATTCTACAACATTTATAAAAATTTTAAATTCGGGTTAATAAAACTTATTGTTTTGGTATATATCGTTGTGTTTTGGTACATTTTTCTATGTTCCGGTGTGTATTGATCGTAATAATAACGTTTCGTTATTCCGCTAGTGTTTCGTTTCGGTTCGGTTCGGTTCGGTTTCTTAGGAAACGGAAACATTTCAGCCGATTCGATGGAAACAAATCGAAATTTTGTTCCTTGTTGGAGAATAAAAAATATAGAATGAAAGATGGGATGATGTACAAGACCGAAACATATATCAAGACTATCTTCTTGAATATACATAGTAAGATAAATTCATCATAACAAATGTAAAATCTAATATATTTCTATACACACATTATAATGCTTTGAGCTGGGTGGGCTTTTGAGTTGACTACACTTAACCCAAGCTGCCCATGAGTTTAAGCATGAAATTTCCATGAAGTTTGGCACAGGCCAACCAAAATTTCTTTTTCTTCTGAATATGGATTGGCTATTAGGCTAGATTAGCCTTATCTGTGGACCTACATGGTTGGTTTGCTTTGCCAATTTGCCATCTCCTCAGTTTTATCCTCTTAGAACACTTCTTGATATGTTTGTTTCTTCTCCAGTTTTGTCCCTTTGGGCATTTCACTCCTTTTTTTCACCGTTTGAACTTCTTTAAAATATTTTCTGTTTTCTGGTTTGCTTATATATTTTTCAATTTATTTTGTTCGTGGATAGGTTGGGATATTAGTTGTCACAGTGTCTTACTTAAAATGATTCAGTTTTTTGAGGCTTATATTCTGGGGTAATCATGTACTTTCTTTAGGTTGTCGATATGTTCTTTCTGTTATCTGTTATTTGAGGCTTTATGTGGATGAATCTGTAAAAGCTACTACTTTTGATTTTAATCATTATTATGACTTGAGTGATGGCAATCATGTTCCTTCCCCTACCGCTAATTGTAGTATCTTTGCTCTTTACATAATGGCTGTGTTGTACTGAATACAATATCTGTGCCCTCTTTGTACTAAAATTCCAGTCTGCGGCGTTGATTGGAGATTTCAACAATTGGAATCCTAATGCAGACATCATGACTCGGGTATGTTATAATTGCAGTACCAACTGCATTTCATCATTACTAGACTAAACTTGTAGATAATTGTTGGAATTGTTTTATTATCATGTTATTTGTTTATTGGAAAATAGTTCAACGTCCGTTAATGTCACCACTATACACACTTCTAGTTTATTTCATTTCCGAACAAGGGTAATTAATAATACGTTCGGGTAGATATTATTATTCTGGGACTAACCACAATGGTGTTATTGCTTTGACATTTCATTTTGGGAAGCACGTCTCATGAGGGATCTCCATTAGTTGCAGCATTTTCTTGGCATGGAAGTGACTAGATATTATATGTTGGAGTGAGTAATTTCCCTCTTGGGGAAGAGTGTTATTGGGTACTAGGAAAGTGTTGTAGCAAGCTATTTTTGACTTGAAGGCGGGGACAGTAGGTGCAGATAGCGGGAATGTGAAATCACTTCAAATTTGTGCAAAGTTTTAGCCTTGGGGCCAATAAATTTGCAGGCAGAAAGGAGACGTATTTTGGTGGGGGAAGGATGGAAATGATTGTGTGAACTTTGAAATTGTTGTATGGTCTTCTTCTTCTTCTTCTTCTTCTTCTTCTTCAAAGTGAAACTTCTAGGAGGGGATGTTTAGAAGTCAGGTCTTCCTACAGAGATGTTGGCTTGAGGGTCTTTTTGGCTTCCCTTGGAAAGCAATTTGGATCCGTGAATTTCGATCAAAAGGGTGGCCTTTTTAACTTGTACCTTAACTGTAGAGAGGATTTTGTCTATGAGCAACTTCATGTGTGAACTCGTAGAGTCAGGTTCCTTCCTAATTAATTTTGTACATGTAAGTAGTAGAGGATCACTTGAAACATCTTTTAATCCATTGTTTGGCATTGAGTGAGCTTTATTCCTAACTCTTCTATTTGTTGGGGATCCTGAAATATCTAATGTGACCAATGCCTCAGGTGTTGAGTGGTTTGAGGAGGAAGAAGTTAGTAGGAGGGTTAGATCGGGTTGAGAGGGGTTCCATGAAGTTTGTGATAGAGCATGTGAGGCCCAGGCAGTTGTGGGTGAGGAAGAGATAGATGGTAGGCTGGCTCCTAAGTTATGTGTTATGATTCCACATTGCTTGGAGAAGGAAATGGGAAGTGCCATATATGTAGGCACATGTATAAAGTTGGTAAAATGTGTTTTAATATTGTGAAGGTCAAGGCAACAATATTATACCATGTGGATGCATTGCCCTTTAGGGGGTTGGATTATGAGACTTGAACTGCTGCACGTGGGCGGGGACGACATATACCTGGTGCTGGCTCCTAGGCTATGCGTTGTGATCGAACATCGCCTGACGTTGGAGAGAAGTGCCATAAAGGTAGGCACTTATGTCTACTCGGTATGACTTGTTTTAAAGCCATTCGGGCTGAGGTCAAAAAGGACAATATTATACCATGTGAATGCTGGGTCGTGACAAATCACTGAAAGGAAAAAGGTGCACCTTTGAAGATGAGTAGTTGCCAATTTGGAAGTTGAAGCATGTGTTGATTACAATCTTTTTCTGGATGTAAGGGAGGTGCCATTGAATCTTTTGATTCTTCTGGTTATCTTTTGGATGATACGTGGCTGTAGTTGATGATCTTTTTTTTTTTTCTCTCCATCCTTGTTTGATTTTTATAAAGACCCGCTGGACATGATTTTTGCCATCTTGGTGCCTATGGTGCACATTACGGTTCGTTCTTGTCTTGAAAAACATGTAAGAATGTGAACAATGTGCAATTGTTCATGAAGGAATATTACTGGTTGGAATGGACTTGTTTAAAGTACAGAATGCTGAACATGTATTAGTGGCCCTTGAAAATGATCTCTGTTTACCTAGATGTTTGGTCTCTGAAGTCTGAATTAGCGTGATTGCATGAGTAGTGACACTAAACAATGAGGATCAATTATTCGGGAACAAAACACCCTTCAAGATAGACAATGGTTTTCAACAGCCAGAGAAGTTTTCTGCATTAAATGGGAGACAATTTCAAAAGTGCCCCAGAACTTTGCCATATCACATTGAAATGTGGTATAAAAGCTGATTCCCAACTTGCTTTCCATGTTTATCCCTAGAATTTATTTGAACCATAAATCGACTCTAACACCTTAAAATCAATGAGGAAGATGTATCCTTGTGTGATCTGTAGTGTGAAAATTTCTAGACATCTTCCATCAACATCCATCTTTATTTTTTTGGTGAAAGTTTGGTTAGGCTTAGGCATTTTGTAAATCAGCTCCAAAGTTCTTGAGATCTTCACTGGAAAGTTTAGAGAGATTATAAGATTGAGGTCTACCATTTACCATGCATGTGTGCCATCCTTGTGGAACTAGTAATGCTGATGCCAGCAAGGATTACTGACAGCCTCTCACATAGAGCTTAATCTGATGATATCAAAAGTTCATGAAACCAGAGGAGAAAAGAAGAAGTAGGTGGTGCTTCTTTAACAGTATTATGCTTGCTCTGATTGCATGATTCAGTGAAGAAGAAGGATATGGATATTATCAATGTAGAGTTACTCAGCTGTTAAACCCTCTTAATTTTGTACTGCATCGCAGAAAAGACCAAATTACCTTCACAATAATATAATATTATGTTGAATGGATGGATAGACAATTAGCACATTATTTACGTTTTATGTAAAAAGGTGGCCAGTGAATGGGTAACTTTTAATTTTTGATTTTATGATCTCCTATTAATATCTGCAGAGCATTAAAGCTTTACATTTTCATACCATTTTGTGAATTAATTCTATTTAATGTTGTTCAGTGACTTATTTCAGCATGAAACTCATTGATTATTTATGACAGAATGAGTTTGGCATCTGGGAAGTCTTCTTGCCGAACAATGCAGATGGTTCTCCATCAATTTCCCATGGTTCAAGAGTGAAGGTAATATTTCTCCTGGGTGGTTTGGAAACAACATAGAATTTGAGAGATCACATTTTAATTTTAGTGTTCATGACTCCATTAGTTTCTTCATGGGAATTTTTTTTTTATAAAAGCTCATTTCTCTTTTCTGAACAGTTTTAAAATATGTAAATTATTTAGATTTAGACAACGATGTCTATAATCATCAAGGTCTTTTTAGTGCATATGACTGTAAATTTTAGCTTCTTGGAATTCTTTCTTTCTTGATTGTTTTTTCTAACTATATGGGATGTTAAGATAAGTCTTGTGCCTAACAAAGAACAACTTCCATTATCATAGGTTGTGAATTGGTATACTTTGAAATTTGTCGATTATATGAAGATATAAGAATTTTTGTCCTATAATAGCATTGGACCCGTGCAAGGCACGGAATAATAGTGTTCTTAAAAATAATGTTAAATTAAAAGTATGATAAATTATCATACATCAGAATTTATCTATATATATATATCACTTAATGTAAATTAAATGTTTTTATATTTATAGGTAACTTTAAAGAATTAATATATTATAAAGACTCTTTGGAGCTACATGGAAAACAATGATCGGCTCTATAAACCCATTTATTTTCATGCCTATAAACTTAATATATTAAATCAATTTTTTAACAAATTCCACTCATAAATGTTTGGATAAAAATAAAGTTAATAAACTAAACTTAAATTTAAGACTTTTACCTAAATGGATATAATTAAAAACATTTTCCATAGATACGCAGTTAAATACAAGTTCACCGTGTGAATTTTGTGCCAAAAAGTAGTTGTTTGGTTGTTTGAAAATAAAAGTTAGAAGGACGGATAAAATATGAGTTAAGTATAAATCTGCTAATTTTTTATACTTTTTTTTTTAATGCTAAAGCATTAGAGAGAGAAAGAGAGAAGGTTTTTAGTTTTTATAAGACAGGTAAAGAAGTCGTCACAAAATCATAAACGAAATTGATTAATTTGGGGTCAATCTTTTAGGAATAGGGCTTTCATTGGTATTCTTTTGCTAAAGCTTAGTATGCAGTCAATAACAGATTGTTGACTTTTATAAATACATTAACTTCTATCTATAGCATCAAGGTTGGCTTCTGTAACCTAAGGACTAACAAAAATATTTGTCTTTTCTTATTTTTTCTATTTAATAGGTGGTTATCTAACTTTATTTGTTAATAGGTGTATATATATAAGTGCCTAGATATTCTAGGAAGAGAGAGAAAGGGAGAGATAGAGTATAACTTTTGGAAGTTTGTAGTTAACATGAAAAGTTATTGGATATAAGAAGAGTATTTAAGAATTTATATATAAATAGGGCACTTAATTGATCACAATAATTGAATAGAGTGGACCCATTCTTATTGCCCTTATGAGGTGGCATTTTAACAATATAAGAGCATAGGGAGAGCCACGTAGGCACCACCTAGGAGAGACAAAAGTTTGGGGCAAACTCTACTTATATATATACATATATATATTAGATATAGTAATCACACAACATAAAAGATATATCTTGTGTTGTTGATTAAAAAGTAAGTATGGCATGCGATATTCATATGATGCTGTACGGGGTGACCGAAACTAGGATGAGAAAACCAACGAGTGTACAGGGCCCACCTTGTCCATCCATGATCCTGCACCAACCAAACACCAGTTGTCCATATGAAAGTAAAAGATTGTCCTAGGATTGGATATCCTGGGACAATTTGTATGGGGACATCAGATCTCACCTAGTCAGTCGAATTGTCCTAGGACATCCAATCCCCCTATTCCCATCTGCAAAACAGCCTGAATGTGTTGTTAGATGAATAATTACTGGTAACACAAGCTACTTGCTTTATATCAGACTGATGATTGACGTTGATGTATGAGATCTAACTGTATGTGCTCTTTTCACAAACTCCACATGACACAGGTGGTTAAGAATTCTTAAATTTTTATTTGCAGCTGTTTGCTCAGGGAGTGCTTAAGCTGTCGTTTGTCTGTGTGATTGAGTTAAGATCTAAATTGGTTTTGCCATCTGATACCTGTAACCTACTATAATGCAACTTCCATAACTTGTGAATTTTGCGAGTAGAGCTGTTGATGGAACCTGATGGATATTCTGAGCTTGATGATTTGGGCAATTTGACTTCCATTAGTCTCTCAGTTTTGCCCAGGACCCATCAACTGCAGATCCTCTATACAGAAGTATAGCTAACATAATTGCTATAACAGTTTGTGCTAGTTGATTCTGTTGATTGTTAAAAGTTGTCTCACATATCCTGATCAAAACAATGTGAAGTTCAGTTCCACATCTTCCATTTTGTCTCTGTTAGGGACTACATGTTGTTTACTTCAATTCTCTTGGGTCTTTATTAACAGTTTCGGAGACTTTAATTAGGGTCTATTTTTCTGCCTGTACCTTAGCTTCTTTAACTGTTTCTTGGTAGGTTACGTACTGTAGAAGTCTTTGTGTTATGCTTCTGAAGATGACTATGTTAATTGTGAATCTGTGATTGTAGATCCGCATGGATACTCCATCTGGTATTAAAGACTCCATTCCTGCTTGGATCAAGTACTCTGTACAGGCTCCAGGGGAAATTCCTTATGATGGAACATACTATGATCCACCAGAAGAGGTATTGTTCCTATTTTTTTCTCCGGTTGGCTTTGTGCGTACTTAGTTAAACTCAGGACTAAAAAGTATGTAATGCTTAGAAAAAAAGATGGGTTTATAGGAAAAGAGAAAGGAGGCAATGATAGCATTATCTAGTGACTTATGCCAGCAATTATTTGAGAAATTTTCTAATAGTTGTTGAAATATCAAGCTAAATTTTACTAAGTTTTTGTTAAATTTTGACATCTTCCGGCAAAAGAAAAAGAAATATTTGAAGAATTCACATATGTTAAAGGAACAGTACTTGTCTCCTTATTCTTTTGGTTGAGGAGGATTTTCCATTTTTGTTGTCATCCTTCGTGGATTTCTTGGGGGCATAGGTGGATCTCGTTGTGAAAGACCTATTACTGGATAATTCATGGGTAGAGCCAAAGTTATATAGGCTTTTTTTGGGGGTTGGGTTAATTTTTCCCCTGGTTGTCTTATAGTGTACATGCGCGGTACTCCTTTGGTACCCTTTTTTTATGGGGCATTCGCCTACCATATAATGATTGTGGATTTATGGACTAGCTGGAGTTTCATGTCTGTTTCAAGTGGTTAGAATGGTTTTATTGATATTATCAGATTTTCGGGACCACTACGTTGATATTTTGGCTTGGTTCTGATGATTTGCCCCTCTCCTTTTTGGCTAAAGATACTCTTTCATTTTTTTTCTAGGACAAGCATGTATTTAAACATCCTCGGCCAAAGAAACCAAAGTCACTGAGGATATACGAGTCACATGTTGGAATGAGTAGTACGGTGTGCATTTCCCCCTCTCTCATGTAATAAATTGGAATTCAGTGCTTATATTTTTTCTGTATTTACTTTAACTTATTTAAATAGAGCACTGTGCACCACATAATAAAGCATATTTTATTCTCAAATGTGATGTGCATGCATGAGATTTTCTAACTTTTCTCTTATCATGTATAAAACTAATGAATTTAGAGTGCATGTATTGTACACATTTTCACAACATCGATGCTCACTTGTGTCTGTACAATATTGCGTGCTAAGTAAAGAGTAAACCTACATATACTGCAAATTGTCAGAAAACAAGTCTGGTATGCCGTATGGTTAGCTAACCTGTTTTTAGTGATATTTTTAGTGATATTAGTTTCTTTACTCTCAATAATTCTTTTGCAAGCATGGAAATTTGTAGTTATGCATATGCATGTTTGATACAGTCAAGTCAAAACAAGTCACATATATGAATATGTTCCTTGTCTCAGTTTTGGAAATTGGGGACACCATGTGGCCATGTGGAATTGCAGCTGCAACTGCTTTTTAAGTTTTTCTGAAGCATTTTTTCTCTTCCATATGAGCTAGTTGATGTCTTCTTGATTTTTATTTTTCTCTGTGAATTGTTGATTATGTATTCTTTTCTGTTGTTTACGCTGAGGGAGATTAGAATTGTTTGATTTTCAGGAACTTCATGTCTCACCTTCTATTTGAAAATTGAAATTGAAATTTTATGATGCTTTTGGGTTTACTCTACCTTTGTGCATAGCTTGTTTTCATCTCATTTACCCTTAAACTCTATGTAGGTTCTCACCCCCTTTCAGTAATAATCCTGATCTTCAATTTATTGAGGACCTGAAAGATGAAGTGACTCAGCTTGATATTAGCTCTTGGTTGTTTGAAATGTGTAGGAATATGAAATTCTGCAAAAGGATGTTTGAGGATTTTAATATTCCCATTATCCTCTTAAGTATATTATGTGTGTAGAAAACTCAATTCTTACTCCACATCCTTTGTATCATCTTGAGAAATTTGTTTATTATTTAGTTAACGACACAAGTTTCACTTGGAACTTGAAAGAAGGGAAAGAGCCTGATGTCCACAAGATGTATAGAAGGCCCAAGCGCACATATGTTGTGGCACTTATAAGCCACCACAACAAATAGATATAAGATACACTAAATCGAAGAATGAAAAATAAAATGTCCCTAGAACATGGTTCTTCAAATATACATTAAAAGCCTGCTCCTCACTATGAGATTGGTGCACAAACTCCCTTCTTCTATATTCAGGTATCAAGTTTGATTTATTTTACGTTGCTTCATATTTAAATCTACTAATTTTGGATCCCTTCTCCATCAAAGTTCTTGCAATATATTATTCACTCGCTTGCATATGCAAACAAACTATTCTGTTGTTCATATACACCTCTGTACAACTAAATTTTCCTTCAACTAGTTGTAGATAGTGATTGCCTTTTATATAGTTTACCTTTATGTTCAAGTTATTCGTATTCTGCCTTCCCATGTATGCTTTGACTTTTCAAAATGGCAATATGTTAACTGCCTTAAATCTATTTACACCTCTATGAATAAACCTTTACAGACTTAATTTAATTTAAGAAGAATTATATTACTATTCAACTATGTAGAATACAGAAGATATTATCCTTTGAAGTTTCTCCCCCATGTAATTACTGTCCAATTTCCTTTCATTTGAAGTAGTTCAATTCAAATTACTGACATGAATTGGGTCAACCTAGTTGGTGAAAATATTCTGCACAATGTTTCCATGCCTCATCCTTTAGTCTTTCAGGTTATACTAAAGGTTTGCATGTCTGATCTTGACAATATTCTTGACTGACATGCAGGAACCAATGATAAACACATATGCCAACTTTAGAGATGAAGTTCTCCCTCGCATCAAAAGGCTTGGTTATAATGCTGTTCAGATCATGGCTATTCAAGAGCATTCATATTATGCTAGCTTTGGGTAATTTGTGTTTGCTATACGATATGTTTAAGTTTGTTGAAACTTACTGTAGTTGCCTTTTAGTTTTCTAGATTTGTTAGGGCTGCATTGCTACCTGTAAATTGGTGACTGTTATTTCCTTAATACTGACACAAAGATGCATATTTTCATTTGTGTGCCTTAGGTACCATGTCACTAATTTCTTTGCACCTAGCAGCCGTTGTGGAACTCCTGATGATCTCAAGTCTTTGATAGATAGAGCTCATGAGCTAGGTTTGGTTGTTCTCATGGATATTGTGCACAGGTAATATTAAATATTGGGACACATTCCTTTAGTGAATTTAAAGATTTACTACTACTTATGTCACTTGTGTCCTGGTATTATAAAATGTGATTTTCGTGATTGATTAGTCTTGATATTCAGTTTTATGGGTCCCAATGTACAAAAAAACGCAGAATTTTCTACCACAGAAAACTGAATATGGCTTGAATGTATTTACGAAATATTCAGAGTCTAAGAAGTGCGATACTTCTGAGAAAGGGCCGGACATGACACTTGAAGGACACTCCCAATACGTGTCAGACACGTTTCCTCTTTTTTTTAACATTCGGGGGTACATGTGTCTATCACTTGGACACACGTGTCTTCTTTTATTTTTAAATATCTATTTTTCAAATTTTAAAGTTTTTTTTGTGTCTCATATGTAGAAACTTGTTGCATATTGCTTGAGACTGTTACAATATGCCACAACCAAGTTGTCTTAGTTCCCCTTAAGACAGTGACCAATACAGACTGATGTAGGATGAGCTTAGGGAACACTTTCCTAGTAGTAGTGAGCCTAACTTTGATGGTAGCGGGAACAAAGGCTATTGTTGCTGATTTTAATTGGGTTTTGTGACTGAAAGGTAGGTGAATTATGTTGATTTTTTATATGTAACAAAACAATGTATTAAGAGAATGTGCCAAAAAGGGGGGTGCAACCTTGTACACGCAGAGTATATAGAAGAGCTGTACACTCTACCGCCTATATATCTACAGGAAAACACAATTCCCCCAAGTGGGGCTTTCGTCCTTTTCTTCTTTTTCCAAGCTTGTACTATTAAGGGTTTGATCCCCATCTGCGATCATCATTCATTTGAATTGCTATATCTGACTTTTAGTTACCAAAATAGTAACTATTGAAAAGTTCAAACATAAGTCTTGTCCATTTCTTCTATATATGGTGGTGGTGGCGGCAAATTTTTAGTGAGGTAGTTTAATAAGTTATGTGCATTTAAGGGGCCTGGCTTCCTTGGAAAGGCATAAGTATTATAAAAGTTTGATCCAAGCTATCTTTTTTTATTTTTGGCAACAGCTTGGAGGCAAATTTGACAATTGGAAATTTGGAGAGTAGGGCCAATATGCTTCCCATTAGGTGTCATATGCATAAGGAACAGATGAGAGTGTAAATTGCTTTTTGAGTCGCTCAATAGCCAAAGACCTATTGTCCAAGTTGTTCTTTCTTTTCATTGTTCTATGGCATGGTTTGTCGAGGAGTGTTTGGCTGTTGGTGAGGGGTTCTTCCAGTAAGAGAGGTAGGTAGGTCTAGAAGGTGACACTCTTATGCCTTATGTGGTATTTTTGAATGGAGCAAAGAATTACTTTTGAGAATGTGATGGTACTGGTGAGCCTGGTTCACACTGGAGAAAAAAAAATTAATTTTATTAAAAACTAAAAGAACTAAATACCTATTTAAAAACTTTATTGCCAATCACGTTATTTGAGTGTTTGGTTGAGACTCTTTCTACACAAAAAGGAAGAGACAGTTTGGTTGAAACTCTCCAAATGAGCTGTGAAAAATGTCTACTACATGATTACAGATTATATTTTTAAACAAGGAAGAGAGAGAAAGAGATAGAGTTTGATTAAGACTATCCACATTAGTTGTAAAAAATTTGTGTTACATGATTGTACAATAAGAGAGTAAGTGTTTGATTGATAATCTGTTTCACAACAACAACAACAAAAAAAAAAAAAAAAGAGAGAGAGAGAGAGAGAAAGAGATGGACTTTTATTAGAACTCTCCACATTAGCTGTAAAATATTTCCAATATGTGATTGCGTCATTGCACACAATGAGAGTTTAATTCAGACAGTGTTTCTGCAATATAAGTACATGTATACTTGTCTTCTTCATCGAAAAATAAAACTGGAAATCAAAAAGCGTGGTTGATAACCACATTCATCATTTTTTTTAAAATTTATAATTTTTAATAAACAAATTATGTGCTCTTAAAAGCGTTGTTAGAAATCACATTTTTTTTAAAGAGCGTGGTTAGAAATCACGCTTTACTTGTTTTGCTGAAGTAAATTAAAATCCACACTTGTGGCAGAATTAAGTTGAAAAAATGCATGTGTCAGGTAAACAAGCCATCTTCAAGGGGCTTCTGTGGTAAATGGTAATATATTGGATGGAACACTTTTTCTGCACATTGACACGTTAATTTGAGGTAGGGAGGGATGTACAAAGAGTTCAATCTCTACATCTGAAGATGGTGGACTCTTTTTGGGCACTTCAATTTATTTCCTGGATAAATGAATCATGTCTTAATCATGTTGTCTTCCTATTATCATTATTATAATGTTCCTGTTAACCTTTTGTTTCAGATTATTAACCTATTAATTCTTTTGTGCTCTGTCTCTGACTGGAAATAATGAATCCAGCCACGCATCAAATAATACGTTGGATGGGCTGAACATGTTTGATGGAACTGATAGTCACTACTTCCACTCTGGATCACGGGGTTATCACTGGATGTGGGATTCTCGTCTTTTTAACTATGGACACTGGGAAGTATGTGCTGACATCCATGTTATAGTGTAATGCAACGAAATTTACTTTCTCTTTCTCTTTATTTCTATATGCATAAACATTAATTTATACTTGGGTTTTTTTAGGTAATAAGGTATCTTCTTTCAAATGCAAGATGGTGGCTGGAGGAATACAAGTTTGATGGGTTCAGATTTGATGGTGTTACTTCAATGATGTATACTCACCATGGATTGCAGGTGTGTCCACAACCTCCTCCTCCTCCTCCTCGCTTTGCTATGCTATGAATCCTGATACCTGCTTGGATGTCATTGCACCACCTTACTACTTTCTGAAAAGCAGTGACTTTAATTTTATTCCTATTCTTCTTGGTGTTTTTTCTACTTAATTTTTCTCAATCTTTACCAATCAGGATCATGATATGGAGTGTTTCTTCTTCCATTTCAATTTCTGCTTCTTCGTTGAGGATGTTTTACTTATAGTGTGTACTAGTTTTAGACCCGTGATTGAAGTACCTCTTTAGATGAATTATTTAACAACAATGTTTTGAAATAAAAACTAAACATAATTTCTTTGATCATATTTTTAAAGTTTATATATAATTTAACTAAATGTATTGATATAGATATACAAGTATAGATCTATATAGATATAGATAGATGTAGGTGTCCATGTAGATATTCATTGATTAATGCATGAACATACATAAGTTTAATGAACCGTGCATTCGTATAATCTGTATAGGTACATGAGTCTACATTACATGAACCAATGAACATACAACCAATGTATAGAATACATGAACTATGTATGTACATGAATATACAATAAATGAACCAATGAAACACCAATAAAACAATTAACCACATGAATAATATAAATGAATTACAATAAATGCAGTGAACCACACAATTATAGTAATATGTAAAAATTACGAAGTGTAGGGAGAAAAAAAAAACACCATAGCGAGCCACATAGCTCTAGTGGCCGCCTTTTCTATATTGTATAGAATAAATGAACTATGGATGTACATGAATCTATGATAAATGAACCAATGAAACATTTAACCTCATGAATAAAATACATGAACTACAACAGATGCAGATAACCACATAATTGTAGTACTCTGTGAAAAAAAATGACAAAGTGTAGGGGAAAAAAAAATAACACCCCAGTGAACCACTTGTAGCAACCACAACGATAATGGCCTCCTTTTCTATATTGTATATAGATATAGATAGAAAGATATAGATATAGATATAGATTTGAGAAATTTGAATTGTTCTAAAGTAGATGATTTTGCACATTTTTTTGTCTACCCTGTATGGATTGTTGTTATCAGCCCGTTGCTTGTTGACTAAATATGGGATCCTGTTTCACAGATATTATAGTCCTCCAAAAGGAGCTCGAGATCTTAATTAAATTCCACGTTGCATCAGATTTTAACTTGCTTAACATGTGCATCAGTTAGCTGATAAAGGTTTTAACTTAAATTAATGGATATGTTGCGATCCTGAATGATGATATATTCTAATCGCTAGATAGAACTAAGCTGAAGAAATTGAACATCTCATCATTCGTCAATGATAACAGGGATGTGTGTGATTGGTAACCTGTTCTGGGATGATATATTGTTTTGTTGGCAGATATTGAAAAATGATTGGTTTCATTATATGTATGTATTATCATGTGTATGTATCTGTTAATAAGTATTAAAAGCAGTGGTTTTATGTGAATATATATTTCATTTGGCAATCTGCTTACTACTTTTCTGATTCTCTCTTTTTTTGTTTCACTCCATTTTTGTTAATTTCTACTAGGTAGCATTTACAGGAAACTACAATGAATACTTTGGATATGCTACTGATGTTGATGCAGTGGTTTATCTGATGCTGGTTAATGATCTTATTCATGGGCTCTTCCCTGAAGCTATTACTATTGGTGAAGATGTACGTATATTTTCCCTTTTCCTTGTTATTTTGAGCATATCTTTTTTCTATATGTATTTTAGGTGGATGAGTAGCTTGCTCACATAATTTTCTTTTGAACATCTTATTGCTTAGCTGCAAAGCTTTTTGAGCACTTCCCTCCCCCCTTGAAATTGGGAGGAAATAGAGGAGAAGTGAAATGATTTTGTTGCTTTATTCTAAATACCACTTATACCATCAATTTATGACAAAAAAGCTAGGTTTTATAAATGGGAGATGCATAATACAAAAATGCATTATATCCTCGTAAAAAAATAGAATGTCCTCAATTTACATCATTTTTCAACATGCACTACTGGAAATCGGAGCTCATTCAAAATGAAACTCATTTCACCCTTTTCACACTTTCATCTCCAATTCCAGTATCTATAAATGGCGCATTAGCTTTATGCACTAACTCTTATTGAATGGCATACATACTGCCTAATTTGTGCTGGAAATTTGATTTTGTTAGTGACGCCTAGGATGGTGTGTCTGTGTTGTAATACTTAAACAAGCATGAGTTTCGCAATCGATGTATGGAATGAATGAAGCCATTATCCAAAACATAGTTTTCAATTTTCATAACGACTTTTGATCATAACAACAATGACTAAACACATCTGCATGCGGCAGAAGACAAGAATAAAGGACACCTAAAAAAGCCACCCCACCGATAGTATAAAGCTTGTATGGACTGTTTTCTTCATTAAGCCATCTTTCTTGTTTTCCAGGTTAGTGGAATGCCAACATTCTGTATTCCTGTTCAAGATGGTGGTGTTGGGTTCGACTATCGACTGCATATGGCCATAGCAGATAAATGGATAGAGCTTCTCAAGTATGTTGCTTTTGAAACCCCAAATGCTTATTTGTCAAACTTGGAAGCAGATTGTTTTATGTTTTTAGAAATACTGTTTATTAACTTAATATTGACAAAATGGTTGCAGCCACAATTTTAAAAGACAAAGAATGTGATGCCATTTTTTATATTAAAAAATCTTATTATGAAAACAAGAAGGTAAAACTGAAATTAGCAGTATTTCAGCAGCTGGTCATATAGTATGATCTCATAAATGAACTAGGGCATGTCTTGGTGTGAACTGAAGTTAATAGGAAGGTTTTAACTGAAGTTAAAAGGAATGGCTCTTTAAAACTCATTGTGAATTCCCTTATTCTGGCTACATTGCTAGCTTTAAGTTGTTAGCTTTTGGTCTTGTAAGAGGCTTACATCTTCCTAAAGAGCTCATCCTTGTTTCCCCTCCTTTCTTTCTAATAGTAAGTGTACCCTTCTTATTGCAAGGGCAGAAGGGTGTATAATTTGTGCTTTCAAAAGTTTACTGGCTAAGAAGCACCGACACTTCCCCCGAGGGGGTCGTACCTGTGTCGGACATGCACTTAACCATGTTCAAGTGGTAAATCATGTTGTCCTGACTCATGATGTCAGCACATGATTGCACGTTTTCACTAAAAACGTGTCTTAGCATATGTGGTAGCATAGGAAGCACGGACACACCAAATAGGGTGCCGTTTGCGTGTCCGACACATCATGGACACGGATACTCCGCGGACACGCCAAAATATGTGTCGGACAAGCCACTTGGCGTGTCCTATTTTTTTGTTATTTTTTTAAACTGTGGACATGTCGGGGACATGTTTAGAACATGGCAGGGACACGTTTAGGATACGACAAGGGTCTAAGTGTAATTATAAAAAATTTAAAATGGAGTATATTTTGTAATTTTTGTAACTTCAATATAAAATACATAAAAGAGCCCAAATAAAAAATATTTCATCGTTGGACCTTGTACAAGCCCCAGCTGTTGCTCAATTGGAGAAAGAGGCGAAGTGCGAAGGAGAAAAAGTAGCAACAACACACCACTGGACTCTTCTTCTTCTTTGCCAAAATTTCTTTTCTTCTTTTTCTTTTCTTGTTCTTCTTGATCTTCTCCTTGTCTACTGAAATTTCAGTTCTTCTTCTTCTTCTTCTTCTTCTTCTTCTTCTTCTGCTGTTGCTGCCGCCTCTGCTGCTGTTGCTATTGCTGCTGGCAGCTACTGCTGCTCTTCTTCTCCTTCACCCAAAATTTTTGTTCTTTCTTCTACTTCTTCTTCTTCTTCTTCTTCTTCTTCTTCTCCTTCTTTGCCCAGATTTGCTGCTGCTATAATTCTTATTTTTTCCTTCTTCTTCTCTGCCCAGATTTGCTGCTGCTGTAATTCTTATTTTTTCCTTCTTTTATGATGTATTGGATGTATTGGATGATGATCTTCTTTGACTTGTCTATTCTTTTATGCTTGATGTATGATGAATTGATGACCTGTTGTCTATTCTATTGAGTATTGACTATTGAATTTTTAGATATTTTTGATAGTATGTGCATGGTATATTCATATATGTAGAAAATAAAATATACAAAAAATAAAAAAAATTTGCCGTGTCCCCGCCGTATTTGTGTTCCCTATTTTTTAGAATTGCCGTGTCCCGTGTCCGTATCTGTGTCCGTATACGTGTCCGTGTCCGTATTGGTGCTTCTTAGGTGGTAGCTTTTCTGGTTTAAGAGTAGAAGCTTCTTAAAGTAAATATAAATTCTATTGGAATCAATATATATTTGCCTTATTTTTTTTTTTTTTGATAAGCCCATATATATTTGCCATTGTGTAACATGTTCGTGAGGTAGCTGAGCTTAGCTGCAAACTGATATGAGCTTCAGAACACAGGTTCATCTGAGCTTATTTAGTACTTGAACAAGCTTCAATGAGCTGGGTGAGGAGTCGTGGGTGAGCTGTTTATGCAACCCTACATATGACACTTAACCACCCTGCCTATGGAATTGCATCTTATAGACAGGGAATGAATAATTGTTGGGATTGGCAACGCTAATCCATACAGAAGTAAGAGTGAATCACATGGTCTTGGGAAGTGGACAATGAGGGTGGGGCAAAGATTTTGGACAATATGTGCTTACTATTACAACTCAATATCTTACAGATTAAATGATCCATCTTAAGAATTGTATTCCTCACTAATCACCATGTCCCAATTAAACTGGGTTGGCACTGGAGACTTCTGAATGCTCTAAACTGAGAATTGGCTCTTCCAAGCCTCCACCAGAATTTGGAAAAAGATGCATCCAAAGCCTCAATCACGCCTGGAGGAATTTTCAAATATCTCGTCTCTCTAAGATTGCATCCCTTCAAATCTGTTCAAGCCTCGATTTTTGTAACTCTTCTTGAGTCTACCTCTTTGCAATCTTTGACAATTCCAGTTTATTATATGCAAAAGTGAAGCAGACAACTGGGCAACTTATTATTTGATTATGGTTGTAGTATATTAAATAGTGGATCAAATTATGAATAGGACATTGATGATGATTAAAATAACATTTCTATAGTTAGTGTGTTGACAATATTAGAGTTATGTAGAATATGTGACGTAAGACAAATTGAAAAGCTAGAATAATGCTCTCTCCTTCCATCAATTCATTGGTGAACTAACGCTATGAACAACTAGTTTGTTTTATGCTGTAAATATGGAATAAAGGTTGTAGAATTCATGGAAGTTTGAGGCTATATCAAAGTAGTTAAATGAATTTTGTGTTATACTAGTAAAAAAAGAAAAAAAAATTGAATGCTGTGTTATAGAGGACTGAAGTGGGGAAGAGAAGAAAAATTGACTATTTTCTTTAAAGTACCTTTTAAGTCTTTGAGGCTCTACAATGAGAATTAGGGCCTAGGGCTGTGAATCAACCTTGCATGGCTTGGATGGGCTTGTTTGAGTTCATCTACATGAGAAACAATTCAAGCTCAAGCTTTAGCTTTAGGTTCATTTTCTCTCTATTTTTGTAACAAAGAAATTGGATTCTCTAAACCCATAAAAGAGTATTGGAATACTAAGAGAATTGTTTTCATATTTTATGAATAAAGTTGATGATGCCATGGAATAAAGTTAATAATGCCATGGGAGACAGTGAAATAGCAAGTGTGTAATAAGGATGCTGGGTTTATGTAACACAGTAACAGTTCTTTAATATGCATTGCTGAATATATTGGTGTGCCTCACATTATGAAAATATGATAAAGTATAAGTGTCCTTTAAAATAGATTGTAATAGTGCGACTTAAGTTTGAATAGAGCTGAAGTATAAAGTAGGATTAAATAGAAAGGAAAAGAGGAAAGAGAGAAATTAGTGAAGAAGAGAGTAGGTTCAGGTTTACGTAAAATAATCCCTATACCTCAACATTTATATATAGACGAGTCAAAAAACATAATAAGATTACACAACTACCCTTAAATCTTAAAGAAGAAATAAACAGAAGCAAACTCTCTAACACTCCCCCTTAAGCTGGAGTATATAAATTAAACATTTTCCAGCTTGGACTTGAACCGTAGAACTTCTCGGTAAAATAGATCAAACTAATTATTATCAAAATGATACGGACGGTGCCACAATCTGTTCGACAACAATGTGTTGAACTACTTCAACAAGTGCGTGAGATATCCAGCATCTGATGTTCGTACAACAGTATCCACAACCCCTTTGCGGGCTCCGTAGCAAGAAATGATATATTCAATTGGAATAATCTAATTACAAGATTATGCTTCGCAATTTCATAATCTAATTTTTATAAAGTTTGAAAAAAAGAATGAGCTAATGGCTTCGTGAGAACATCAGCTAACTGAGAGTCGGAACGAACATAAGGAGTAGTAAGCTTTTTACGAACTAAAAGATCCCGAATGAAGTGACAATCAACCTCAATATGGTTAGGGCGCTCATGAGAAATAGGATTGTTAGCTATAAAGATGGATGTTTGATTGTCACAAAACATTGACATAGGAGTTGAGTAACAATACCAATATCCTGAAGTAAAGAGCAAATCCATAGCATCTCGAAAGCAGTATGAGCCATAACACGATACTCAGCTTTAGCACTAGAGCAAGTAACCATAGTTTGCTTTTTACTCTGCCAAGTAATAAGAGCATCACCAACAAAGGTACAATAACTAGATGTGGAGCATCGATCGGAATGACTACCAGCTCAGTCAGCATCACTGAAGCCAATAACAAACAAGAAAGTAGGAGGTCGATACAATAATCCACGACTAGAGGAACCCTTCAAATAGTGCAACATGTGACAAACAACCGCAAAATGTGGATCACAAGGAGCATGCATATACTAACTGACAACGCCAACAACATAAGTAATATTAGGACGAGTAACCGGAAGATAAATCAATTTGTCTACTAATCGTTGATAACTCATAAAAGAGATCCCTATGCTCAGCATCAAGCTTAATAGTCGGATCCATAGGAGTATTTGCTGGTCTAGAACCCAAAAGGCCGGTCTTAGATAGAAGATCAAACACATATTTTCGTTGAGAGAGAAATGCCCTAAGAAGAGCATGCAATCTCAATCCTAAGGAAATAGCGAAGGATACCTACGTCCTTAGTGTGAAACTGGTGACTCAAATGATGTTTCAAATCATCAATACTAATAGAATCACTTCCAAAAATGATAATATCATCAACATAAACAATTAAGATAATAGTACCAGCAGATGAATGACGGATAAACACAAAGTGATCAAAGGTAGAGCGTTGGAAGTTATAGTCAAGCACAACGATGTGAAGTGATCAAACCAGGCACTAGGAGATTGCTTGAAACCATATAAAGCTTTTTGAAGCCGACAAACAAGATTCTCGCTACTAGACACAACATATCCAGGTGGTTGATTGATATAAACTTTCTTTTGAAGATTGCCACGAAGAAATGCATTATTTATATCAAGTTGATATAAAGGCCAAGAGCGAGCAACAACAGTAGCCAGAAGAATCCAAACTGAATTAAGGCGAGTAATAGGAGAAAATGTCTCAAAATAATCAACACCATAGGTCTGAGTATAACCTTTAGCAACTAGGTGAGCCTTAAGCCGCTCTATAGAGCCATCAGGAAGATACTCAATCACATACACCCAATGATAACCGACTGTGTGTTTATCGGGAGGAGGAGCAGTAAATTCTGAAGTCTGATTAGTATGAAGAGCACTCATTTCCTTATTCATGGCAGGCGTCCATTCAGGCAGAGATAGTGCCTGTTTACAAGAAGAAGGGACCGAAATAGATGACAAGACACAAGAAAAGGAATGGAGACAAGAAGAAGTATGATCATATGACACAAATTGAGAAATAGGATGTTGAGTACAAGTACGTTTACCTCGCCACAAAGCAATGGGTAAATCATCAGAACGGGAGGTGAGAGAAAAGCCTTAAATGAAGAAGATGCAGGAGTCGGGCCATAAGGACTAACCGTGCGAATCTTGAATCGCTAACTTGTAAAGGAGGGTTACTCGGGTTACTCACTGGAGGAGGCAAGGAAGATGAAGAAAAAGAAGGCAGAGGTAAAGGAAGAGTAGGAGAAGAAAAGGAAGGCTCCCCCTCGCGACAACAAATGAGATCCGATGATAGTTGTTGACCTAGTGTGGAGAAGGACGTGGACTCAAAAAAGGTAACATCACCGCTGACAAAGTACTGACGTGATGCGGGATAATAACACTGATAACCCTTTTGAGTACGAGAATACTCAAGAAAAATACACTTGCGAGCCCGACGAGACAATTTATCTAGAACATGATTAAGAATTTGAACAAAGGTAACACAATAGAAAATATGAGGAGTGAGTAAGAAGGAAGAGGAACCAGGATATAAAAGAGAGAGAAGAGACTGTTAAGACAGAATTGCCGAAGACATTCGATTGACATGGTGACAAGCAGTGAGAATAGCATCTCCCCAAAAATATTTTGGATATTGCATATTGAACAACATGGTACGAGCAACATTCAATAAATGGCGAAGTTTGCGTTCAGCGACACTATTTTGTTGAGAAGTATGAACACAACTCGTTTGGTGAATGACGTCGCAGTCAGCACAAAAAGAATTAAGAATAGACTGAATATATTCTAAGGCATTATCGGACCGTAAAATGTTTAAGTGTTTGGAAAATTGAGTGAAGATCTCATTATAAAATGTAGAAACAATGTAAGGCAACTCAGATATTTGTTTTATCAAAAACAACCAAGTTATGCGAGAATAATCGTCAACAAATATGACAAAGTAAAGAAATCCATTAACATTAGGAGTTCGGGAAGGACCCCTAGTGCAGATGAAGTGATTGGAGGAGAGCAATCGGGATCCAAAAAATATAGGCTGTCCTTCTCATATCCCGAACCAATCTTCTTCTTGTTCTTGAGGTCTTGAAAGACACACGAAGGAGTAAATGTTATTGAACATTTTAAAACTTTACTCAATTGACTAATGGAAAGCAAGTTGAAGGAAAATTAAGGAACATAAAGACTTGAGGGTAATGAGAGGGATTTATTAGGATGCAAAACTCCCTTACCAACAACAGGCCGAGAAGATCCATCAGCTAAGACAATATGGTGTTTAAGAAAATGCAAATTAGAAAACAGGGTAGAGTTACCAAATATATGCGAGCTAGATCCAGAATCAATGATCCAAGATGGAGAAGAAATGGCCACACTAGCAACATTTTTTGAATTAGCTAAGGTAGCAGTGGAAGGGGAAGGAAGAGAAACAACCTTGTGAAGCTGAGTAACAAAGGAGGAGGGAAGTGTAGTATTTAGGCTCTAGACAATTTCATTAAACTGAGTGATGAGTGCATTAGTAGAACCATTGGTAACATGATTGATACTGTTCGGCTTTTCATACTTGGTCTAAATTCATGGTTTAGTATGATTGGTACGGTAGTACCACCATAATGAGTACACTTAAAATTAATGTGGCCTTGAGCACTAGCACTGCGGTCAGAAGAACGTCCACTATCATAAGAATTTTCACCGCGAGAATTGCCAACACAAAAATTGCCACCACGGGAATTGCAGCCCTCATGACCACTACGACACCCACTACGAAAGGTACCACAAGGATCACTTTGAGTAATCAAGGCAGATAACTCTAGAGTAGGGGTAGAGGAGCCACCAATAGAAGAAGACTGACCCAAAGAAAAACGCAATAATCGAGAATAAGCATTAACAACAATAGGGAGGGTCTCATTAGTAAGAATTTGATCCTTGAAGCCATAGATATCAAGATCTAGCCAGACAGCAGGTATGCAATTATAAAATCCTCCTAATGTCGTTTCTGTTGCTCAAAATCAACAGTAAAGGGATGAAGCTGCAATAGTTGCTTCCACAAATTCTTAAGAGTACTATAATAGTCAGACAAAGGCTTGCTAGACTGTTTGGTGGAGAAGATCTTCTCCTGCAACTCAAAGACTTAGGGGACATTACTTTGCTGGAAAAAGGACTTAGAGAGTCCCAAATTTTTTCAGACGAATCACAAAATTCAACGGTAGTAGCAATATGGGGCTCCAAACTGTGCCATAACAACCCCATAACACTAGAATCTTCAGCCAGCCAATCGTCATAAAGGGGATCCTTCGAGGAAGGAGGCATACTGGTTACATATTTCAATTTGCATTTGTTACGAAGAAACACATTCACTGCATCAGCCCAGACAAAGATAATTCAGACCATCCAATTGCTTGGGAGGTAATGGACCCAGGCAAATCATCCTCCTTAACCAAAGAAGGTTTGGAGTCGGATGACTTCAGATCAGAACTCTTGAATGCGGCCATAGTAACCACTCAGAGCAACACCCCAACTCAGAAAATCAATGACCAATGGAAGAAAACTGCAGACGAAGAAGGAACACGCCGGAGCAAGCCTGAAACAAGTCTGAAACAAGCCTAAATAAGGCAGCCAACCACAACCAGAACCACATACAAGCCTTAAACAAGCTGCCAACGACCCAAAAACTCACAAAGAAGGCCAAAACACGAAAACTTCAAGAGAAAACTGGCAGCAGACCTTCATAACCTTAGTTCAACAACCATAAATGTGATTCGAAGCACTAGAACCAAAAGAGGACCAGAAAGGTGGGGGATAAAAAAAAACCGACAGCCAAAATAACCAAGAAATCGACCAAACAAAACACCAAATCACAAGAGAAACAACAAGGAAGCCTCCACAGCAGTATGTCGGCACCCACAAAAAAGATTCCAGGCAGCAAAAACTTCAGGTGATGTACGTAGAGGCAAATCGAAGAAAATAGAGCAAAAATATGTAAAAGATGCGAAAATAAGAAACTCACATTAGATGGGCTCACAAAATTCCAGAAAAATAACCATAAATCTCAGGAGATTGAGACGATTCAGGAGTGGGTTTCGCCGAAGGTGGGCTTTCGCACAGACAATGATGTCATAGTCTGGATGATGATGTCAGCGCAGGAAAATACCAAAAAATCACCGAACTATGATTCTGATGCATTCTAGCCTCTAGGTAAAGATCAACAATCCTTTGATACCAAGTTGAAGCATAAAGTAGGATTAAAGAGAAATTAATGAAGAAGAGAGTAGGTTTAGGGTTACGTAAAGTAATCCCTATACCTCAGCGTTTATATATAGATGAGTCAAAAAACATAATAAGATTACAAAACTACCCTTAAATCTTAAAGAAGAAATACACAGAAGTAAACTCTCTAACAAATAGCAAGTGACAAGTCATCATGTTTTTTCAAATCTGTCCTCCATGAATTTATTACTTTGACACATGGGATTCGGCTGTAGGTTTTTCTAATCTATTTTATTTTGATGATTAGTCACTGAATTTAAGAATGATAAAATATTTGCATTGTTTACAATATGGAACTTTCTTTGTTCAGGCTGTGGTAGCTCTGATCTTCATCCTTAAATGTATTTGACTTACAAATTATATTTACTCCTTTTTTTGTCTTGTTGTTTGAATAGGAAAAGGGATGAGGATTGGATAGTGGGTGATATTGTTCAAACGCTCACCAATAGAAGGTGGTCAGAAAAGTGTGTTGCTTATGCTGAAAGTCATGATCAAGCTCTAGTTGGTGACAAGACCATTGCATTTTGGTTGATGGACAAGGTTATATAACTTCTTTTAGTATGTGATTATCACTTACTATGGAGGACACATATGAGATCAACTATAAAAACAGCCTGTAATATGCTGCTGAGAAAGCATTAATGTTAGTTCAAGTTTGGAATATAAAGGAATTAGAGTTTTGTAACTAAACCTCTCGTATATTGAATAAATGACTTGGACAAAATGATATGTCCATCATACATTGTAACTTCCAATGCCATGTTGAAAGCCTAAATTGCAGTGCTTGCATGTTAAATAGAGGGTTGTTCACTGACTTAAGTGTATACTGTATGCTTAGATGAAAATTTGCTATTTTGTGCAAAAACTTTGTAGTGGCCAAAGTTTCTCTTTGACCTTAACGTTTAGATATTGCTTTATTTGAGTTATACTTCTCAAAAAACGTTCATAAACTTCTTTCATGCCATGCATGTAATAACAACAAGACAAGCATCCATATTCAATTGTGCGCTCTTCAGCTTTCTAGACAATGTGTTTTGTTTTGAAAGTGAGACACCAAGTATTCTTTAGTGTTATGTTTCTGTTGAAACAATATTAGTTTGGTAGAAAAAAAAGCTAATTCATTGTCTGTTTGGAAGAAATTTGGTAATGGGTAAGGAAAGCACAACAAATTATAAAAATGCTTAAAACAGAATTCAAGTTAAAATCATTGAATTATACTCAAAATGGCATGGGCTTTTGTAGGTTTAAAAGCCAAAAAAAATTGTGGATTTGGTGTTTTCAAGTTCAATATTAGGTATAACCAATGCTTGTATTGTAAAATAGGGTTAATCTAGGCAAGTAAGATCATTCTCTGGTTATTTTATTGCTTGCATTAGATTAGATAATCTAGATATTCCATTTACTGTTGTATGTTGTTATTTTTCCTGGTTTGCTGATGATACAAAAATTCATGCTTATCCAATAAGTCATATAGGTGCCTTTTTGAAGATTTATGTCTGGAGATTGGACCATTGTTTTTTCTTCTTCTTTTCAATAACTGATTCATACATGGATGACTGGATGTCTTTCTAATTTTGTCTTCTAAAACCAACTGGTTGTGAGGATGAAGTTTAGAATATGTCCTACATGCTATAAATTTATAGAATCTGTGAGAGAAGAAAATTTATGAAGGTTTCTTGGCTAAAAATCATCAATATTTTGTTGCCCATACTTTTCAGGATATGTATGAATTCATGGCTTTGGATAGACCATCAACTCCCCTGATTGATCGTGGAATAGCATTGCACAAAATGATCAGACTTATAACTATGGGATTAGGTGGAGAAGGTTATCTGAATTTCATGGGAAATGAATTTGGACATCCTGGTAAGGATAGGTCATTTGCTTTATTCATCCTCACTTTGGAATATAACTATCATTTGGCATCATGTATTGAATTACTTTTGGATTTGATGGGCTGTGTGTGATTGCTAATTCTCTGCAATTCTTTTTATCAGAGTGGATAGATTTTCCGAGAGCTGATCAATATCTTCCCAATGGCCAATATGTCCCTGGAAATGGTAACAGTTATGATAAATGCCGGCGTAGATTTGATATCGTAAGTTACTTTCCTTTGCTTATGTCATGAAGTCAAGATTTTATACACATAAACTACACGAAGCCTTGTCGTATGGTTTGGCTTTCCTTAAGTTTTAACATTTCAATGAGATTTGCAATTTGGATCATGAAATTGACTTCAAACTGATTTAGAAGATATGAATAATTTTGACTTTCCATGATGATGTAGTAAAACTTGTGTTGTGAAATTAGGCCCAAAGGTTGAACCACTTGCTGGCACATGTTGAAACGTAAATTGTTTGGTTGTATCGTCAAGTGGAAACTAGGAGAATGATATATATCAGAAAGAAGAAACACAAAACACAAAGGATTTAAGTGGTTCATCCACCAACAGAGCTATGCCAACAAGCAAAGTTGATAAAAGCATTTACTTATAATGAGAATATAGGTACACCGATTTTTCCACAAATTCAAAAAAAAAAAAAAAAAAAAAAAGAAAATTTTGGACCAGAAAACTAAATAGTATTATTAGGAACAAAAAAATTGGATATGGTACCCAGGCAAAAGCGAAAATCAGTAACTTGGAGAATTATCTTTTTGAATTGTCACTCACCAAATTGGGCTTCCCATGATGGGAGGACGACTCCACCTTGAGCACTCCCAAGTTCCTACCAGCAAACCCTTTTTATAGAGCCCTGAACTGAATTCATTGTTGGAGAAGGAATAGGGAAGTCTTTCCCGAGGGTAAAAAATAGTACTCAAGTCTATTCTTTTTTCACATTGGAACTAGCAAACTTGGTTGAACCTATTAAAAGATTCGTAATGTACTAGTGCATTCTAAAAGTGTGTGCATCTACCATGTAGCTTGTAATGAGGAAAATTTGATGCCTAACATTAAAGAGATCAATCCAATGGAAGTATAGTGCAAAAATCTTGTGTTTTCTCCTAAAATATGATTAAGAGAGTTTGACTGTCCTTGTTAATGAGTGCTTAATGCCAATTTTTATTTAGAAAATGAGTGGAAAACAATTGTTTGGCAAAATGATAGCATTTGAAAGAGACATAGTTTTGTGCAATATATATATGTATATATATATTTTTTTGAGAAGTTATTACTTTGTAGTTATGTTGTATTGTAGCATGTGTAGAGGACAATAGTTTTCGGTATATGAACTTTTTCAAAATTTGTGAAGTACTTGTGTCGGATGCTCGACATTTGGATCATGGTATGGGATGTGTCTTAGTTGGACGTGCAGCCAACACTTATAAGTATTCGAGTTTATTATATAATTGGTTTAGTTTTTGATAGGTAAGAGTTAGTTTTACTAGGGGAAGGAGAGGGGCTGCTAGGGTTTCACCCCCAGACTGTGAGCTTGCTGTTCAAGAACGTAACCACTGCTATGCATAAGACTTCCATTTTATGCATAAAATACTGTATTTTAGTCTATAAACACTATTTTATTATAAAAATAAAAGCAGCATTTAAGGAATATGAAATTTAGCGTGTCCTAGTGCCCTTGAACATGAGCATTAGACTAAGAAGCACGGACACACGTACTAGTGTCAAACACTGACACAAGACGCCGATACAACAATTTTCAAAAAATAGAGGACACAACATAACAAGGACACAACAAAAATTATTTATAGCTTTATATTTTGTATATCAAAAGTTTATTTTCTATGCATCTGCTTTTTCTTTGTTATATATTTGTTTATGTGTAAATGTTTACGAGTAATAACCCATTAAGCCATATGGTTTACATGCAGTAGCCTATCAGCCCTAAATCTATTGTAAGTCACTTGGGTCATGAGATCCATAACAAAATAAAATAGAACAATTCAGGTATTCTGTCTTTCTAGATACAAGAGAAGAGCCATTAAAAAGATGAGCAGTCTTCAAAAAGAGAAAAATAAGTGCATTAAAAAGAAGAGCAACAATCTTCAAGAAAGAGAAGAGCACAATTACAACGTATGAGGGGCAAAAAAAGAAGAACAAAGAAAAGGGAAGTTGAACTCTAGGCAACAGATCTGAGTTCAAGTTTCAGGTTTTTCTCCTTTCTTCTTCTTCTTCTTCTTCTTCTTCTTCTTCACCACCACTGCTGCCCAGCCACTGTGTCGCTGTTGGGCCACTGCTGCTGTATGGCTGTTGCTCTTTCCTCCTCTACTTGTTCTTCTTCTTGTCCTTTGTTAGATGTTAGATGCTCAGACAAAGCTCTTTACCCCTCTCCCTCTTTCCACCTCCCTATAAATTAGATCCAGATCTCCTGCAAACTAAGAAGCATGTTAACCGTGTCCTAGGATACATGTCCGCAGTGTCCAGCCGGAAAAAAATAAGATAAATTAGGACATGGGAGGGAGCTTGTCCAATACGTGTCCGGCGCGTGTCCTATGAGTATCTGTTCAGACACATGTTGGACACGGGTAAGTTGCTCCGCTAAGCGTGTCCGTGCTTCCTAGGAATTAGATGAATCTTATACTTATAGACACATACCCTCACTTGATACCCATACCCCAGTCCATGTAACATCTGATAAGAGTAGTTGATAAAATAGATTATGATGTGAGCTCAAAATCAGGCTATTACGTCGACCATCTCTCCTTCAAATTAGGCAACTCCTAAAACAGTAAAATACTTCTAAGAGCTACACTAGTCAACACATGATTACCCTTTATAAAGACTAAATAATAAAATATTTTGATTAAAGGTTGTTGAAAGATGGGTGAAACCTGAATCCAAATATATGAATCAATTTGGTTCAGGCGCAAATTGGCTTGCTCTCTATGAGACATTCCTTTAGAATCACTCCAATGTGCCACTTCCCACGCATAGCTTTATTTGAAGGTTTTTTTGTTGTTTGCAATTCAATTTGACGCAAAAACTCATAAAAAGTATTTGAAGTATAATTATCAGAATAGGAACCATAAAGTAGACAATAAGGAAATAAAAAATGGAAAGGCCAGAAAATATAACGGAAATAGGAAGCGGGAAAACAATCAAGAATTGAATGGGAAACTTAAGAGGAATATTAGTAAGAAACATTTGCAAAACAGAAAGAAAACCTTTTAAGAAAAATTACTGAACACCTACATGAATACTTCAATCGAGTTAGAGAATTCTCAAGATTTAAAGTTTAAATCATGAAGTTTTGATATTGAGTTTCATATATATATATATATATATCCATATATACATAGAATAAGTGTGAAGATTTTTTCTTCATTTAATAAAGGCCAACACCTAATGGAAAATATAAAACGAAGGGAGTATACTCTTTTCACCCATCTTAACATAATATATTTCATTAAAAGTTTTAGGTTTCCCTTCAACCCTGCAATATTAACTAATCCATTAAGTTAGTAGTATATATCTTTCTTCATTGCTAATGTGGTAAGTGACGAGTTAAATTAAGCTTTACTATAGATATTACTATTGAGTGAACCTAAAATTCTAATTTTTTGAGTTATATAAATTATTTAGTTTTTTAAGTCAGCTTTCTAATTATTATGTTTTTTCCAGAAGGGTTTCCATAGTTTGTCAAATAGTTTCCAAAAACTTCCTATGTAGCTTATTGAAATTCCTCAGATAATTCTCCAAGGACATTTTAAAACATTTTTAGAAGGAAATTTTTATATCTGTTAGAAATAGCTCAAAGTGAATCCATACAAATTCCATAAAGTTTCCAAGTAGTTTCCACTCTTTGGAGTATGCCTTTAATGTTTCCCAAAATTTTCAGAAGAGTATCATACCAATATCCCTATCACATAGAACTATGATTTGAAGTGCTCTCATGACTACGACAGGTGGAGGTTCCAATGAACAGAGACCTAGAGTTAGACTTGTTTGCATGTTATACTTGTATGTGAGATGTAAATAAGAAGAAATTAGTAGCGAAAATTAAAGATCTCAAAGAATGTAGAGAACTGAGGAGGGGTTCATGTTTGAGGAAACCATCAAACGTGTTTACTTAAACTTTTGGAGTGTGAGATTTCTTTTATGTTTCTTTCATGACGAGCCACTTGGGATGTAAATGGTTTTCTTTTGGGCTAGGTTAGGATCCGTCTCTGGACATGTTTTCTCTTTGATGGTTTGTGCCTGTGAGGCTATGGACTGATCTTCTTTGTAATATCCTATTTTTTCTGGTAATAAAAACTTACTTAGCAAAAAAAATTTATACTTAGTATGTTTGGATTCAAGAAAGTATCACCAGTCAACTTGAGCCAAAATTGCAAGAAGTGTCACTTGGAATGGGGAATAATATTAAAAAAGATTCGAGATATTTAGCTGAAACACACTCCTCATAAGGTGGGTTTCAAAGCTGATTCTTTGAGATAAGAGTGGACAAGTTTGGTTTGGAAAGTTGCTGAAACTCTTCAAAATCAACTGCGTGACAAATTCTGAACTCTTATTTCTCCCTCTCTGAAGTTGGATTCATTAACTTGAGCATCCAAAGAAGAAAGAGGAAAATGTACATTGATTAGGTTTCTTAGTCTTATTTTTTCAGCAAAAGAGAATGATTCAAGCTAACCCACCTAATTAGCGGCTGTTAGAGTCTCCTGCTAAGCGTTCTGATTTTGGGACATGCAGAATTTGTGTGATTCAACCAACGATCATTGTATTTATACATATCTCGATTGTGAATTTGTTTTCAGCATTTAGGAAGAAAGAGGGCAGAGGGAGCATGATAGACCTGAGGCATTTTTTGTTTATAGGGAAATATTGGGAAAGGAATTTTTCTCCAGAACTTGAGTTTTCACTATGTTGGTTTTGGAAGACTTAGACTTCGCAGAAAAAATAATTTCAGACAATAGAAAGAAACGATAGAAATCAGGTTACCTGTAAATAAAATAAAAAGAAAGTTCATTTACTCTGTTGGCTTAAGGAGCCAAAGTGAACCTGATGAAAAGGTATTTGGTTTTCAAGTTGTTAATTGCTTAAAGAGGACCCATCTTCTATACTTACCGAAAAGAATGAGGACCCATCCTCTATTGTAAACTAAACAAACCTCCTATGCTAAATTTTTGAACAAAAAATCCGTAGTAGTGATTAGAGATAAAACTGAAAGAAATAAGAACAACACATGTTTAGGTTAAACAACCTTACCAATTTGAACTCGTTAATACTCTTAAATTTGGATAAGTAGTGATTTAAATACTTAAATACCTATGAAATTGGGATAATCAGGTGAAATACCCTGCATCTGTTGTGTACCCTGCCTCCGTTGTGGTAATATTAGCACATATGTTGTCATTCATGGTTGTTTTGCTGTGAGGTTTCAGGGGCTATGATTTACAATTATATTGTTGTTAGTGTCATGCTACGGTGCTGGCATTTGGATTAATAGCTGCTAGTTTTTCTTTTAATTATAAAAGGGAAGAAGAAGAAGACTTAAGTTAAATTTGTCACAATTTGAGTTCATGCATCTGATAGTAATACTCTCAAACACACCCTGCACCCTACCACCCCGAACAACAATAATAAATAAAGAGAAGAAAAACACAGAAAGGTGGATCAAACAGTGGGGAAATATTAGAATTCAGTTCTTTTCCCATTTCCATTAACTTTTACATTCTCCAGTTAACACTATATTAAAAATAAAAAGAAGATTCTCCAGTACACAAACATTGCCTCATGGTTCACCTTCTGTTTGATAATATTTATAATGAGATGTTAAGTTGCAAAACTGTACTCCTAGGGCCTGCAATATCCTTTAACAATTGTATATTCTTCTTGCTGCAGAACTACATTCTTTCTTTCTTTCTTTTTTTTTTTTTGTTTTGCTTGAACCCTGAAGTACACGTTGTATTACACTTTCAAGGTTGCTAGAAGTAATCAATGTTGTTTGGAAATTGGAATCACCTGCTAGGATGTCTGTATATATATTATAAATAGAGCGTCTGAAATTATGGGATTTTGTATAATCAGGGGGATGCAAAGTATTTACGATATCGTGGGATGCAAGAATTTGATCAAGCAATGCAGCATCTTGAAGAAGTCTATGGTGTATGTTTTTCTTGTACCAAATATCTAGCTCTCTTTTTATTTTGCAATGCCATAGTTATCTGTTACTTGTTAAATGTATCTCTATATTTTTTAGAGCTTTTGAATTTTTCTGTAAGTGTTGCAAAGATTACTTATGAAATTTTCCAGTGAATGTCGTTCATATTGGAAAGAAGTCCTCAAGTCTCACACATTACCCCCTACACATGAAGCAAAACTGATTACCTGTGATCATCCAAAATTTACATTTTCTCTTCACCCATGTAGGCCACCTCTTTTGAATTCTTGGAACCTGTTAACATGTTAAGGTTTTTATTTATTTATTCTTCTTTTTTGGGGGCTGGGGCGGGAGACCTGTTAACTGGCTATCATTCTTATGCATTTTCTTCTCTTCTCATTCTTTCAAGAGATAAAAGCACTGCTTAGGATTCTCTTCCCCATCTTCTTTTGATTCTTCTAACCTGTTAACAATGGAAGGAAGCCCATTAACTGGCAATCTTATTTGCTTTCTTCTCTTCTTATTCTTTCAAGAGAAAGAGTGTTTAGGGTTCATCTTGTGGCTTGGCTGTCTTCGACTCTTGCATGCCCATGCCTTCGTTTTCAAAGGTGAACTAACTAGCGTCTAAATCTAGTGATTTAGATAGCTCCTATGTCTTGTACGTTCTCTGGATAGCCAGCAAATCTTTGGTCACTTGATATATTGATAGTATTGGCTTTCAGCTGGGCAATTAATATCGCAGGAGATAACATAGGGACTATTCAAATGGACATTTTGTAGGAGTTTATTTTCTTTCTTTTAGTTTTATAAGGAGCATAACCATTCCAACTAGGACTTGAGCATCCCCAATTGGGGTGGCAGCAAAGACAAAGAAGCACCAACAGGTTCCCAAAGAGAATGAACACGTCCGACATGCAGTCAGACATGCAGTGGACACGTCTGACCATGTCCCCATTTTTCTTTTTTCTTTTTTCTGTCGGACATCCCGGTGAACTTTTCAGGACAATTTGCAGACATGGCAGGGCCATGCTTTTTTTCAAAATATTTTGAGGGGCCAAAATGCAGAAGAAAAAATATATAACTGAAGGAAAAAGAAAGTTAACACTGCATTTTGTTCGATCAAAGCCGGTAGGGTATTCGAGATGGGTCTTCGGCTTTTCCATCACCTTTGTTTTCTTTCTTCTAGAAATCTCTCTTGTTTCCCTCGGAACCCCTTTAGCTTTTCATATATAGGCTCCATGGACCAATTTTGGGCAAGTTTTTGTTGCTGCTTGTACAACAGATTCCATGGGCCCAATTTGTTCCATGGGATGTTTCATCTTTGGACATATCAGATGGGCTCAACCATCAATCCCATTTTTCTTTATTCCTTGGGGAGCTGATATATGAAGAAAAAATGAGAAACAAAATAAAGCATGTCTTAACAAAGGCGCAAAAGCAACTTAAAACTCATGATTTTTTTATTGCTTGCTTAATTTATTGATCTCATTGTCATATACATAAATAAAAATTTTAAAAACATATTTTCGTTTTATCCCCATCTTGTCATGTCCTCTATTTTTTCGAAATTGCTGTATGGGCATGTTCCTATTGTGTCGTAGATGTGTCCCGTGTATGTATCCGTATCGGTGCTTCCTAGCCTGGCATGCCAGTCAAGTTAACAGTTGGTATTTGCTTTAAAAAAATTCAAAAATAAAAATTTCAACTGTTCATGTATTATTTTTATGTATATTGGATGCATGCTTCTGACAAAAGAACTATGCGAAGAGTTTATTGTTGTATAATATTGCTTATTGTGGATGTTGGACTTAGTTCAAGTTTGTCTTTTATTGGAAGGGTGTTGTACCTACTGGTGTATTCTACTAATTGCAGTTTCAATTTTTTAGATCTTACAAATGAAAGATTATAAAATGATTCACTGTTGATGCAGTTCATGACTTCAGAGCACCGATATATATCACGGAAGGATGAAGGAGATAGGATGATTATCTTTGAAAGAGGGAACTTGGTTTTCGTCTTTAATTTTCATTGGGGTAATAGCTATTCAGACTATCGAGTAGGCTGCTTGAAGCCAGGAAAATACAAGGTAGTTTATCTCAATGTTTTCTCTCAGGTGTACAAAGTTTGCAAAAATGCCTTATTTAATTTTAATTTTTTTTATGTCTCTGCAACTTATTTTCTTAATGTAAATTATCTTTGAAGCAGTGGGGTAGTAATTATCATCTTTAACTACTTGCTTCATTATTTTTTGAACCTAGTGTGTGGCTAATTGACATGATTAAACTTATGAAAAGTTGGTTTGTCCTTCATCTTGAGGGTATCTAATTTTGTGAAACTAGTTAGTAGATCTGCTTGGCCATAAAGCTCTTGAATTAGAAATCTCAAGTTTCTAATAAGGATTATCTAGATTGCAAGAGAAGAGGAGCGACATGAGTTTACTGTTACCCTTCCTAAAACTTGACTTTAATGGGTAATTTTTCAACTAGTGAGGCAAATGCTCAAACCTCTCTGCTGAATCACTTTGCAGAAGTTGCTTTTTATCTTGAGAAATAGGAAAAAATAGTTAAGTGCTAACTCCAAGCAAGAATTATGCTACGATATGAATATTGCAAACGGGATAATTGTTGTGTCCCAGCTAGTTGTATGTTCCTTGATAAGTCATAGCACAAATATCTTTTATTTTCATTTTTGTATAGGTTTGCTCTTATATATTTATATTAGGAGGAAAATAGTCAATTTATTTTCAATTCGTAGGATGTTTACAAATCTGGATGAATATATAGGGAGACTCTGGAAAATATCTTGTCACTGGTTTTACTTAAGGAGCCAGGATTGCTTTCAGTTCTATGATTACTGTCTTTTGTCTTTACTGATGGAGGGCCTCTTGTCAATGATGGATGTCTAAAAAGCAGTGTCTTCATTCTTGAACATGCTTCTGCTTCATTCTTGTTCTTCAAATGTAAGACATATTTCAGGTGAAAGGTGCATTTAGATTTTAGAATCATAGAAGTATAACTTTTTTTGGGAACACATGTACAGTGTGGAGTTGAAATAAAATTATTTTAAAGGCTGTAAAATATGTCTTACATTTTGGATTAGATACTCAGTTATTTTCTTGTAGCTGAATATAACTCAGTAGCATGAACTATCTATACATATACAGGAATATAGTAGGAAAGAAAAGAGAAAAAACTGGTTCTCCTGGGTTTTTAAAGTTAGGGAGGTCAATTTTAGATCTTGGTAGAAAATTGGGGGAAAAAAATACTAGAAAGTATTTTAGTCGTTGACAAAATAGCAACCTTGGACTCACCCTCGATGGAATCATGAAGACATTGATCGTATTATATGGTAGTATTCTAAGACAGTTTTTTAAGCAGACAGTTGCTTCTGCTGAATCTTAAGTTCTTAACAATGCTTGTGAAAAAGAAAAGCCGTATACTGTCAGCTGCCTGTGAGCTCCTAAAGGCAGATATAATTCAGGATGTGTAGGCATAAGGGTTATGTCGACATATTCCAGGAGACTGCTCAAAGGTTGCCAGCTGTTCAACACTGCAGAAATGGAGACTTGACGGCAGATTTCCTGAGGTCTAGGTGTTAAAGAAAGGTTAGCTCCTTTATTGAGCAGAACAAGTACCCAACATTTTTGAAAATATGAAACCAAGGAAAGCCTCTCCACTGCCAGCTGGATTATGAAAGTAACACGATATGCTACAATAAAAGTGGAATTATATGAAAGAAGTAAATTCATTGAGTTTATGCATCGTAAACGGGCCATCAGATATCATCCTAGTGGCGATCTGAAAATTCTTTCTTGAATTTCCTTAAAAGGCACCTGGAAGGCCTGAAGTGTTAGCTGGATCCTAGATATGGTGGCAATGCTGTGACTACTTAAAAGGAACTGTGATGATGTATTTCAATACTGTTTGTTGAAATAATGCTTGTTTTGACTGAAGCTTCAATCCTTTGTAACATTGTAGTTTTATCATATGCTAAACTGTGAATTGCCTGAGTGAGACATGATGAAGGTTTTAAACACTCAATGTTTTTCCTCTTATTAGGGTTGTTCTCTTCTAAATAATGTGCACTATCTTTTATTTATTCTAGTAAAAACAATGTGGTGTTTCCTATTTCAGATAGTCTTGGATTCAGACAATCTGTTATTTGGAGGCTTCAACAGACTTGATCGCAATGCAGAGTACTTCACCTCTGTAAGAATTTTCATTCAAGATGAAATCAATACCGGGGTTATATCTGTGAACAAAATTTCCTAAACTAAATCCTTGTCTGTGCAGGAAGGGTGGTATGATGATCGGCCCCGTTCTTTCCTAATATATGCACCTTGTAGAACAGCAGTGGTCTATGCTCTGGCAGAGGATGAACCAAAACCAGAACCTATCAAGGGCTGAACTCAATCACTGCTTCTTTTGGTGCAAGACCTTCTCAAGTCTCCTTGCCGCACTTTTTAGATTCCAACTATATGACTCAGGTAATTTGATCCAGTACGCGATCATCATAGAGTTATATTACCATGATCAGGAATCCCAGCATATACTCGAGATGGAACAACCTCGCGAAAGAGAAATGTGGCAGGAGATTTATGTGGAATTACAAATTTGCGTTGAGCATCGGGGGAGCAGTCTTTTGTGCGTATGTGGCAAATTATTATCATATAGCTTCTTGTAAATATATCCATGTATGTTGAGCGAGACATCCATGTACAGAATTTGATGCATAATGTTTGATTTGAATGCTTGCAGATTGATGGTATTATCTAGTGAAATTAGTATCTTCTTCTTTATCAGAATTTTATGTACAAATTTTAACTTTTACCTTCTGAACCTTAAATTTTATGCTGTGGTTAGATGTTGGATTTGTCAAGGGACAGGAAAACAAAAGGGAAATAATTTACTTAATGCATAGTTATTTTTACCAAGGAACCGAACAATTTTCTACCCCGACCCAGAATAAAAATAGAAAATAAATACTTGCACTACATTTTTCTCTACTTATCCTGTTTCTTCCCCTCGACAATTTCCAGACCCAAACATAGTGTTAAGAGAAGAACATGGCATTGCTCCAACACTCATCGGATGAAGCATGGCAAGGAAATCAAAGAAGAGATAACACCCTCCTCTTCTAAAACTTCCAAGTTCCAAGCAAAAATTTTGTTAGAGCTACCATTTCAAAGAAGGATGTTAACCACCGAACATGTTTCAAAGTACATTTTTTAAATCATCACTTTGGGGTTTTTCAATGTGCTTTGCTTTGTTCTCCATGGAGCATCGCATGTTAGGACTTCACTTTGATCTCTCTAATGCAAAGTGACTTAATATACACCAAACAAAAGCAACTCACCCTTACACTGAGAATAAGGCTGCATATATGACCCTTTCAAACCCTGTTAAGCAACTGAAAATGCGCTCTCTCTCTCTCTCTCTCTCTCTCTCTGCATATATATATATATAAGCAAATGCTAACATGTGTCCTAAATTTTAAGGGCACATTTTAAGCATTCTTTGTTTGGTTATACGTAGTGTTAGTTATTGTGTTTTTAGTGTTAAAAATTGTAAAAACACAAGTTTCAATGCTTTGTACAACCAGATAAAATATGATTAAAATGTGCCCTTAAAGCACGTATTAGCAAGACCCATATATGTAACTATACATTTTTGTTCACTACAACCAGTGTCTTCTGTTCATCACTTGCCCGGTCCCCTCACCACTACTAACTCATACACCATCCATCACCACACCGAACTATCCATCAACGCTCCATTGTTTTCTCCACCACCTTCCTTTCAAACAGTAGTCACCAAATCCCACCATCCTCAGTTTGCAGCCAAACTACAACCATGGCTGCTTTGGAGCTTAGGAGGCAGTTGTAAAGGTTATAGCCTAAAATAGTGAACAAGCCAGCCGAGATAAGAATCTGCTGTCCAACGAAGAGGTTTCAATGGACATTGAAAAGTCTTGCTAACTTCATTAAGTCGAACACCAGATACATACAAAATAATAATAATAATAATAATAGTAATAATAATAATAATAATTAGTCTCTCATTAAACCAATCCAACAACACAAGCAAGTCATGAAATTTATTGAACAGGTGATTACAAGGAAGATGAAAAGAGTGCTCAACCAACAGGGCTAACAAAGTGAAGAGAATAATAAGAATTATTTAAACATTACCTTTGTTTTTTTCTTTTTCAAGCAGAGAGGATAATAACTAAGTTCAGGTGCTGACAAAACTGGTCTCGGATGCCGAGCCGGGCGGCAACTGGTGTAAAACGCTGTTCGGGGACGAATTGGAGGTCGATGATCTCAATGCCTCACCAAGCGGTCCACCCATCGGAGCCACCTGGTTCGTCCCCCAACCACCACCGGCCCAATTCAACTGAAGCCGCTCTCTTTCCACACTCCCTGCTCGAAGGCCAGGCTCATCTCCGTTCCCGGTTGAGAGTTTCAATGAGAAGTCCGAGGATGTATTACCAGGAGTCGAGATGGAAAGGCAGGTGGATGAAATAACCGGGCCGGCATTGCTCCCGGCGTTGTCGCATTCTTGAAGTGATCTAGGCCAATCATCAAAGAAATGGCGAAGAACCCGGTCGCCGGATTTGCCGTCCCCGGACACCTCATTCTGGTTTTCGAATAGATCCTTTTTTTCAGTTCTTGATTCTGAGGGTCTACAAAGAACATCATGGTAGCAAAGATTAAGTAAAGAAGAAGGGAACAAAAAGCAGGACAATTGAGCAAGTGGTTGGGGTCAGTTTATGCAGAGAATCAAATCTCAAATAGCTTGGCCCGACTTAGAATGGGGCCCTAGAAAGGAGATAGTAGTACCCAAATCCTACCCCAATGAGATTCTAACAATCCAAAGTACAATCTTTTTCTATGTTAGAAGACCCCATCCCCACTAAAGCTCAGTAGGAAAAAGAAAAGAATGCCAAAGTATATTATGCCATTTGATGGCTTGGATCAAGCAATCAATCAATTCTCTCTTTTTTCTTTGCTTTTCCTGGACGGCAATCAAGGTTTCATTCACTTACTCCCTTTTAGGGACAAAGCATTTCAATGGTAGGGGAACAGAGAGAGAGAGAGAGAGAGAGAGAGAGATTATTATACCTTTGATTGAGGTGGAATAGATCAATGGACGGGGAAGGCCCGGAAAGATCAAAATGGGTCGCACCGGCCAGGTGCTGCGCAGCAAGGTTGGTTTTGAGGAATTCGCTGCCGCCGCTAGCACCTCCACCACTACCACCAGCAGAGGAGGATGTGGGGATTTCCACAGGCTTTCTTGAACGGTTGCGGCCACGGTGCACGTGGCGCTCGCAATACTTCTGGCCAGCCACAACATCCCTCGAGCACCGCCATTTCTTGCCGTCAGTCCTCCGGCACCGACCCGGTTCCGGATCCATGGAAGCTCTCCCCCAATATCCTGATTGCAACACTGATTGAACAAGTTGTCACACAACAGCAATATATATATATACACACACACAAAACAAGGTGATGCTAACAAGTTAAAATGGCCTCTAGAAATAACATATCTGAAATCTAAATTTTTGCCCCAAATGCAGAATCAATCGAGAAAGCAAGTACAGAGGTTTAGTACCAAAAATAAGGTAAAACTGTGGCAAGTTGAACAAATATAAAGATCAGTCATTAATGGATATCACTAATCCAGATTGTACTTTATAACATGTCGGGGTCATATATTCATAAAATAAAAATCACCACACAACATTTGGAAAAAGAAACAAATATTCGACTATCAATTTGAATCAGATCATCAACATCAAGAGAAGTAATACAATATAAGGTTTACTCAATCAGACACCATAGCTATCAAGCATGCAAGGACCTGAATAGTGGGAGGATACTATATAGAGCCCAAAACAATAATCTTGACTACCAAACAAGAAAATATAGTAATAACAATGATAATCTTCAGAGGAAGAAGAGAAAAAGTTGAAGACAAAAGTACCAAAAAGCGAAAATAAAAACTTACAAGCTGGATGATAATGGGAATAGTTTTGAACAGGGTGATGGAGGTAATAAGGGGAAGGAGGAGTAGGAGGAGGAGAGCTGTGGAGAAGGCTTTTCTTGACAAAGTGGAGCAGCTCAGGAGGAACAGCAGCACCAGCTAACATATGCCTGAAGACCAATGCCTGCAGCTCAAGCTCCTGCCACTGGCCCAAGCTGAAGAAACTTCCCATCTCTTACATACACAAAAGAACATCATAAAAGTGAATCTCATAACTAGACTTATAAATAAAACCAACCCTGAAACTTCCCATAGCAGATAAGTGTGTGTGTGTGAAAGAGAGAGAGAGGCTTTTACTAGGAAATCTGGTTGCAGTGGTGGTTGAATCAGATGGGAATGCTGACAGGTCGCTGAGTTTGCTGCTGCTGGTGAGTTCAGGTACAAACAATGGAAGGGCAGGAGATCCAGATGGTGGTTGTGGTTGTTCTAGTTCCTGTTGTTGGGGGTCAAGGAGAAGTCTTGGTAACTTTGCATAAGGTTGTTTTAGGTCTGACTCATGCTGTTGGTATCTCCATTGCTTCAGATTGAAGTCCATGGAGAGAGAGAGAGAGAGAGAGAGAGAGAGAGAGAGACAAAGAGAGAGGTATGTAGTTTGCAAGTCTGGTTGGTTTTCAATGTAAGCTTTGGTTTGTTAAGAGAAAGTTTTCCAAAGCTTTTGCAGGACTTCTGTGGACTCTTTTATATCTTTTGCACAAGAGAGAGAGATAGAGAGAGGGGCAAAGCCTGCTAAAGTTTGTTTATGAGCCAGTGGAGAAGGCTAGCTAGGGCACTTGAGAAAAGACAGTCAGAGACAAAGACAGAAGAGAGAAGAAGAAGTCCTAAAAATCATTAAAAAAATTTCAAGAGAGAGAAAGAGAGAAGTAACCTGCAGACTGTCTGTCTCTATGCATTGGAAACCGAACCAGGAGAGAGAGAAATCAGCAATTAATATAACTTACATAAGTAAGGTTATGATGGAAAAAGAGAGCCTAAATACCCTTCCTGTTGGCTGTTCCCATTTGTGCAAGAACACTGTGAGGGAGTGAGAAAAAGAGAGAGATCTGACACAGCAGGTTCTACTCCAGCCCCGGCTCAGGTTTTTTTTCCTATCTGTCTCTTTTTTTTTTTTTTACATTTTTTGTATCAACATTCTCCTCTCAGGAAACAGGAATCAATACAGTGCCATAAGAGATTAATTTCGATCAATCGACAGTCTATAATTTTTTTTTTCACATAAACATAAACGAGTACCAAAATACGTGTCCAATTATATTATAATTAAAATTTTAAAAACATGTGTTAATTTTTTGGTACTCTGTTGATGTAAAAAAATTTGATATTTTGAGTTTATCAAATAAAATTAATATCTAAATTCATATCTAACCTATACTTAACCTAAGATAATATGGGGCATCCTTTTTCCCTTATGAACATTTTTTTTTTTTCCCCCAAAATAAAAAAAGCTTTGTTGTTTTTTGGGCCCGTTTGATTATATTTTCTGGCTTTGTTTTTTTTTTTTTTTAATTTATAAGTAAAAAAAATATTTTTTTTTACTTTTTTTTGCTTATTTTTAGTCTATAAAAATAAAAAAATATTTTTTTTTAAAATTTTTTGACTTATAAAATAAAAAAATCAAATGAAAAAACTTGAAATAAGTTTTACTAAATGGATTGAAAAGCACCGTGTTGAGTACAATTTATGAGTTGAAATAATCATACAATGTTTTAGCCACCACTAACAAAATTTTGGTGATTATATTGGTTTTTGTATTTTGATAGATTAAGTAAAGTTTCGTTTGGGTTTATTTTTTATTATTATTTTTATTTTTATAGTTTTCAATTCTTCTTACTTTTATAAAAACAAAATAGCCATTAAATATTATACGAGAAAACCTCTAATATTTTTGTTGCTTAAGCATTAAGCCCCAATGTTGTTGTTTTAATTTGTTGACAAAAATAGTTGACCAAAACCATCTTGATTACTACGACCTATTCATTTCTAAATTTCCTCAAAAGTGGTAAAATAATGGCCAAGATTAATAAACAAGGTGAAGTTAATACTGAATAAAAATATAAAAAAAAAGGTAAGGAAAAATACGGTAGACCTATTCTCGGGGTAGTACTCCACCAATTCCATTTTTAGGTAATTTAATTAATTTTATAGAAAGTTTAAAAAGTAATCTTTAAGTGATAAATTTATACTAATATTTTTTTGGCTTATTTGAGTAAATTTTATAAAAATTGTGATTGTAATTAAGCATAAATCTAAAAAAGGGTAATGTAGAAACGTAATGACTAAAAATTTTGAGATTTTGTATAATACGACTTACAAATAAGAAAAGTAAAACTCATAAAATGGGAATGACAGAAATTTTAAGCCAAAAGTGTACAACTTATAAACTGCACGATGTCTATACAGTGATCTGGTGTAAGCTGTAATTGTTCTGCCAATAGCAGGAACCAGCGAAGTACAAGCCAAGACATGCTTGTTCGATGTTGGTTTGGTATCGGCGCCCGCATCCAATTATGAGAAACTTCGTTTGACATAAATACCCTTTCATCCCTCCTATATTTACGCTAATAAGGGTTTGGGTTTCCCAATTTCCATGCATTCATGTATGAGCTTTTGGTTTCCCAATTTTCATTTCCATGCATTCGTGTTTGAGTTTAGTATTGTTGTATTGATTATATATAATTTTTTTTACACAAATAAAGTATTAAAATATAACACGTATTTTTTAAAATTTAAGTATAATATATAAAAGTACGGTTTAGGAACACATATCACATTCTAATGTCCACTTGTGTAAAAAAAATTTACACTGTCAATACATCAAAATTAAACTTTTTCTCTATATGATCTGAAATGGCTCTGGTACTAACCACTCGCTTGCCGACCTCGGGCTGTGCATTTCATGACCTTCATGTAATTAAAAATAAACACATAATTTTTTGTGATGTAAACTTAAAGGTAAAATAGATGAAAACTATAAGAATTAATGGTAATTATGTCACATTACTGGTTTCGTCAATTTATTTCTCCAAAATAGAACATAAAAAAATAATTTTGGCATTTTATTTTAAAATAAAGAGTTATCATTCACAGAGGTATTTTTGTTATTTTACTAAATTTGTCACGATTTCATATATTTTGCTGATAAGTCTAAATCATAATATAGTTATATATTTGATTTTGAATAATAAAATAACGGGATAAAATGTAATTACACTAAAAGTTTTGAATTACGTTTTGGGATGACTATAAGCCTAGGTCACACAGTTCGGTTGCATAGGGTGCCGAATACATGAACTTCTATAATGGGGTGAAACCATAAGATAGAATGTAAGTACACCTTCCAACGTATTTTAATAATTCAACTTTCAAAATAAACGGAGCAGAGGACTAAAACAAGAGACCACAATGAACATTTCCTTTTTGTTTTTCTCCTTTCTTGAAAGAATTTATATTTACTAGATGCAATTATTTACAAGGAATTAATGCATAAAAGAATAAAAATACTTAAATACATGTATACAAAGGCATTTTTGTATAAACATTACTTAAATAATCTTATAAAATATATAGATATAAAAATATATATAAATACACACACTCTAGGGCGGGCTCACGTATTTTATACGACTTAGCTACAAGTCACAGTTTTTTTTTTTTTTTTTTTTTTTTTGTAACTGCAGGTTATATTTGTAGTCATTATTATTTTTTGTTTTATCCAAATTACCTTAAGTCTAAGGCATATTTTCCAAAAATTCTCATCTAATGATTTTCTAATCCAAAGAGAGATATTGTTTCAGTACCGGTTCCCCACCGTATGGGGGGTAAAAAAATCCAACATCGTTTACTGTAAATGAGATATTCTCTATTTGCTCCTGTTAATGGTGCTCGTGGTGTTATTTGTCTGTCAAAAGCAATATTACATGTTTAGATGTGTACGTCATGGTTATAACCAATGTGCCATTTTGGAATCATGTTAATCTATCAGCTCATCGAGATGACCAAACTCTAAGAAAATGTTAAATTCATCATCATTATACTTATATCACAAATATTTTTTTTCATAATTGTCAATATTGCACTGATCGGCGTACTTTTTTTTATTATTAATATAATACATACCGGTACTGGTATATCATCAGACATCGTATCTGATTTATTGCTATTAATATTTTATATATATAAAAATATATATTTATTTACGATATATTATCTTTTAAAATTTTAGCATTGTTCATATAAAGTATTATTCAATATTAAATTAATTTTACACAATATAAACATATAATCCAGCCTAAGTAAGTATTTAAAAACATTTAAAAGACATATTGCTTGTCATTATTTACTATTTATTAAAATAATAGACATTTATAATAATAAAAAATAAAAAAATATATTTTTAAAAAATTATATAAAATTCGGTGTAATCCGGTATCACTCGATGCAGATCGGTATTGCCCAGTACAATTGATATGGAGCAGTATTTTTCAATATTGTTTGATATCTTAACTAATGCAGAACTTACTCTTTTTTGTACCGTTTTATAATCAGTGTAATACATATCGACTGATTCGAGCAATGCGGTACAAGATTAACAATTATAATTTTTCTCTAGAGATCATCTACGTGAGATGGAGGATTGTAAATGAAATTATCAACATCGTAAATTTAATATTAATTTTAAAATACGGGTAATCACAAGGTGTGACTGTTGATTGGTCAGAGTTTTCAATTTCTTCCACTAAGCAGCACCTCGCATGGGTTTACTCACCCCCTGACTTAGCTGTGGCCTTTGATGTAACCAACAAAAAAAAAATAAAATACAAAATAAAGAATAACTTCAAAAAAAGGTTGACTTTTTGAGGAATTTTTTCTGAAGATTAACCCCAAGAAAAATCCTTCTCGTGTGGCATACACCAGTCTCACAACATGTGCACTAGTAAACCAAGATTTGCGCAATGTCAAAGATTCAAACCTACACCCTCTAGACTAGTTACGAGGCAACCACTCAGAGGAGGCTCATCCTTTCTAGGGATGGTCATGAGTCTAAATGTTCGATAGACTCACCTAAATTTGTTCATAAATTATAAAGTTTAAATTTTTTTTTTTAGATCTAAGTAGTTTAATGAACAAATTTAAGAATTATATTTGAAGCTCGGTCTGACTCAAAAAAATATATAAAATAATATAATTTTAATATTTTAATATTATATATGCATATATAATTAAATTTTATATTATTTAGTATATTTATAGATAAAAAAATTTATATATTAATTTTTTTTATTAAATAGGTAGGCTAAGACGATATTTAAAATGTAATTTTTTCAATTAATCAGACTTAAAATTTTATTTTGAATTCGATAAAAAAATTTTTTGTGTAGACTGACCCGGCCCCAATGTTTACTGTTACCAACCAATGATTGTGCTACGGACAAAATAAAGAATTGGAGTATGGGAAAGGATAACTTGGTAATTTCGATGATTGCAATAAAAGTGGTTGGAAGGAAAGATCCAGACATTTGAACAATGTCAGGGAACAGCTGGTGGAAAACAGAGAGACCACAGCAAAAAGCAAACGCCGGGTAGGGTGGTGACAAGTGGTGGCCTTTTTTATTTTATTTTTACAATAAATAGAAAATAACTACATTATAAATAACATATCAAATTGAGTTTTGAAAAAAAAAATTCAACAATTACAATCTTATAACAAATTCAATAATTATAATATAAATTCATTACTGGGTAAAATTAGCAAAGAGGTTTTTTTCTGACTCTGACAACTTTAGACCAAAAGTTAAAAGTGAAAAATCAAATACCACAGTAGGATTAAATATATAATTAATATAAATTGCTATAACTATTTATATTTATAGAAAATTTTATAAAAACCTAAACTGTCGTGTTATAGGGATTACTCCACCCTATCTCGTAATTAAAGACTAGGTGTATTTTTATTGGTTCTATAAATTGGATGGGCGCTAATTGGAAGGAAGAAATGCATTTAGAACAGCATAGGTTTGTAATAAGTGTGCCTAATAGTAGCCTACTACTGCTTGCAGTGGGGCTCGCATTGGTCTACTCTCATGCAATATTCATAGGGCAGCACCTATAGCTTATTGTTTTCAAGTTGAGATGTGCGTAAATTAGTATGAATATTTAATTAGTAAAAAAAAAACTTTTTATAGGATTGCTTAAATCTATTAAGGGTGTGTTTGGTACGATTTATTTTAATTTTTTTTTTGTTTATGAGTAAAAAAGTTACTGTTTTTAGTTTTTTTACTTTTTTTTTGTTTTTTTGCAAATCTTATTTTATAAAAGCAAAAAAAACTTTAAAAAATATAGTTTTTTTAGTTTATAAGCCATAAAAATAAAATAAAAAAGGACAAAAAAAAAAAACATACTAAATGGGCCCTTAGAATACCTTACACCCTCGGACGGAATTAGTAGGGTTGTTCAAAAATCTATCCATCATGATCACCCTGATTGACCTTATCAAAATTGACCCAAACCGATCTTATTTTGAGTGGACATCGATTAAAAATTTTAAAACCTAAACATACTTGGTTCGGGTGATAGATCTTTTTATTTCATCACTTCGGACTGACCAACCTGACTCGATCCAACCATCTATTAGGTCGGGATCGATTCCAATTTTTTTTTCGACCCATTAGTTTCTGGTCAGAAGACGGATGACTACCAAAACTCGGCCTGACCCGTGAACACTCCTAGGATTATGAGGGATAATTAATTTTGGAATAATAATTCATAGATTAATGATCTTTTGAATAGTAAATTTGTCATTCAGCCCCCAAACTTGAATAACATGATTAAGTTATCCCGACTCCACCTTAAGTTCATATAGAAGAATTATGTATGTAGGATAAAAGACAGACAAAATACCCTCTCAAAAACAACCCGGGATAAGATTGGATCCAACATTAGTAATCCAATTCAAGGCCTTAGACATGAATGACTTGTATGTTTGTTTGTTTATATTTTCAGGGATTAATTGTATGAACACCCTTTTAACTATGACTCAATATCACTTTACTTTATTTAATTTAAAAAAGTAAATATTTTGACCTTCCCAACTATGAAATTATATAACTTCGCCCCTTTCGATAGGTTGCTGATTGAGAAAATAACGAAAAACAATCATGTAACTAAAAAAATTGACCAAAATTGTATAATTTTTGGTCAAAATTACCTTAGAAAATATTTATATATATGTATACATAAACATACATAAGCTATATATAAATATACACACATATATTCATATATATATGTATATGAATAGATATTTATCTTAATGTAAGGGTATTTTGGTCTATTTTTAATCACCTTACTGTTGTTCATTACTTCTCAAATGGCAACCTAACGAAACGGCAAAAGTGATATGATTTCATAGCAAAGAGGGTCAAAATGTTCACTTTTTTAGTTAAATAGGTAAATGAATCATAGTTGAGGGAGTGTTCATGTAATTAACCATATTTTCAATTGTATTAATATTTTTCAAACTTTTTTTCACATGATGGGATTCACATATGTTGGATGAAAGACTTTAAATTTGCCAAAATAATTATACACATAATTCTCCCACAACCAACTCCCAACTGTAGGTATTTATCTAGGCTTATTTGTTGTTATTTTTAATTTTTTATTTTGAATATAATTTTTTGGTGTTTCAAATTAATAATAATGAAAAATTTTGATAACAACAGTTTTCATTTTCTTATAAGCTTGAATTATTTTAAACAAATTTATATTTAAATTAGATATTGAAAGTGAATTGTTGTAGATTTATTTCTTCTTGTTTTCTTAATATTAAAATCACTTAACCAAATGCATTTCATTTTCTTTTTTCGAAGAGCCTCATTGTTAAGAGTAACTTTAATCTTTTGCCAGAATAATATCATAATCATATAAATTTTTGAAAGATTGTAAAGTGAGGATTATTTTGATAATGACATTAGCCTTTTTTAAACATTTATTTCGTAAAACAAATAATGCTACGTGTATAGAATTTTTATGTGACTATGTGTTAATTTCATTTCAAATTAAAACCTATACCATGTTTAACTTGTAATTTTTAAAATATTACTGTCACATTATATTTGGTATAGTATTGTGTCCAAAAATTAATTTTTCCTAAAATAAGTGGTTTAGATTTGGCAACAAGATTATACGTGCATTGAGGAATCTGCAACGGGGTGGCTCGTGTCGTCGCCAAAAAAAAGTCCTGCGTCTAGAGTTCTCCACTTAGTAGAAGGAATTTTCCATGACTAGATTACTAGGAAAGTTTAACCAGATTATAGGTCTGATGATCACTAATTATTTAGCAAAAATATTTGTCTATTGGATAAAAAAATAATAATAATAACAAGATGAGACCTGTTGAATGATGCATTACACCACTGTTTTGAAACCTAAACTGGATCAGTCGGCTGAGCTGAAAAAATTAAGAATCAAGCAAAGCAACGGTTTGCTTAGTTTTTTAAATTCATTTTGGTCAAAATTTAATCAAACTCAGTAAGAATCGTGATTGAATTGTGATTCAATTAACAGAATTAATTATTAGATCATTCAGTTTAATTTTTAAAGTAAAATTTTAAATTTTAATTTTAAATATTAAAATTAGTAAAAAAAATAAAATATTTTTTAATATTATTAATAAATTAATTTATAATACACTCATGATATTACAAGTTGATAACGATTGACTCGATAACAAAATCTGTAATACGTGACTTGATCTCTTTTTCGGACCGTTTAACTGTTCAAAACATTGCATTACACCATTAGATCTTGGCTGATTGATGTATTACCCTTCAGTTGAGGTGTCAATCAGTGCCTGGACATGTTTTGAACAACAAGATTAATAAAAGGGTAAATAAAAAAAAGAGTAAATGACATTTTAGTGTTTTGCAAGGGTAGTGGCTTGCCACGCCGACAGCACGTGTACGTTGAAGCACAACGACATTAGTACAGACCGGTCAAAACAAAACAAAGACCCTAGGATCAGCTATTCAGTAAAGGGTGGGCCCCAAAACAACATTAAGCCCACGTCACCTGATTCGTCGTTACTTATTTCATTGCTTAAAGAAAGAGAAATAAGCAAAACGATCTCACACGTGTCGTACAAAAGAGAAGTAAAGTAATACACGTCACTGACACAGTCACTGTGTTTTTGTCAGAAAAACTTGCAGAGGAAGAAGACAAATGCTCACGTGGGACCCACCCACCCCTCCCCACATTTTTTAATTTATTTTGATAGTAAAAAGGTTAAGCACGCCGGCACGCGAGTCACCTACGGCAGCATCACGTGTTTTCACGTGACTTATTTTTTCGAGGCTTTATCTTCTCATTAATCACCCTTTCCATGTCCTTCAATGCATCTACTTATACCTAAATTGTCTACCTATGGGTAGGGTGGACACCAGCCTATGACCCGCCGCCTATCATTTATAACATTTGTGATTTTTCTTAAGGCCGATTATCTTATTGGGCGGACTGGAACCCACGTTGGAAGTTGACTCGGTTTAAAATATATATAAAATAATATATTTTTATATTTTTATGTATTTAAATTTTATATTAGTTAACTTTTTAAAAAATATATATTTATTAAAAATATTTGTAATTTAAATGAGCAAGTTTAAGAAACATAATTTTTATTTAAAACGAACATGAGATTTAGTTTTAAGTCTAATAGCCTTGTCAATGTTTACCCCTATCTATAGATAATGTTACACAATCAAAATTTATTTTTAATTTTACAAAATTTGTGTTCAAAATAATGTCAAATGAAAGAGAATAGGAATGACAATAGATCAGATGTGAGATTCGTTTGTCAAAAACTTACCCCAACTCTAATAGAAAATCTTCTTCTCTACACCTTGTCTCATAATCAATATACGTTGAACTCTCTAATTCTATACCTGTTATAATCAAATTGGTTCGTCAAATTAACTCCCATATTTTTTTATTTTTTACTTAGCACATAAACAATATTTTTCTAACTTCAAATATTTTTTAAAAACAACAATTAGTCTACATATAAAAAGACATATAATATTTTTTTATATATAAAAATATCTTACTCTCTATATATGCTGTTTGGTATTTATGTAGTATTATAACATAACCAGGATATTTTAGTACATAATCGAGTTAGGTTCGAGTACTGAAAACCCAACCTTTGAGAGTTTGTTCTTTCCCTCGTAACCTACCCCAACTTTTTTAACCATTCTTATTAGGGTCGGTGTGGGTATGGTACCCGCTACTTCATAAAATTGTTATTGCGACACGAGAGTCTTTTATTTTAAAATAAAAATATTTATATAATAATAATTTTTAATTATAATAATTTTATTGTAATATTATTCAGTAAAATTTGATGTAGAATTTTTTGGAAAACTAGCATTTTCCTTAAGCAAATTGTAGCCACACACTATAAAAATGAATGATTGTGATTTTGCACAGAATTAGTAAAAGCGTGTTTTAAAGTTCAAGAGAGTGGCATACAAAGGGTCTGCTTAAAAATGTTAGTTTTACATGTAGTTTTAAAATTTTATAAATTTTTTTTCGATTCAATAGTCAGAGACATTTAAATCAGTTTGTGCATATATCGACTAATTCCCTCTTTAATTAGGTCAAAGACATGCCATTCATGTTAGGACTAGGATATTCACAAGTAACAAATTCCTTGTGACCAACTCTTGCATTTAACAAGAGTCAAACTCTTGACCTCTCTTTAATAGTTACTTTATTTTAAAGGCTTATTTTTATATTATTTATATAATATACATACATATGAAGTTAAGTGTTCTATAATTAATTATAAACAAGATATCTCGAATAGTGATTAATGATGGTCCTAAATGAATTTGTTGACTTTATCACCGAAGAGGGCCACATTAAAAACAAATTTGATATGAAAAAATTAATATTATCACCAAATCAATCATCAAAACTCCATCATCAAATTGGGCCCGATTTGATACAAGCGGGCCTATGACTCCATTCGTCTAAAAATCCAACTAGTACCATTCATGATTTTTGTCCCACAAAAAAAAAAAAAAGGTTCATTATTTAAGAAAGGACAAAAAGAGGCTAAAAATTTCTTTTAAAAAGAAAAGTTAAGGTGGGCATCCAATCGTTAAGTCCTTGTTTGGATGCAACTTTTCAATGGGCTTTTTTTTTTTAGCTTTTGGCTTTTCTAATCAGCTTTTAAATTTTAGTTCGGAAGTTTGCCAAATGAGGCGATGAACTCTGGTTGATCGACTGGGGTGAAGGAGCTAGCTAGCCCATTTAGTTGAATGGACCGCTAATGAGCCCAAAAGGCTTTTGATTGGAGTTGTGGATTGAGGTATTTCAATTCTCGGGTTGTAATTCGTGGTTTTCATTCTTCCAAACTTTTCCCATTAAATTTCTCTTGAAACCATACAACACTCCTGTGCTGATGGTGGTGATTTGAATAGAAAATTCACCTTAAGATCTGGACCGTCCATTTGTCAAGGTTCATGGATGGATCATGATGATAATTTGGAGTCTTGGAAGCACCACCTTTGCCTATGATGGTTTATCGAACAAAAATAAATTCATTCTACAAGCTCCTTAAAGTTTTTAAATTTTAGCCGGTAAAGTGGTTATATTGCGATTTGAGACATCACGCGTCCGAAACACCAAATAGATGAGTTAACCTTTCTCAGATATTGGAATAGCTAAAATTTCATGCGCTAAAAGTGCCACCGTTTAATTTTTGGCAGAATTTATTGATAATGGCCCAAACCGTGTTCTGAGCTGAGAGCTCCTTTGTTCTGTCCAAAACTCAAAATTGAATGAGATTTGCCCACGAAACTCTCTTTTTACAACCAAAGTATGAAGTTGGTGTGCTGGAAGTACCCAAATTTTTTTCTGATTACTTTTTGAACTCGTACGGAGACACTGTTCAAAACAAACCACGTAAATCATCAATCATCTATTTAAAATATTTGTAATTTAAATAGATGAGTTTAAGAAACATAATTTTTGTTTAAAGTGAGCTCGAGATTTAGTTTTAGACCTAATACCTTGATCAATGTTCACTCCTATTTATGAATAATGTTACACAATCAAATTTAATTTTTAATGTTACAAAATTTATGTTTAAAATAATGTTTAATGAAAGAGAATAAGGATAACAATAGGTCAGATGTGAGACTCGTTTGTCAAAAACTTATCAAGACTCTAATAGAAAATCCTTTCCTCTACACCATGTCTCATAATCAATACATGTTGAACTCTCTAATTTCATACCCGTTATATTCAAATTGGTTCGTCAAGTTAACTCTCATATTTTTTTATTTTTTATTTAGCACATAAACAATATTTTTTTAACTTTAAATATTTTTTTAAAAACAACAATTAGTCTACATATAAAATGACATATAATATTTTTTTATATATAAAAATATCTTACTCTCTATATATGCTGTTTGGTATTTATGTAGTATTATAACATAACCAGGATATTTTAGTATATAATCGAGTTAGGTTCGAGTACTGAAAACCCAACCTTTGAGAGTTTGTTCTCTCTCTTATAACCTACCCTAACTTTTTTAATCATTCTTATTAGGATTGGTGTGGGTATGGACCCACTACTTCATAAAATTGTTACAGTGACATGAGAGTCTTTTATTTTAAAATAAAAATACTCATATAATAATGACTCTTAATTATAAAAATCTCGTTGCAATATTATTTAATAAAATTTTATGTAGAATTTTTTTTGAAAACTAGCATTTTCCTTCAGCAAATTATAGCCACACACTATAAAAATGAATGATTGTGATTTTGCACAGTACTAGTAAAAGCGTGTTTTAAACTTCAAGAGAGTGGCATACAAAGGGGCTGCTTAAAAATGTTAGTTTTACATATAGTTTTAAAATTTTATAATTTTTTTTTTGATTCAGCAGTTAGAGACATTTAAATCAGTTTGTGCGTATATCGATTAATTTCCTCTTTAATCAGGTCAAAGACATGCCATTCATGTTAAGATTAGAGTATTCACAAGTAATAAATTCTTTGTGACTAACTCTTGCATTTAACAAAAGTCAAACTCTTGACCTCTCTTAAATAGTTTCTTTATTTTAAAGACTTATTTTTATATTATTTACATAATATACAAACATATGAAGTTAAGTGTTCTATAATTAATCATAAACAAGATATCTCGAATAGTGATTAATGATGGTCCTAAATGAATTTGTTGACTTTATCACCGAAGAGGGCCACATTAAAAACAAATTTGATATGAAAATATTAATATTATCACCAAATCAATCATCAAAACTCCATCATCAAATTGGGCCCGATTTGATACAAGCGGGCCTATGACTCCATTCATCTAAAAATCCAACTAGTACCATTCATGATTTTTGTCCCACAAAAAAAAAAAGTTCATTATTTAAGAAAGGACAAAAAGAGGCTAAAAATTTCTTTTAAAAAGAAAAGTTAAGGTGGGCATCCAATCGTTAAGTCCTTGTTTGGATGCAACTTTTCTATGGGCCTTTTTTTTTTTTTTTTAGCTTTCGGCTGTTCTAATCAGCTTTTAAATTTTGGTTCGGAAGTTTGCCAAATGAGGCGATGAACTCAGGTTGATCGACCGGGGTGAAGGAGCTAGCTAGCCCATTTAGTTGAATGGACCGCTAATGAGCCCAAAAGGCTTTTGATTGGAGTTGTGGATTGAGATATTCCAATTCTCGGGTTGTAATTCGTGGTTTTCATTCTTCCAAACTTTTCCCATTAAATTTCTCTTGAAACCATACAACACTCCTGTGCTGATGGTGGTGATTTGAATAGAAAATTCACCTTAAGATCTGGACCGTCCATTTGGCAAGGTTCATGGATGGATCATGATGATAATTTGGAGTCTTGGAAGCACCACCTTTGCCTATGATGGTTTATCGAACAAAAATAAATTCATTCTACAAGCTCCTTTAAGTTTTAAATTTTAGCCGGTAAAGTGGTTATATTGCGATTTGAGACATCACGCGTCCGAAACACCAAATAGATGAGTTAACCTTTCTCAGATATTGGAATAGCTAAAATTTCATGCGCTAAAAGTGCCACCGTTTAATTTTTGGCAGAATTCATTGATAATGGCCCAAACCGTGTTCTGAGCTGAGAGCTCCTTTGTTCTGTCCAAAACTCAAAATTGAATGAGATTTGCCCACGAAACTCTCTTTTTACAACCAAAGTATGAAGTTGGTGAGCTGAAAGTACCCAAATTTTTTACTGATTACTTTTTGAACTCGTACGAAAACACTGTTAAAAACAAACCATATAAATTTTATACATTATATAAATGGTGACCGGCAAAAATGCACATGACACAAGAAATTGAACTTAAAGCTTTATGCTTATCATGTGAACTAGCCGACCATTCGGGCCACCCTTATGGTGAGTTAAAAATAGAGAAAGACTGTGTGGCTGCTTCAGTTTGTAACTTGGCTGGCCGAGGAAGCCCAAACTTGTTCTTACTACACTAATGTAATATTTGATTTGTTAATGTTATGTTGGATTTAGGATTATTTATTGAAGGGAAGGAACGGGAAGAAGGAAATGAAACTATCTTTACGAATATGTTCATTTTTTTTGGGCAATCAAAAACAAAATTTTTCTTTTAAAGAAATGCCTATACATTTTATTCACATTTTCTTAGTCCAATAAAAGAAAACAAAATAATTTTATTGCTTCTCTCTTCTTTTTTTTTCTATCTTTTTATTAAAAATTTATATTTGACAACAAATCTTACAACCAAACATATAGTAAATGTTGAACGCCAGGACAAAAAAAAAAAAAAACAAAAAGAAAAGAAAAAAAGAAGAGAAAAGTTGAGCATTGCAATCATCAGTTCAATCGTCACCCCTAAAAAATAAGCCTTTCTATTTGTGTTGCGAAGTCCTAAGAGACGCCTGTCCTGCAGCCGTATAGCAGAACGATGGCCGATGGGATGTGCGCAATTAATTTAGAAATTTTTTTTGAGTGCAGATTACTGAATAAGTAGCGTCAAATACTTAATTTAGCAGTCGAGAGGCGTAAAAATGCGTAGTGTTTTAGGTGTACTAAATAATTTTTTTTTTAATTTAACCCTTTTTAGTTGGTTTACTTTTTCACTCATATAAGAGTTTATCCTCTATTTATTAGGTGAGACATTTGACCCCATCTAATAAAAAGGATTCCACCTCTGTATGAGTAATGAACTAAAAATAATGTGGTGCTTCAAGAGTACTGCATAATTTTTTAAGTTCTAGACATCCAGATATGGAGAAATATTTAGTCATCTTGGAGTGCCACGTGCCTTTATTTTTTCTTTCAAATGGGGTGGGTCCCCACTTGTTAAATGTGGGGTATTTGACCCAAATAGCCCATCGAATTGGAGAACTTTACCATTATGTAAGAAGTGGAGCAAGAATATATAGTGCTCCAAAAATATTGTATAATTTTTTCAACTGTGGAATCTGATCCTCACACCATGGTTACTCTTCTATCATTAGAATAATCACACTTTATCCCGTGGTTACAATGATTTTCACATATCCTCTGTGGTTAAAAACTGAACTTATAATGCTATGTGATTTGAAACTATAAAATGAATTAAAACTAATAAAATTAGCTATATGTTTACTAGTACGGCATTTTCATCTTTTCATCTGTCAAAAAATTACTATTAAAACAATTTTATCCTTTATGTCAAATTAAGGTTTAACCTTTATATAGATATTTTTTTTATAATTTTAAGTAACATGTTACGATTTTGTCTATTTTGTAATTAAGTTCAAAGCATAAAGTGTTATGTCGAGATTAAACCAACGCACAATCGCACAAAAGCACCCACTATCCACATGCACACCAAAGAAAAATCCAAAGCGCATAGAAAATTTACATGGTAGAGCATAAAACTCGTTGTGCCTATGTTGTGCCTATATCCACCGGCAAGAGAAATCTACTATAAACAAAAATTACAGGTTTGAGACAATTCAAAACACTAAAATTAAACACTAATACTTGAGCCTAAAGAAATCCCTGCCTCCCTACCCAAATGTAATCCAAGTCCTCAAACTATACTCTATAGCGAACACGTTCGCCACTTCGCTGCTTAGTATTATTTCAGTCTGTCCCTCTCATCTGTATAAACCCCCGTTGGACTCTGAAAGCCACCTTTGGGTACTCTAGGTCCCTCTTTGGCAAAAATCAATGGCAAACCCTAGAATCCTAGTTCTCATATAATTAGAAAAAGCCTACCACTATTGGATCTCTTAGTTGGTACCGGTCCCCAATGCAAACCAAATACATGTAAATATCTAATAATTGTATGGACCCACAAAAAAATAATATGCATACCCAACAAGTTGTATGTTTAGTTGTATATCACGTGAGGTTATTTAATTTTCTACAAAGTGGATGAAGTATAATTATCCCTAGTCTTGTTCAGGATTTCCTTCACCATGGGTTCATCCTTTTGGTTCTGGTTGCAGATCTATTCTGACCAGAAAGCTGGGATGTCAATTTCACTACTATTAAGGAGAGGAGGGTTGGGGGTAGGTAAGAGAAGCAATGCCCACATTTTAATTTAAATTCTTTTGTCCAATGAACCAACAATGCATCTACCGCAGCCAGCCAACTATGCATCCACATGAAACATTCTCCTTTGTTTCATCCACTTATAATACCATTTAAGAAAAGGGTGGTTTATTTGATAGGGTAAGAATTCGTTTTCACAACATGAACAGGTTAACCAAAGTATCAAAGATGTCGGATTCTGTCACAGGCAATTATCTCACTGAATCTAATCTGTTATTGCTCTGGATAAAGTCCATATACATACATCACATATGTTAAATTAATGCACATCCTTTTCACAATTAATTAATTTATATGGTAGAGTATTATTTTTAATAGGGTAATGCCATACAACTAGAAAATTCAAAATAAATTTACATAGAAAATGATTTAGTTGAATAAGAATGTGTTTGGAATCCAGTTTAGAAAAACCATAAGTTTAAACTATTTTCAAAAGCAACTTTTTAGTCGCTATCTACAAAAAAATTGTCTAACCTGATTTAGTTACGAAAAACAACTTTTTAAAGTGGCTTGTTTTTCGAGGTGAGCCAAACACTATTTTAAAAAACTATAAGTTACAAAAATAAATTGCGTCCAAATACTTCCTAAGAGCCTTTCAATTTTTTTAAAAAAATAAAAGTGTAATTAAAACACTGATCATAATGATACTTATTTTTAAAAATGTTATTTTTACATCATTTTAGTGAGATTTTCCATATAATTTATTTTCAGGAATAGCATTTTCATTTATAATATTATTCTCCTTTATAGTCTAAAATTCAATAATTACAAATTTAATTGCCCTAACAGAACAAAACAACCTACCCACCTAATGAACCAGTGCTCTGTTTGTGCGCCCAAGAACAGGGGTTAACAGAGCAGAGCTCAACTGACTTTCCAACGACTTGTAGTCTTATCCAATTGTTGTAAGCCACCTCATAAGCTATAGTCCAGCGCAGCTAACTAATGCCAACTCATTTCCAGCCTGTTCTTCCAGTTTTGTCTCCTTCTCATTGCCAAACATTGGCTTATGACCGTTGCCCCTGGATTTTGAATATGTCCCTCTTGTATCATGCACATCCATATTTAAGGCTTTGTAATCTGTTTGGTCAACTTGATAACGTCTAGAGAATTATATGGTTTCAACTCTTTCATTTATTCCTGTGTGGAAAGAACCTCTTACCAAGAAAGTCTTGACCCCACAATATGGTTGCTTTATACATGTTGCTTTTTGTTAATTTCACAGTACGATGGTTTGTTGAATGCCCAAAATTCAAAGTAGGGACTCGAGGGTTTTTTGAATGCACAAAATTAGGGATAGGAAGAGCTGTAAATTTAAATGTTTTGAGTTCAAAATCTGATAACTTTTTTAGGTCAAGTTGTGAGAGATTTATTTATTGGGAATTCTTTAGTCACGGCATAAATGACTTGTCTTTGATTAGACTGGAAAAGAGATTAGTCGAGGCACGCGTAAGCTAATTCGAACACCCTAATTGCATGACTAAAAAAAAAATTCAAAATAGTATTGAAAATTTTTTATACTGTGTTTAGATCTTAGATTTGTTAAAGAGAAGACAAATAAAATTACTTAAATGTATTCACTTTTTATGTGTAACCAAACAAAGAATTATTTGTCTTTTTACAAATATCCATTCATTTTCATTTTATTTTTCTAACTCAACCAAAAAAGAAAAAATAATAAATCTTTCGCTTTATTCCTTTTCCTATATTTCCCCTTTCATTTCGTTTTCCTACACAAATCTAATATCTAAACATACTGTTAAAATGTTATCGCTTTGTGATAGTATCAAAACTTAATGAAATTCTTTTTTCCTTTTATAGGATGGCCTAATAATAAAAAAAAGGCCATGCTATAGTTGTAGTTTGTTAGGGGACTAAATATGAAGATATTTATAAATTCATTTGTTTCTTTAATTAATTAATAATAATTTTGATATTTGAGCTAATTAATCATTAGGGCCAAAGCTGTAGAATCTGAGATACAGTTGGTTAACTGCCTCTAACCATGAGATACTCAAGACAGGCATGTGGTGGAGACATTCTTGGATCAATATATATATATATATATATTGCCATACTCTTACTGTAAATTCTGCTAAATTAATTCAGCTTGAAAGTTGGCCTGACAGTACACCAAATCATTAAATTCACAAACACAGCCTTTATTTAAATGTCCATTAATAAAAAGTTCCTGTCTTTGGTACTTTAAATAAAATTCTATTACACTAATCAGTAATTAATTCTGTAGCACGCGTTCGAGGGGATGCGATTACCTGCATTGAACACCCACCATGTGATGACAATCATGATCCCATCTAAGTGATTCCAACTGCCAAAATCAATCTGGTCATACGATCATGACCGTTCAATTAATCTTGAAGTTTATTTATAAACTAAGCATGAAAGTTTTTGGTTAGGTCAAGTGCTGGATTAATGGTCCCCCACAGAAAGAGAAAGCTAGCTAGAAACCCATTAACTTGTGATTATGTCATTTTAGAATATCTATAATACAGCTTGACACAATCATATCAGCTAATCAAGTAGAATAAAGCGCTAAGAAAACAAAATAAAAGAAAAAGCATAAAATCTGATTATGTATGTATGTCTATGTATGTGTATATATCTATTACAAAGGAGATTCTTTTGAAATCCTTATTGGAAAGGTAGCATATTTGTCAAAAGGTTAGCTAAGCTGCTGCTGCTGCCCATTTCTCTGATCTGCATGGCCCTTATGGCTTTCCAAAATAACCTTTCAATTGTATATTACAGGACTGTAGGTGAGTCTGGTCTCCCTTTCTGTCTACTCCATACCAAACTTTTATCTTAAGAACCATGTTACCATCTCTTCAAGTGATGGGGATAAATATTTAAAAAAAAACACACCAAAAAGAAAAAGAATTTATAGAAAAAGAGAGTAAAATATTGTGGTGACCTCAAGAGTTTCTCCTAGAATACTTCAATTAATCTTATTGGGTATACTTGATAAATCTGATATTATGTTCTTGTACCTGGTTTTAAATTCAAATCACAATTTTATATCTGATACTCACTAATTTCATGTTATACTTCTTTCTTCTTAAAACATAGGAAGATGCATTAGACCACTAACAGCTATGCATTAAGATCCAATTGCTATGATAGTATCTACAATACACTCTGGTAAAAGGCTATATATATAGACAGATACATACAGTAATCAAGTGACATATGCCAAGCTGTTCATCTTTCAGGCTGGCAAAAAGCTAGGGTTTACGAAATGGATTACGGAATGTACAGATATGTATACAGATATGCATGATAAATAATTTACATTTGTCTATTAGTTATGGGTTATGTATTATGTATCTATATATATAAGTATATGCTTGTGTCAGCCACACCATGTGGAAGAACAGTAGAAGTTAGTTGGAATTTGCCCTTTTACCAACCTAAGAAAATAACTCTCTTACGATCATACAGGTCCATATCCATGTGCAATCTTCAACTAAGTTTTTATATATATGATGTAATAATACTGGTAAATTTCTCTTATATCATTTGCAAGGTACTGAATTTTTAGAACTGTTACGAGAACTAACGTCTGTGGTATCATTTTCAAAAACTGTTTTATGCTTTTGAAGACAAAAATTAAAAATGCATATGAAAAACTCTTTTGGTAAACTGTTTTCAGGAATTTTTTTTTAATAAACACTCTTATTTTAGGAAGCAGTTTCAGATCATTCTCTAAGATTTTGAAAACTTTTACATGCGCAAAAAAAAAAAAAAAAAGAAGAAAAATGATAGCCTTTTCGAACTTTATTTTTGTTCCCAAAAGCATAAAAAACACAAATGAAAATTATGAAAACAAGTGTCATAGTAGGCTAGTATTTTTGATGTAGTAGGTGTGTATATCAAGTGGCATTCATGAGAATTATGGAGACAAAGCTTTGAATTTGCTCAGGCTCTCTTAATTCCGTAAAGGTGAATGCTTATCCCTCTTTTTCTATCAGGGGTTGGCAGTTGGGTCATTTTAGCTAATGCTTTTGTAATATATTTGCAGATATAATAAATAAAGAAAAGCTAAGCAAAGCTGGCTTGGCTTAGCTTCTTAGCTTGAGGTGGATGTAATTTACCCTTTCTCTCTATACATATAGTTATCTTTTTTCTTTTGTGGGTCATAAAGAAAAGCTAAGCTGGCTTGAAAAACTTTAAACATCAAGGCCAGCCTTGTTCATAAGCACCTGCAAACAGGAGAGAAAGAGAAACCCATCATTCCAAAGCAAAAGAAAGAAAGAGAGAGAGAGAGAGAGAGGGAGAGGAGAGAAAAGAGAGAAGATAAAGATAGGAATTCAAGGAAGAAGAAGGGTTTCTGACACGAGAGGGAGAGAGAGAGAGAAGAGAGAGAGAGAGAGAGAGAGAGAGAGAGAAATATGATGCAAACACAGAGGCAGGCTGCAAGCGAACAGCAACAGGCACTCATGCAATCAAGCCAAATCTCAGGAAGCTTAAGCTTCAATGGTAGCCTAACAAAAGAAGACGAAGAGATGTCAAAATCAGCTCTCTCTACGTTCAGGGCAAAGGAAGAAGAGATCGAGAAGAAGAAACTGGAGGTGAGAGAGAGAGTTCAGGCTCAGTTAGGCCGCATCGAAGAAGAAACCAGACGTTTGGCTAATATTCGCGAGGTACGTACATAATTCTTCATATATCTACACTATATGCATGTTGATTACACTAAATCATGTTATCATCTATAGTTTATAGAACAAGGAGATCAAGTTTTGATGTAGTTTTGCAAACTTTTGTTGGGAAAAGAATGAAATTTTGTTGCCATCCAAGAATTTAATAGAGTCATCTTTGTAGAATTAGTCACTTAATATATGGGGTTTATGTCTGTTATTTTGTTCAAAACAATTTTAGAAAAAAGTAAAATAAAATTTTCTTTTTTTCACCAAATTTTGATGGGTATATAGTGATATAACTGTTATCCAAGAAATCAAGAGAAACCATATCTGTGGAATTAGTCATCACTTGAATTCTGAGTGTTAGTCATTTTTTATATTGGTCAAAATTTGGACTAATTTCAACCTAAAATTTTTGAACAAGAAAATAACAATTGGTGTATTTTCCATCAACTCTTCATGGAAACAAAATTGATATACCTCCAATATGTGGAATTAGTCATCCTTTTTTTAATTTTTATTTTGGGTTTTATGTCTTCTGTTGTAATTCCAACAACCATATCACTTAATAATTGATCAATAAGGGTGATTTATGTGACATACGAAGCGTGAAAAATGAATCATGATCTGCCAATAAGCATGTCAAAAGTTAATTATTCCATCTTAGTATGGTCCTAGAGGAGATATTGGTGTTAGGTAATTTATCAAAGTGGTGTTAGGTATGTCCAATGAATTTCTTATGAATTGCCTTCAGCAATTCTTAATATGAAAACAAACGTAAATCAATCAGGAGCTTGAGGCACTAGCGGATCCAATGAAGAAAGAGGTCTCACTTGTTCGGAAGAAGATTGATTCAGTCAACAAGGAGTTAAAGCCACTGGGGCAGACTTGCCAGAAGAAGGTAAAAACATTTGCAACTAATTAATGCATAAACTCAGGATCGTACAGAGTAATTAATGATGCGAATAATTTTCGCAATTCAGTAATCAATTATGCGAGCAATTTGCTCAAACCTTTGAATTTGGGACTTTTGTTGGTCACAGGAGAGAGAGTACAAAGAAGCTCTTGAGGCTTTCAATGACAAGAACAAGGAAAAAGTCCAGCTAATTACTAGATTGATGGAGGTTAGCTTCATGTTTGCCATTAATATTCTTGTTGGTTAAGTGTATTTTTAATTCCAGTGTCAAACTTACTTTTTTCTTAATTGTCATGTCTTTGCATTTGGTGATTGTTGGACCAGCTGGTGAGTGAAAGTGAGAAATTGAGGATGAAGAAGCTGGAGGAGCTGAGCAAGAGCATAGAAACGATACGCTGAGATCCATTCACTGATAACTAATTAGGTTTTTGTGTGATTTATTTAAGAAGAAGACTTCTTTATTTCTATATATATATATACATATATGGGTGTCTTGGGTTTGTTGTATTTTGTGGTTTTCTTGTTTGTTTTCATTAGCTTTTGTTGGAGCATTTGCTGATTTAGGAAGGGAAAATTCCCTAAACAAGTTTGTAACCAAACAGGTCTACTTTGGATTCTCTTCTCATTTTTTTTCTTTTCTTTTCTTACATTCAACTCTGCACCCTTTTGAGTTCTGTAAGATACGGTGTGTTCTTTAGAAGGCAGATTGGCTTTCAACTGCCAAAACTGTGACTTGGGTAGTCTTGTTTGGCTGAATGGAAATTCAAAGATTATTCTTTCAAGCTGCTAAAGTAAATGTTGTGGTGGCTTAACATAAAGATTGGATGACTGATGAATCAACATTTGTTCACTGAGAGTCCCCTGTTTGGGGGTAATTCAGAAAATGCAGTTCAAGAATTTTCCACCGGCTGCTTCATTGATGCAAAGGTTGGATTTTTGGAAAAATGTACCAAATCATCTAGTATGTGGTTGCTACATTTGTGAATAATTTTTTCACAAATTTAGGGCTTCTCTCTCATTTGCAATTATTTTAAAGGACAAATTACACTTTGAAGTTTTTTGAAAGGTAAGACAGTACCCCTTACATTCTAGAAATTACATTGATCTTCCTTCCTTTCAAAACCTTATAACGAATTCCCCCCTCCCGTTAGTTAACAGGTTTAACGGTAATTGCTGAGATTGGATAAATGAATTTTATATTAACCAAACTACCCTTACATTTTACAAAAGAATTAAATAGCCTTCAAATAATAATGCAATTGCTAAATTGCCCATTATTCCTGAATTGACATTGGTCCATTATATTTTTTACTCCTCCTTTCTCTCAAACTCTTACCTGTACCATTACCCCTAGCTGAACCATCGATCTGCCATCTTCAGTGGTCGTCACCTGCAGTCGCCATGGCCGAACCACATTCTACACCACAGGCAAGGCTGGCCACAACCATATCTTCCCCCCTCCTTGTCTCCCTCTTTCCTCTTGGCCAATCCCTACCATCACCACAAATGACAGTCGGCCCAACCATTCTCGAACATTTACCAGGCTTCCACCACCTCCTTCATGTTATAATGCGAACAATGCTCTTTCGCACATAAAGATCCGCCATTACCACCACCATCGCATGAATTCACACTTATGCCGGACCAACCCTTCTCTTTCGAACCTTTATTGCCATCTACATAAACCATAGTCTTGTTTTCTTGAGCTCGAACAGCCATGGCGAAATGCCAATCAATGTACACATTAAGGCCTGAGAATGAGCTGGTTCGATGAAGTGAGACATCAATTTGAACTAGGGTTGTATCTATTACCACATTTGTATCTATTGTTATATCTGAAAAATGATTGCTTTCCAATTCCTCTTCAATTTTCCATTTGAAATACTCTGATTGGATTTCTCTTTCTACAAACCCAAGAAAAGTTGGGTTTCCCTTTCCACAAACCCACCACCAGTGGGTTTCTCTATCTACAATCCCACCAATCCACCACACTGTTTGTGGGTCTGATTATATGAAACACCCAATTAAAACCCCACCCAACAATTACCCCAATCTACATGTTAGAATAATGAATATATATATATATATATATACTGTTTAAGATGAAAGAAGAGAAAGAGAGAGAAAGTGAAAGAAAAAAGGTTCACTTGTATATATGAAGGTTCTAACTTTACAATGAATAGAAACAAAATTATAAATAGGCTAGGCTAGAGTATTGTCCTAGAAAGAGGGAAAAAGACTATACTGCCCACAATACCGGAAAGACTAAACTACCCCTACTACATAGACACATATATACATCAACAACCCACCTCAAACTCAAGAAGCTTTAGCAAAGACCAACTTTAGTTTGGTGACGAGAGTGTCAAACCGACTAGGCAGAAGAGATTTTATGAAGATATCAGCAGTCTGGTTAGTAGAAGAAGTAGGAAGAAGATGGACCGTACCACGAACCACATGTTGGCGAATGAAGTGACAGTCAATTTCAATATGCTTAGTACGATCATGAAAGACATCATTGTGAGCAATCATTATGGTACTGCGATTGTCACAATGAAGCACAGTAGCCCCAGAGTGTTGGACGCCCGTATCCTGAAGTATCCACCGAAGCCAGAAGAGTTCCTGTGTGGTGTTAGCAAGAGCACGGTACTCAGCCTCAGTGCTAGAGCGAGCAACAAGGGTTTGCTTCTTACTACGTCATGAGATAAGAGAGTCGCCTAGAAAGAACTAGAAGCCGGTGGTAGAATGTCGATCCATAGGATCTCCGGCCCAATCAGCATAAGAGTAGGCATGGAGCTGAAGAGAGGACTGATTGGAGAAATGTAGACCATGGAAAAGAATGCCCTTGACATACCGGAGGATGCGAAGAACAGCAGCATAGTGAGTGGAACGAGGTGCAGACATGAACTGGCTGATAAGATGGATAGCATGAGCAATGTCAGGATGAGTAACAGTGAGATAAATAAGGCTGCTGACAAGCTGTCTATATAGTGTAGTATCAGATAGCGGTTCACCATCAAGAGAAGTAAGTCAAACATTAGGTTCCAGAGGAGTAGAAGTAGTCTTATTATCTGAAAGCTCAGCACGGGTAAGAAGATCTGAGGCATACTTAGCTTGAGTAAGAGAATATCCAGTAGGGACAGATGAAACCTCAAGACCAAGGAAGTAGCTCAAAAGACCAAGGTCTTTCATCTCAAAGTGATGGTGAAGAAAGTCCTTGAGCGTAGAGATACCATGAACATCATCGCCTGTAACAATCATATCATTCACATAGAGGAGAAAAAGAGCAATGCCATGGGAAGACTGACGAATAAAAAGAGCAGAGTCATAGGCACTAGCAGAGAAGCCAAGATCATTGATGGTAGAACTAAACTTGGCAAACCAGGCACGTGACGCTTGCTTAAGACCATAGAGAGCACGACGAAGCCTGCATACCTAATTGGAAGAGGGTGAGAGACCAGGATGGGGTTGAATATAGATGATGTGGAGAAGAACTTGGATAAGATGAACATTGATCTAACTTAAAATGAAGCTTCACCACATGACAAAGGAAATCAAGATGACTCATCAAGCCAACAAAATGAGAATGAAGGATTGCCAAAGGAGTGGAAATTTGTCCACAATCATCCAACATAACAAATACTAGGTGATCTATCACAAGGGGTAAGAACAAGATCATCTCTTAGAAATGTGTGTAATCATCTTGCTTTTCTTTCACAAATAGAACCAAAATGTTTTCAAGATGCTGAAAATGATGAGTCATGGATTATGGCCATGCAAGAAGAATTAAACCAATTTGAAAGGAATAAGGTTTGGAATCTTGTTCATAGACCTAAAGATCATCCTGTAATTGGAACCAAATGGGTGTTCAGAAACAAGATGGATGAATTTGGAACTATTACTAGAAACAAGGCAAGACTTGTAGCTCAAGGCTATAGTCAAGAAGAAGGTATTGATTTTGATGAGACATATGCACCTGTAGCTAGATTAGAAGCTATTAGAATGTTGCTTGCATTCTCATGTTTCAAAAATTTCAAACTTTATCAAATGGATGTGAAGAGTGCATTCTTGAATGGTTTTATATCTGAAGAGGTGTATGTTGAACAACCTCTTGGTTTTGAAAATCCTATATTTTCAGAACATGTTTTCAAACGTACTAAAGCCCTATATGGTTTAAAGCAAGCCCCAAGGGCCTGGTATGAAAGGCTAAGCAAATTTTTAACCGAAAATGATTTTACGAGAGGAAAAGTTGATACAATTCTTTTTATAAAGGTTAAAAATCATGACATGTTGCTTGTGCAAATTTATATTGATGACATTATATTTGGCTCTACTAATAAAAAGCTTTGCAAAGAATTTGCTAAGTGTATGCAGGGTGAGTTTGAGATGAGCATGATGGGTGAGCTCAATTACTTCCTTGGACTTCAAATCAAACAATCAAAGGAAGAAATTTTCATTAACCAAGCTAAGTACATCAAAGATCTACTCAAAAAGTTTGGACTGGAAATTGCGAAACCATTGGGCACTCCTATGAATACTTCAACAAAACTTGACAGTGATGAGAAAGGTATTTCGGTAGATACCAAGCTATATAAAAGTATGATAGGCTCATTGCTCTACTTGACTGTTAGTAGGCTTGATATTATGTTTAGTGTATGTTTGTGTGCTCGATTTCAATATAATCCAAAGGAATCACATATTGTTGCTGTTAAACGAATATTTAGATACCTTAAGCACACACCTAATATTGGATTGTGGTATCCTAAAAACACATCTTTGAACTTAATTGGTTATTCAAATGCTGATTATGCTGGTAGCAAAGTTGATAGAAAAAGCACTAGTGACTCTTGTCAATTTCTTGAAAATATGCTTGTTTCATGGTCTAGTAAGAAACAAAACTCTGTTGCACTTTCTACAGCCGAGGCTGAGTATATTGTAGCCAGAAGTTGTTGTGCACAAGTGCTTTGGATAAAACATCAACTAGAGGACTTTGGTTTAACATTTGAACATATTCCAATTAGATGTGATAACACAAGTGCCATTAATCTAACCAAAAATCCTATCTAACACTCTCGCACAAAGCACATTGAGATTAGACATCATTTTATACGTGATCATGTGCAAAAAGGTGACATCTTGCTTGATTTTGTGAGTACTGAACATCAACTTGCTGATATATTCACAAAACCTTTAAATGAAGATATATTTTGTATGATTAGGAGAGAATTGGGAAAGAGCAACCCTTTATCTTGAATGCTTAGATGTCTATATATGTTTGACGAATGCATAAGTATCCTTGAAATTGATTACAAACTTGTTTGATGCATTTCATGGCTTTTAAAAACACATCTTTGCATTTCTGGAGAAAAAGAGTCGACTCATGCCCCAAAAGAGTCGACTCCTCTTGTCAAAAGAGTCGACTCATTTGAACAGAGAGCTCAGGAAGCTTTCTTCGCTCAAAAGAGTTGACCCTTTTTAACCATGAGTCGACTCATTTAAGTTCAAATTACTTTAAAACTGTAAAACCCCTGTTTTATTCAAATCATTCCACAGTTTCTGATTTCTCTCTTCTTTCACGATCAACCGCCACCTCCACTTCCAACCACTGAAAAACTCTCCCTCAATCCTTACCCAACCGATATTTGATCATCCTAAAACCTTCCTAACCTCCTCTAACCGCCATTTTCAACCTTCCATGGCTCCTAAATCTGCTCCATCGAAGAAAGGCAAGAAAGCCCTAAAAGAGCCGACTCCTACATCCAAAAGAGGAACGAGGAGGAAGACAAAAGGGGACTCTTCTAGGCTTTCAAAAAGGAGAAAAGGGAAGCAAACTGAGGAGGAGGAAGATGTTTTTCTCGATAACACCATTTACTTTGAGAAGAAATCAAATCGAGATAAGTATGAGAAAATTTTCTCTTCTAGAGTCATTTTAAATGGAAGATGGATAGATTATGCTTTCTTTGCTAAAGAGAAGTTTGCATTTGAACCAAAATTTGAAGCCCTTGGTTGGAAATCCATTACTCTGTTAAAGGATGATGTATATCCTAAAATTGTGGGACAATTCTATGCCCATGTAGAAAAGGAAACTGGAGAAGTAAATGTGATTAGTTATGTGAAGGGTGAAACCATTACTCTCACTAAAGGAGTGATCTATCAGATTTTGAAAATTAGTAGTGGTGGACAAATGGACAAGAAAGATGTTAGTAGAAAAACTGCATTGTCTGTCCTATTGGGAAAAGAGATTACTGATGATTCATTTCAACCCATGGCCAATGAGTTGCCTTTGGAACTGAGACTGGTGCATCACTTTATCTGTCACATTCTCATTCCTAAAGGTGACAATTTTGACTACATCACTGAAAGGGAATTGTTTTTCCTTTGGGCCTATTTGACAGACACTAAAATTGATTTGCCTGAGTTCATTTTAGAGCACATTGTCAAAGCCTCAAGAACCAAAGTTAGCCTACCCTATGGGATCCTCTTGACCAAAGTTTTCAAACACTTCAAGATAGACTTAAGGGGTGAAAAGCACAGAACTCCTGATTCTAATTCTGATGAGTACAATCAGAAAACTTTGTCAAGGATGGGCTATCACTTCAACCCACAAAATAAGACCTGGACCCCTAAAAAAGAGAAACATATTGACAGTGGGACTCCTGGAATTGAATCCACTGAAAGAGGTGAACCTTCCAGTGCCATATCAGAAAGTGGTGAATCCTCTAGACCTGCCTCTTCTCCTACTCCAAGGGAACTTTTTTCAATGAGCATTGTTCCAGGTGGTCAATCAGTGGATATGACTATTTTGATGAGCATGGTAAGAGACTTGAAAAGGCATCAAGAAGAGATGTTCACCAAATTGGACAAGAAAATTGATCATGGGGCTACTAGATTATTCTTTGTTGAGAAGAAGGTAAGAGAATTGAGCAAGGCCTTTGTGTCTGAAGGAACCAAAATAAGAGAGAAAGTTGCCAATGACATTGCTCTTTCCACTGAGCATATTGGAAAATATATGAAGAAGCTGGTGAGAGACCAATACCAGCCTCTTTTCCCTTCAGCAGCAAAATTTGCAGCAGAGGACTCAAGTACAGATGAGTTGGAAGGATCTAGTGGAAGGGAGCATACCTCTTCTCAGCCATCACCTGCAGACCCCTCTGATCCCTTTGACTAAACTCCTCCAAAGTCTTCTGTTGCACCTCACAAATATGGCCTGAGACAAAGACCTTCAAGCAACAAATTTTCAAACACTGCTGATAATCCAGTTGATCTCTCTCAAACCCCTTCTCCCAAAAGAAAATGAAGATCTCTGCCTTTGAACTTCCTATATTCTGTTTTTGAACAAGACATTTTCTAAAGCAACATGTAATATTTTTGTGGATGGTTCTTTTTGTTAAACTCTTTCAATATTTCTTTATGAATGAATGGTGTGTTTTGGATCTCATTATTTTAACATTGCTATCATATTTGTGTTTGTTGAATGAGTGATTCCTTTAACAATGCTAAATGAATAATTGCTTTAACATTGTTGAATTTGCTGTATGAATGATTGCTTTAACTGCCTTAGTCAATGATCTTCACATAAACATCATTGTATTCTATTTTTTTTTGCTATTGTACCTGTCTATTTTTCTCCATCTATTACTCCTCTTTTTGAGGATTTGACAAAAAGGAGAAATTTTTCTTAAAAAGATAAGAAACACTCCTCAGTTATAAGAAACACATTCCTTTTTGATCTTCATCTCTATTTTCTGATACTAGTTAACTGCAATGAATTGCTCTATAGTACTAAATGAATGCAAAAGAATTGTATTGCAATAAGGCATCAACTCCAAAAGAAAGGGGGAGCCTTTGTTTGCTGTGAAAGGAGAGCTTGAATCTGATGCAGTGGAGCATAAGTACTAAAGAATTCAAAGACATGAATGAAGCATGAATATTCTGTACTTTCAAGTGCCTACATGCCCTGAACCTCCAAGGTAGCTAATTGCCATGAACCTCTCAAGCACAAAGTACAAAAGCAAGGGGGAGCAAATGCTTGGTATGAAAATCTCACTTTCTCTAAATTTTTTTGATATTGCAAGTTATTGAGCCTCTTAGAATTTTAAGCATATTGTCTATACTCTTAAAGATTCTTTGTATGTCATTTCAAAGAAAACTCCTTCATTAAGGGGGAGAAATTTCCTTATCTGGACTATAACTCTCACTTTTCATTCCAAATTTGCATACCTTTTTGATTGATTAACAAAAAGGGGGAGAACTACTTATGAAAAATATATTGAAACAGGGAAGAAAACTGAAAATTTGAAGTACTGGAAATTTGAAACAGGGAAGAAAACTGAAAATTTGAAGTACTGGAAATTTGAAGTCCCATACTTCTCATACATATTAATTCTTATGTTTCATGTTGAAATTAATTGCATATATTTTTAATGTTTTGTCATCATCAAAAAGGGGGAGATTGTTGAGTCAATGCCCTGATTTTGATTATAACAAAACATGGTTAAATGATCTAATAATTCTACTTAGTGTGCAGATGAATTATTAATTAGATCTTGACTTAAAGCTTATCATAATAGAGGATTTGTGATGCAAAGATTTGAATAAAGAATGAAAAGCATGATGAGATTGAAGACTTTGAGGACTTGAAGATATCTTGCAAGAATGGAAGAAGAAGAGACCAACTCAAAAACATAAAAGCTTTCTTGAAAGATTTAAAGATGTCTTGAAGACATGGAAGGAATCACAAGACTTGGAAAGCTTTCTTGGAAGAGTTGTTGAAGTCCATGGAGAAGCTATATTGATTGAAGAATTCTAGAAGAAATCTAGAAATGAAGATGCCTAAAGAAGAATAGAAAATCAATGGAAAAAATAAAGATTCTAAGTCATGGAAGCTCTCTTCAAGATCTTGAAGAAGACTTAAATCAATGGATGAAGCTATGATGATGGAAGAGCTCTACAAGTGATGAAAATGAAGAAAATTAATCTTGAATGGATTGAAGATGTTCTTGGAGTCATCTAACCTTGAAGATGTTGGAAATTTATACTAAAAGACATGCTTTGTGAAGTGACTTTAGTATTTATTAATAAATTAGTTATTCCATTTTAATGAGAATCTGTGTGAGAAATGTTTGCATTGCGTTATTTATTTAATGATTATGCATGTGTGTCTCTTATTCTATATAATAGATGATTTGGTGTGTAGAGTACGACTTACACACGGAAGATCAGATCATCGGTTCTTATGGAATATAAGTTAATCGTTCGCAGTCTTAGATGGAAATGGACACACCATCAGTAGGACTGTAGTACAAGGTTTTAATAGGTCTGTCTTGACTGTGGGGAATGGTATAGTTCAAACTCCTTGCACTAGTACACTTTGTGTGTATTGAACAGGACCGTGTTGGGGTAATTGTTTTTATACTGACTATATAAAACAATTAATACCTCATGATTATTATGAGTGCTTATACTCTTAATCCTAATATAATAAATAGACACGTGCATGTAGTATTTATTGTTTTGATTCATAGAAGAGTGAGATTCTTTAAAGGTCAATAAACTCAGTGAGTTGGACAATGACATTACGTGTATGGTGAATATTTATTATTGATGGAATCTACGTCCCCGTATAAGGATTGATGATACCCCCTTGAGGATGCTTATAAGTTTTGATTATGTCAAACCCTGCAGGTGGATTATGAATCCGACATATCAAATAAGTTAAGTGGAAGGTCTCAAGGAATTAAATAAGTCCATTAAATTTAATTGTCAGTAATTTAATTTAATAGACGGGTATCTGTAATCTTAACGTGGGAAGATAAATAAGCATTTAATAATATGGAGCTCGAAATATAATTTCTAAGTATAACAGGGAGTGCAATTATAATTCCTTAGTGGTATGAATTATAATTTACGTAAATAAAGACTAATCCTGGTTGGATTAGGAGTCCTTATTTGCGTAGGAAGCCCTAATTATACTAATCCTATGGTCCCTGTTGTAGCCTATATATATACGCGCTCTAAGAGCTGCTAGGGTTAGACACTCTACACATAATTGAGAGATATACGATTTTGTGAGGAAGAGAAACCCTAGCAGCAGCGAGCCCACTCTCTATAGAGCAAGGCGTGTACGAGGAATACAGCAGAAGTCCGAAGGTTGAGTTCGAGCTTGCTGATTCGTGCTTGGTGCTGATTCTTGTTTTCGGGATTAAACTAGAGAGATCTCGAAGGTACGATTCTAATCACATAGATTAGGCTATGCTAATCAGATCAGAATTTTTGGTAGCATGTGTATACACTATAGCCAGGTCGTGGAAAATTTCGCAGTCCCCAACAGAAGAAGCATTTGTAAGCCTTAAAAAGGTTATTTGAATGATCCTTAGAGAGATTGGAAGATTTGGAAAAGAATGAAGAAAAGTTGCAAAAATATGGGTTTTGGTAAAAAGAGTCGACCCCTCAAGCAAAAAGAGTCGACTCATTACAATAGAGAACAAAAATTCTACAAAGCTGAAAATCATCTGTACCTCACTGCCACATACTTTTGCTGAGTGTTTAAAGTTATCCATTGAGTTGTATTCGTTCATATACTCACTAGGAGAGTTACTCTTTGTATAATCTTTATTCATTCTCATTTGGGTGGGTTTGTAACCTTGTAAGTTTGAGTGTTCTTGGGAAAAACACTTGTAAGTTTGAGAGAAGCTTGGACAAAATTTCTTGGGTTTTGAAAGCTTGGGAAGAAGCTTTTGTAAGAGTGAGCTGGGCACTCGTGGCACAACCAGCAGCTGTGTAAGAAGTATTACATAGTGGAATTTCTTCGAAAGGATCGAAGAAGAGAGGACGTAGGCAAGGTTGGCCGAACCTCTATAAATCTGGTGCACTTCTCTTCTGCCTCTGTTTTGCTTATTTGCTCACTATACATGCTTGCATAAATACTTGTATTAATGTACACTTCATTTGCTTGATATATATACTTTGATTATTTGTTACTAAAATACATAAACGATTTTTAGTTGCAATTCTTGATATAAATTCTATAAAACCCAATTCACCCCCTCTCTTGGGTTGCCTACTTGGGCCAACAAGAATAATGAAGACATTTATAGATATATATATATATATATATACTGTTGAAGGTGGAAGAAGAGAAAGAGAAAGAAAGTGAAAGAGAAAATGTTCACGTGTATATATGAAGGCTGTAACTTTACAATGAATAGAAACAACATTATATATGGGCTAGGCTAGAGTATTGCTCTAGAAAGAGAGAAAAAGACTATACTATCGACAATACCGGAAAGACTAAACTACCCCTAGTACATATACACATATATACATCAACACTACATTTTCGGTAACCGGTCATAGCATAGCCGCCACCACCTCCTCCATTGACCCACCAAACTATCCAACAGTACCGCTGCGAATGCCACCACCACCTATACATCTTTCTCTCTCTCTTTCTCTCTCTCTCTCTCTCAACACTTATGGCTAAACCCCCCTATATCTCAAGCACCAAAAATCCCATCAAAGTCAATGACCAAACCACAAACCCAGTTCGGCTATGGAGGAAGGCTGGGTTTGAGGCAGGAAAGAAATTGGGGACATTAGGTTCTGTGTGGTTCATAGAGGTGCTGAAGTGGTGATAGATTTCGGGAATCATTTTAGTGATCGTAAAGGTAAGTGTTAAGGGTGTGGGTGGGTGATTGCAGAAGTTGGTGAGGTGTGGGGTGATGTTGCGAAGTGGTGGTGAGGGTGGCGATGATGGATGGTGGAGATGGGGGTGCTGAAGGAGAAAGATGGGTGATCAAGAGGAAATGAGAGAAGGTGGTAGTGGCATGCAGCTGTGCATGGTGGAGGTGGGGTGCTATTCGCAGAGAGGAACGATGGAAGATAGAGGGAGAGAGAAGGCATTATTTATGATTGGTTCACCAAAAATATTAAATATTACAATACTTAAATTATGTAACAAATTGTTAGGGCAAAAATGTAATTGAACATCTAACGTTAACATCGTTTCCTGACAAACACTGACAAGGGATGTCAATGTAATTTTGAGAATGTGAGAGATACTATCTTATATTTCAAAAAACCTTAAGGGAGGTTAGTGTAATTTGCCCTGCTTTAAAAGGTTCAAATCCATCATCCAGGATAGAGCCTTCAGAGAATTAAAGGAAGGTTTATCAGCAAAATCACTGTGCCAAATGTTCTCATGAAATGAGGGCAATGTCAAGATTAATACTTAGGGCCCGTTTGGTACAAATTTTTTTTTATAGTCTTTTTGCCTTATATGCAAAAGATAAAAAAAAAAAGCAAAAAGAAAAAAGCAAAAAAGCTAGAAAAACTTGACTTTTTTTCTTATAAGCTAAAAAAAAGTTAGGCCAAAAAGTCTTACCAAACGGGCCCTTAAGGTAATGGTCCCAGTAATTCGGGGCAACCAAAAGATAAAATGTAACTAATTCAAAATTGTAAACGCAAATTCATGAATTATGATGCCTCTTTTTTCGGGACTCAGCTTCTCTCTAGTTCTGGCAGGAACTAGAGATTGTTAGAACTAATGTTTTGAAACTTAGACCGTTAAGTGAACCGGAGAAGGGATCGGATCACGGGTCATTAGTTCAACGGTTAGTTCAATCGGAGTTGAACCGAAATCGAACCGTGATGTCATAAATATATTTTAGTTTATAGCAAATAGAGTTTCTACAATTACAAAAATAATTTACTTAAAACTCTATTTTTTAAAGATATTTTTTACTATTTTTATAATTTCTAAAACAACAAAGAACAAATTACCATCATCTCATCAAATATATCTTTAATGGTAACTTTAATTTTTTATGTGATTGATTCATAAGACCTAACTATAGTATGTTATTTTGTTTGAGAAAAGAAGAGTGGGGGACAATATAGTTCCAACTCCTTGCACTAGTACACTTTGTGTGTATTGAACATGATCGTGCTGAGGTAATTATTTTTATACTGATTATATAAAACAATTAATACCTCACGATTATTATGAGTGCTTATACTTTTAATCCTAAAATAATAAATAGACACGTGCATGTAGTGTTTATTGTTTTGATTCGTAGAAAAATAAATTTTTTTGTAGGTCAATAAACTCAGTGAGTTGGACAATAATATTATGTGTATAGTGAATATTAATTATTGATAGAATCCACGTCCCCGTATAACGATTGATGATATCCCATTGAGAAAGTTTATAAATTTTGATTATGTCAAACCCTGCAAGTGAATTATGAGTACGACATATCAAATAAATTAAGTGGAAGGTCTTAAAGAATTAAATAAGTCTATTAAATTTAATTGTCAGTAATTTAATTTAATAGACGGGTATCTGTAATCTTAACGTAGGGAGATAAAAAAATATTTAATAATATGAAGCTCGAAATATAATTCCTAGTGTAACAGGGAGTGCAATTATAATTCATTAGTGATATAAATTATAATTTACGTAAATAAGGATTAATCCTGGTTGGATTAGGAATCCTAATTTGCATAGGAAGCCTTAGTTATACTAATCCTATGGTCCATGTTGTAGCCTCTATATATACGCACTCTAAGAGTTGCTAGGGTTACACTTTGCTTATAATTGAGAAATACACGTTTTTGTGAGAAAGAGAAACCCTAGCAGCGGCGAGTCCACTCTCTCTAAAGCAAGGCATATACAAGGGATATAGAAGAAGTCCGAAGGTTGAGTTCGAGTAGTTGATTCGTGCTTTATTGCTGATACTTGTTATTCGGGATCAAACCAGAGAGATCTTGAAAGTATGATTCTAATCATGTAGATTAGGCTATGCTAATCAGATCAAAATTTTTGATAGTATGCGTATGCACTATAGTCAGATCGTGAGAAATTCCACAGTTCCCATTATAGTGACTGTAAATAATTTGAACGAATTACCTATTCAACCGAGAATTTTTTTTCAGTTTTTATTATTTAGGTCGGTTTTACACATTGAATGGGTTTAGAGGTTTGATTGGACCGTTTATTAGACAAGTTGATGATTCAATCAGTTCAATTGTTTGATCCGGTCCGATTTTCAAAAACATTGGTTAGAACAACTTCAACACTACTAGCTATTTTGAAGAGTCAAAATATAGTAAAATATTACACTATATTTTAAAGAGCCACTTTTAGATAGCAACTTCAACACTACTCTTTATTTTTATAAGCTATTCTAACTAATTATATTACATTTAATAATAATAATAATAATAATTTAAAAAGCCACGTGGCATGCCATGCCATTATCATCATGGTGACATGGCATGATGATGCGACATGCCACGTTATCAAAAAGTAAAAAAGTTTTTTAACACTCAAATATTTTAACGGTCATATTTTTTAAGTAAAAATGCCAAGTTCTTTAACGGTTAAATATTTTAACGGTCATATGTTTTGTATAAATAAGGTCTTTCCCCTTTTCAAAAAATTTACTCTATTTACTCTCTCATTTATTTGTTCTATTATTTTCTATGGCATGTAATTGTGTGATCAATATGATTATTAACGACTTTGACTCCGATAATGAATTGGAGATGTTAACGATTGCTGTTATAAAAGAAGTGAAACTCAATAACGAGAGTCAACCGGTAATACGTCGTGGTTCTATTCCAGGCCACTCAGTTATTTTTCGTGATCGAGTTCAAGGCCATGATTGTCTTTATCGAGACTACTTTGCTAAAATGCTTGTGTATCCTCCTAATTTATTTAAGAGGAGGTTCCGAATGAATCGATCTCTTTTCCTCTATATCTTATCAATGGTGGAAGCATACGATCCGTATTTTGTTTAAAAAAAAAATGCCATTGAAGCTATTGGCTTGTCTTCACTTTAAAAGATGACAGCTGCTATGAGGACGCTCGCTTATAGAGTAGCAACAGATTCTGTGGATGATTATGTGAGGATCAGCAAAAGTACCGCAATAGAGAGTCTAAAAAGATTTGCGAAGGCAGTGGTTGTAATTTTTGAAAATGAGTACTTGAGGTCTCCAAACAATGATGATATGTCTTTAAACAATGATGACATTACCCGGTTACTATCCACGGGTATAAATCGTGGGTATCCCGAAATGCTGGGGAGTATTGATTGTATGTATTAGAAGTGAAAGAATTGTCTAATAGCATGGAAAGGCATGTATACTGGTCACATACACGAGCCAACAATTATTTTAAAAGCTGTGGCTTCATATGATCTATGGATATGACATGCCTTTTTTGGGTTATCGGGATCTCATAATGATATCAATGTCTAGAATGTTCTTTTGTATTCTCTTTTCTAACTAAAGGACGTGCTCCACTAATCAATTACTCAATCAACGGAAATGACTACACAATGGGATATTATCTTGCCGATGGTATATATTCTCAATGGTCAACATTTGTCAAAATAATTCCATCTCCAAGAGGTAATAAGTAAATGTATTTTGCGAAATCTCAAGAGTCGGTAAGGAAGGAAATAGAGCTAGCATTTGGAGTGTTACTGACTCAGCCTCCAAATATATACTCGAGATATCCCAAGTGTAGGACGGCAGAGTAGTATAACTCGGACGTACGAGATCGATCCACAGGGAGCAAGTTACACGGAACCATAAGCACTAAAACACTTCTCTTAGTTGCTCACAAAAATCCTACGACTTGCTTCTAAAAGGAAAAAAAAATCTGATTGTTTTGAGAAGGTATATTTATCTAAACTAATTCAAACTCAAGAGTAATTAATTGGAAAGCTATGTAGATTTAACTATTAATAAAGAGGTCCCGGGATCAGCCACTCCAATCAATTGCATCCTTTGGAATTTCGAAGGAGATAATTCGATAACTCAAATCTTTCGACTACGTCGCGAGTCTCGAATTTGGAAGATTTAGCTATAAAAGCAAGTATTCTTCGAAACTTCAACTCCTAGAATAAATCAGATTGTTTGAATCAAGAACGAGTATCATCGATTCGTGCAGTGCATATACTGAATATAAATTAATGCATAAATGTTACCGAACATAATCAAACATCTAGGTTTTCAAAAGTTCTAGAATGAAGAAGATGAAGAGAGAAAAACTAGAAGATTTAACTTTAAAACCAACAACATACCTCCTTCATTCATCCAAAATATTTAATTGATCTTCGCTTTTGATCTCGAGATTAAGAAGTTTAGCTACTCATCTTCATAGTATAAACAAAAGTTGCATAAAAATAAACTGAATATATTAATTGCAAACCTAAAAATCTGATTATAGAAATTTGTGAACAACTATGAAAAATTTGATATAAACTAGAAGGATTTTTGAATCTACTGCTGCTGCTATTCCTAAAACATAATTAGAAACATGAACCCTAAAATAAACAACAATCCCGGCTTATATAGGCTTTCAAAACTCTGCAGATTCGCACAACCGTTCGAACGCCTTGGACTATTGTTCGAACGCTGCGTCGAACGCACTTCGAACGAAAAATCTTCTCTCTGAATATTTTGAACGTACTTCGAACCTGAATTTGATGCGAGACCGTTCAATGTACCGTACGAACGCTTCTATATACCATTCGAATGCCTTGAGGACTGTTCGAACTCCCTTAGAACGCCTACTCTGGTTCAGCGTGAATTAATCCCTTTTTAGCTAGGATTCCTGAAAATAAACACAAAAATAAGTTAGTAATGAATTAGGATTGAAATTAACACAACTAAGCATATTATAAAACTAACAATTAGCTAATTAAGACATGTAGATTGCACTTTTAGATTACAATCAGTTACAAGCATGTTTTGCAATTGTATGTGGACTTGCATGTTTTTTAAAATGTGAAACGCTTAAAGATATTATGAAGGCATGTATAATATTGCACAATATGATCATTGAGGATGAGCGGGATGTTAATTGAATATACTTTAATTATGATATAATCGATGAAAGTGCTCTTCCATCAGTGTCAAATGAGCATACTATTGAACTTTTTCAATTTATTTGAATCATCATCACATCAGAGATATAGACATTCATTCAAAGCTGCAAGTGGACCTAGTCAAGCACTTGTGGAATCTACATGGAGACTTTTAGGAATTTGTAGTAGTTTATTTGTTTGCTCCAGTTCATTCACCTTTGTACGCCATTGTCCTACGTTGTTTAATTTTAATAATAATTCTATTTAAGCAAAATATAAGAACAATCATTTATCAAGTACTACAAAATATTACAAAACAAAGTCAAAACAAATATAATAGTTCTACCATTCTCACCAATAACCACAACTAAATATTTTTTCAAGCATTTCCAGTTGGTGGCGATGAATGTATTCAGCTTGTAATGGAGACATCCCACTCGTATCCATCGACATTATTCTCTCTTTCTCTTTCAATTTTTTCATTCGAAGCCTGTCTTTCTCTTGAGCAAGTCTTTCTTGTTCTAGAAGATATGTTCTTTCGAACATTTCTATTTTCCTCTCATTCATAGTCTTATTCTCTTCCTTCATTTCTTTTAATAACTTCACAAAAGGCGAATTTGTACTAGCATTTTCACGATCTTTATTCTTTTGTTTTTTCAGCCGATCCTGCTCAACATTTCTACCCAGTGGTCTCTCCAACTTTACGTAGTTATCATATGAGGCATTTTCATCCCTTAAATTTATCGAATCTAGTGTAGAAGGAAAAGAGCTGCTAGGAGTCCCGGAACTTTTAGTTTTTTTTGTTTCTTTGTCTGAGAATCCTCTATCCATTTTGGTTGGTACCTTAACTCATTCCAACAATATTTAAATGAAAATGAAGATTTGTGCAATTCTTTGTAAAAAAATTTTGCATCACGAATTTGAAAAATAGATACAAGAACACTCATTATCATGCAAACTAGTATATTTGACACACAAGTATAAATTTTAATGCCATTAATAATTTGTCTTTATTAGTCAGACCACTTTGATTTAAATCAACAATTTGAGCAAAGCATCCATATAATTTATTTGTGGCATGCTAAATTGATGACCAATGATTCATTAGGAAAACTTGAGAATGGTTAGAAGGAAATTGTTTGTACTTATGGAAGTAATCCCACCCCCTCAACCAATATGTCTTTGTTTTTTTTTTCATTTCCTTATACTGCATATAGACTAATATTAAGCCACTCTGATATGAGGATGAGCGTTTTCAGAGGTGAGGGAAGGAGGTGGGGTTCGGCTATTGGGGAGGGGGTTCTGCTTCTGTGGGGAATGAAAGAGATAGGGAGGGTTTCCAAAAGTATTGGCAGGTGAAGGGAAGCGTGTAGAGGTAAATGGGTTTTCATGGGGGAGGGAATGAGAAGGCAGGAAAGGTATGGGAGGAGGAGGGGGTTTCATTGAGAGAGAGAGAGAGAGAGTTCCATCCTGTTTGTTCCCAAGCTTCGTTATTAAGAGTTTCCCCTAGCTCTGGAGTTAAGGAAGACAACATTGGAATATGAGAGAGAAAGAGCCCCAAATTGCCAGATCAGATAACCGTTGGGAGGTATAGTGAGCGGTGAAGCCTTGCTATATTTGGTGAGTGAAAAACCAAATCGTCAAAATGAGGAACTGGATAGAAAGCCTATTGGAGCAGAAATTTATGAGTTCACTCGATGAAATACCTAACAAGAGAGCTATAGCTAGCCTGTTGGAGTTGCTCTTAGTTCAACAAAAGTAGATGATCAATGATTATTAAAGAGCGACTTTATGAAATTCAAACAAATTAGGATATCTTTTTGGTGTAATGAATAAGGTCTTCAAATTCATAATGATGTGGTAATTTACATACCATTGATTTTGGATTTTGATGATGCGTTGCGCCCTTATGCATTGACTAAGAGGAGTCGGGTCCCTTTTCTTTCTTCTCCTCCACTCTCTGTTCTCTTTATCCTTTCACCTTCCTAGCAATGGCCTAGCTGATAGGTTAGAATTATGGAAATAGTGTCACCCTTTCTGTTCTAATTTGTTACCTGAACCTAAGTCTAATATGTTTAGCTAGTTTCCTAAACGTCTAGGCTAGAACTTAAAACTACAACAATAAAAAAAACATTTTCTTGTTAAATAAATCAAATCATTATGTTCCCTGAAGAACCTCCTAGGTTTTCTGTCAATAATTTAAGAACTCGACAAGCTAGCAATGATTTGGAACCATGGAGTTCAAGGCATGGAATCCATGCTGCCAAACACAATATCACAGCCAAAAAGTTTTTTCATTAATAAAATAAAGAAGCTTAATGTCTTCATAATATTAAGACAGTTTCATGTCATAGCTTGTCAAGTCATCCTCACGCAGACGCTTTTGTGGAGGTATACTTGACTTGCTCTAAAGCTTTTTAGGTTCTAAATTCTTCTACTAGCATTTTACATGTTAGGCTTGTAGAGAATTCTAAAAGAGTCATAGTATGGATCCTTGTATAGTTGTGTGGAAGTTTCTAGAAACATATGACTTGTATAGATGAGTAGTATATTCTAGAGACTTGTACATATCTCTAGTAGAAGATATTTATGAAGATTATTTTGGAAGCTTATCTTCTGACCAAATAAATCTCGTTGAGGAGGTGAAGTAGTATAAGTAGGAGTTGGGTATTCATTTGTAAGTCATTAAATGAAATTAAGTAATTCAAGCTCTTTTGAGCGTTCCTTCTCCAAAGAGTAATACAATATATAAACCAATTTCTCAATCCATTTTCTCACCTAGGACACAATGCAATGTGATCCACATTAATAAATGCATGTGGAACCCATTTACTTTGTGTCTTATGGGTAAGAAAGTGGTCTAGAAATTAGTTTATGTCTAGCATTTCCCTTCTCTAAATCCTTCTCTTGAGTTCTCTAAACTTTCTACTTTTTTTTTTTTTATCTTGGATGTGAGTGTGAGTTAAGTGTCTACAACAACATACAGTAACTTGTTGGAATCCAAACAAATGAATTGTCAATCCAAACAAAACACAAGGACGCAGAGAGAAACAAATTCTCTGAAATAACTCTTTATTCAATACTTAAAAGTTATTTATTACATTGTAAGTAAGCCTCTATATATGGGCCAAAGAGGAGTGGTGAACAAGTAATGACAAATAGGAAACTAAACATCTAAGGAAATAACTAATTAGGAAATTATAGAACTAAGAAATTGAACACTTAAGGAAATAGCTAATTAGGAAACTATACTAATATAGTTTACTAACAAAATAAGATTTCAAAAAAGCTGCCAAAGCAGGTAGCAAATAAGATATGCTAAAACCTAAGAGGGTGTATAATTTACTATGAATTTTGATCTTCAACACGTCTCCAATTAGGCCACCAAGTTTTATAGAATTCTGAGTTTGAATAAGACATATTTGCATCATTCTCCCCCAGTTGAAAAAACTCATCCTCAAGTTTAGATTTTGAAGGTGCACTTTGAATTTTTCAACTTGGGACACAATATCCATCCAATCCGACCATTGAGTTAAATAAAATAATATATGATTATTTTCTTAATAAAGCATGAAGAAGAAAACTCGAATCCCACAAAATAGAATGGATCTTCAAAGTGGTGATTTTCTTAATAGCCTTCAAAGAGATCAATTTGAAGTATATTTTTTTTGTAGAAATATTTCCTTGCAATCTTCTCCTTTGATTTATTTACCAATGTGTATTTTTTCTTCAACAGATGGTTCTTCTTCAATACAAGATTCTTCCTCCATAGATGGTTCTTCATCAAATATTGGTCGCTTATTCCAATCCACCACAGGAATTGGAATAGTTATTAATGTGAATAAGCAATTATCAGTACACACACCACTATCGTCAAAGATTGGTGGTGAATCCCAATTATCTGAATTACCTTATGAAAAATCAAGAATATCATTATTCTCAATTATTTTTTCTTGAACAATCTCCTCCTCCACAAAACATGAATTTGAAAAACGATATTTACGTTGAGTCAACGCTTTGATCAGTGGATGGTTGCAAGATTGATTTATAACAGTCAAGGTAGCAATCTATGCGGCAATCTGTGTAGAAAGTCTTTGCCCCATATGTTGAAATCGATCGTCCAACCAAGCATCTCGTGCAACATCGGCACGATCACATACATCCTCCATGTTAGTAGCTTGAGCAATGCCTTTGCGATTGTACCACATGCCATAGTCAGCTCTAATACCAACTGACGAATGGATAAGCATGAACAGGTGAATTATCAATCCAAACAAAACATAAGAATACAATAGAGAAATAAATTCTCTGAAATAACTCTTTATTCAATACCCAAAAATTATCTATTACATTGTAAGTGAACCTCTATATATAGGCCAAAGAGGAGTGATAAACAAGTAATGACAAATATAAAACTAACATCTAAGGAAATAGCTAATTAGGAAATTACAGAACTCAGAAACTGAACATTTAAGGAAATAGCTAATTAGGAAACTATAAAACTAAAAAACTATACTAATATAGTTTACTACCAAAACAAGATTTTAGAAAAGCTATTAAAATAGGTGGTAAACATGATCTGCTAAAACTTGAGAGGGTCCATAATTTACTATGAATGTTGATTTTCAACCCGCCTCCAATTAGACTACCAAATTTTGTAGAATTCTGAGTTCGAATAAGATATATTTGCATCATTGGCCCAAAGCCAAATGAGATACAAATGGAAACTAAGCTCGACTTCCACAGCCTACAACAAATAGTTGATGAACTGTCCACGATGAGACATATCTAGAGGAAGTGAATAATACCATGAAACGAACTCGTAGACTATTTGTGGCATCTTCCAAAGAAAAGATAGCGACGCAGTCCAGCAATTGATGAATGACATCCATTACCAAGATACAAGACACAACCACAAAAAGAAGGAAAAAGAATAAAAAAAATACCCATATGCGTCCCCTTCCTCTAGGCTTTATCCTCACCGAGCAAGCGTATCGACTTTTAATTTAACAAATTAACATTGGGCTTTTGGGTGCTTTGTTAAATCTCCTCCTTTTAACAAACACGTCCTAAGGTAATAAGGATCCAAACAAAATATAAATAAATTCTCCATACAAGAGTAAGTAAATGTGGCGCTCCAAGAGTATTCGATAATTTCTACTGTCACCCTATAACAACACCTATTACTCATATAAAAAGAATATATATATATATATATATATCTCTTAGTAACCATAAAGCTGAAATCGTGGACCAAGCATGGCTTGGGCAAGGGGCCATGACCCTTAATGTTTAAAAAAAGTCCTGTTATATATAATATAAATTTAGGCACAAAATATTTTACATAATAAAGTAGCTCCTCTAATGTTAAAAATATTATTATAGAATTGAGGACCAAAAATTCTAGATAATAAAATGGCTCTTTTCATGTATAATTTCTATTGTGATTCGTTTTTGTTTGTAATATGACCTTTTTTTATTTTCATTTGTGGTTTGATTTGTCTATGGCCCAAGGCATATGTTTACCCCTCCTTATTAATTTAGATCTAGAACAAAATTTGTCACAAAAACACAACACTCTGTTTTGTTTAGAGTATCTAGAGCAACATTGTATTTCGTCTTGGCCTCCCTAAGACGAACTCATGACTCTGTTCCCGGCTGAAATAATTGAACAGATGGCACATCAAACTGGGGATGGTAATTGGATTTGAAAACTTGAACCTTGTTTCACCCATCCCTAATAGAAAAGATTTGGTGTATGACTAAACGTGTTAGGGGCAGAATATGAAAAAGAAAAAAAAATTAAAAACCCAATGCTGGTTTCGGACAGGGTAGGGTTTAGGTTATCCCACCCTGAATTCGTTCCGATTATATTATGAAATTCATAAATACTTATATTTTATTTAATTATACAAAATAACCCTAGTGTATAAGTTAATATTAGGGTTTTGATGTTACTCTTAATTCTTCAGTTTTAGGCTATTTCTTTCTCAATTGAACATTATACGAGTTTTTGTATAATTTGTATTATTTTTTATTTTTACAGATTTATTTTTACTTTATAAAGTTTAAACTCGTGTCAATTCGAACCTCATTTAACTTATGTGGGAGGGACCGGGGCGGGGGGAAAAAGTTCAACTTATCACGGGTTTGGAACGAATTGTGGAACTGAGTTTTCCTATTAAGGGCGGGATAGGGTTTAGCCTAACCTGTACAGAACCCGCCTTGTTGTCATTCTTACATCAAACGGCTCTGCAAGTACAATCTGCCCAACACGAATTATGTTGAATTAAACGCATCAAATGGTTCCAACTAATTGCATGTGCCACTACTCTTAATGGGAGAACTCCCCACTCACAGCTGTGTTTCCTCCCTGTGCCAAAGAAATCTTAATCTTAGTCCGATGGAGCTTTCTCATTAATTTCATGACCAGAAAGCGTGACACCAAACATGAAAATGGCAAGACCAATACTTCAGGTAATGGCACCAGCAATCAGAGGCACCCAAATGGATAAAATGAAACTAATTCAAAATTGTAAACACAAATTCACCATTCATTCGAGTTATGATGCCTCTTTTCTCTAGACTCTGCTTCTCTCTAGTTCTGACGGAAACTGGAGGTTATTAGTTCAACGAAAATAGATGATCGACGGCTGTGAAAGGCTACTTTACCCAATTTGAAGATTAAACTCGAACAAATTAATTATGATATATTTTGGTACAATAAATAAGGTCTTCAAATTCATGACGTGACAGTTTGCATACTATTAATTTTGAATTTTAAAAATGTGTCGCAGCCTTATGCATTGAATGAAGAGGAGTTGGGTGCCTTTTTCTTTTTTCTCTTCCACAATCTTGTGTAGCAATCCCCTCCATGCCAAGACAAACATGTTCTAGTTAGTACTTGAATGTGTTATTTTGTTCCATTTATGGGCCATGTGTATATTTTTGGATAGTCTAAGCCTTTGAACGATTTCTTGCTTGAGTTTATGCAGACTCAATTTACACTAACGATGTAAATGTCATACATTCATGATTGACCAGGTAAGACGTGCAGAGAAAATGGGCCAAGTGTTATAACCACTACAACCACCGGCAAAAAAAGATCACTTCTCTTTTTGAATTTGAATCCTCTGACCTAAGCATAAAGCTGAAACACCTCCGCGCGTTGGTCCATCAATAATTATGTTTGCTTTAGCTACTTAGAATCTTATTTAGCTGTCTAGTGGGGTTCAAGATCTTCAATTCAATTAAAATATGTGATTAATGACTTTGAAAAAGTCACGCCATCAAATTTTCAAATTAATTCAAAACATATTACGATATATTTTGATGCGAAGAATTAAGGCCTTCAAATTTGTAATAATGCTGTAGTTTACAGACAATTAATTTTAATTTTGATAATATGTTGCAACTTTATCAGTTAAATTAGAGATCTCTTATTAATGCCAAAACTGGAGAGCGTTCGGATCCCTTAAATCTCGAGCAATATGAGTAAAAACGCACACACCGGACCATCAAATTTATATGACACTTTGAATGCTAATGACTTATATGGTACTCAGTTAGAAAGTGTTTAATCTTTTGTTATCACCAAATGGCAGAAATAGATATAAAATATGAGTGGTGAAAATTTGAGATTTGCATTTCAATGAAAATATGTGATTAATGATTTTGAAAGAGTTACATCATCAAATTTTTAAGGAGTAATTATATTTTACACTCTTGTGGTTTGAATCAAAATCAGATGACCTCCTGTGATTTAAAAGTGAACATATGACCTCCCTGTATTTTGAACTTATCTGCAAAATAGACAAAAATCATTAAATTTAATAAAAATTTTGTCAGAAGAGATTTTTTGTCATTTTATCTCTCAAATTAGAATATCAAAAAGATGATTTGACATTTTTATGCCAAAATAAAGAGTTTTCTTTCAAATAATTTTTTTGATATTTAACCAAATCGTCTTTTTAGTATTCTAATTTAGAGATATAAAATGATAAAAATACATCTATGATAGAATTTTCGTTAAATCTAATGATTTTCATCTATTTTGCAGATCAATCCAAATCACAGGAGGCCGCGTGTTTACTTTTAAATCACGGAACGGTTATCTGATTTTGGTTCAAATCACAAAGAGATAAAGTGTAAATATCCCAATTTTTAAACTACATTCAAACCATATTAGGATATATTTAGGTAGAGTTTTTTAACTAAACCCAGCCCATAAGGTGGGTTTGTATATATAATAGGCTTCCAAATTATCTAATCGAGAAGGGCGGAGTCTCTGATCAGTAATGAAAAACAAAGGACACAGGCCACTTGAAGTCGTGTAATGAACTTGGCTTCATTGCACGACTTCAATAACTACTTATTTTATTTAATTTTTTTTTTTATATTTTAGAAGTCGTAGGATTGAAACACAACTTCATTTTAAAGTTGTGTTATAAACCCACGACTTCAGAAAGTGACTGGGTTTGGTAAATAATTTCAAAACTAGCAAAGTTTGGTAAAAATGAATTTTTATAGGCTGGGTTTATTAAAGAAAATTTTATTTTGGTACAATATACTAAGGTCTTCAAATTCAAAATTACGTGATAATTTGTAGACACTAGATTTTAAATTTTAATGATGTGTTGCAGCTTTATGTATTGAACTGGAGATCTCCAGTTCATGTTAGAACTTAAAAGGTGCCAGATCTCTTGAATGCCGAATAATATGAGTGGGAATACACATACCAGACCATCAAATTTATGTAAACCTTATAATGCTAATGGCTAAATGGCACTGAGTTCGAAAGGGTTTATTATTTTGTTGGCTCCAAATTGCAGAAATAGATGAAACAATAGGAGTGGGAACAACATTGCTAAACAAGGTCATTCACTTATATCTTTGAGGATAAGGGTAGAATGTTTTTCTTTTTGAGTTTTAGAAGTGTTCGGAATAATTTACGCATACCTCAACTAATCAACTTTCTAATCTGGTCAAAGGTAAGTCATCTACGCTAGGAGCAGGAGATTCACAAGAGATAAATCTTTTACTTAACTCTAAAAGATTGCCAAGTTTCGAACTCCGAACGTCTGAGTTTGCAGTTCGCCTCTATTTTTAATTGAGCTACCCCATGGGGTTCAGGGCAGAGCATTTTTCAAGATAAATAGCACTTCAAGAATGGCTACTCTCCAATGTTAGTCTTTGTCCAATTCAGTTTTAAGTGAAGCTTATGGACTGACCTAAATTCATAGGGTAAAATCTTGCTCTAGAAAAAGAATTGGACAAGAATTGAAATTTGTAGCAGTAGCTGGCTACGAAATTTCAGATCAATGAACTAACAGGGCTCCCCAAAAATTTAACGGGCCATAGGCCCAGGCCAAGCCCACTATGAAAGTTGACCTTTCTGCAAAATTGCTGGTGATATTGGTTGGCTCGTCCACTTTTCATCAAGCACACCAGCAGATGTGAATTTAAATTGTTTATACATATATATATATATATATATATATGTATGTTCATTTTGGGCCCATTTCAATTTTGATCGCCTGGATCATCACCACCGGCTGCATATGGAGTTGTTCGGCAATAATAGGCATATAACTCATTTTGTGGTGCAGTGGGTTCTAATAAAGTAGCTTTTTGAATAGTTTCGTAGATAAGAAAGCACCGTAAAGCGGTGCGACATTGTTTGGTTGCAGCACTTGAGGAGCGCTTTCACATTATTTTTTTCCCTGGCATCTTAGTATTGCCTCTCTGGAAAAAATGCTTTTAGGGAACAAATCGCTTAACGTTAAGGTGCTTTACAGAGATGCAATCATGCAGCCAAACACTCGAAAACCCTACCAAGTACCACAAAAGGGCTCTCAAACTGAATGCACCACAGTATAAAAAAAATGGCCCAAGGTGTCTTCTAAGATCAAGCCACTTGAGCAATATAGAGAACCCAAATTCTCTCTCTCTCTCTCTCTCTCTCTCATGTTACACCAAATTAGGGTGGCAGGAAAGGCAACAACTGTTAATGACTCAGTGCAACACAAGTTTATCAAAGCACAAATGTTCAGTGAGGATTAATTGACAAGTATCTAGGGGGTGCTTCTTCAGTGTCACAATTTACTATCAATTTTTTTACCCTCCAAGAAGCATCCATGAGATTTCTTGCAAAATTGAACATATTGACAATTAGAGATGTGGTAGCATTAGTTGCAATTGAGAGTCAGCAGGACATCGATGCCAGTCAACTTAGCAGTTGGTGGGTTCCACTTGAGTTAGCTGGCAAAATTCCAACAACTAAGTTACCACTTATGTGTAATAAACTTAAAAGGTAATGTTATACAATCAGAAAATTCATACAAAATTTATTATCAGAATGATGTAGTTAAGTTGTAAGCCTATTACTTTAAAGTAAAGAATCTACCAAAATACTTATTTATTACAAAATTGTCATTGTCATATTATTTTGGTGTAAAATTATGTATAAAAATTATAAAAGAATAACATTTTTCAATCTAAAATAGTTTAAAGTACTGATCAATGAAGCTACAATAATTCATCTTGGTCGGAAATAAGCACAATCATAGGGCTTATCTTAGTGGCACCACACATAATAATTAAAGAATAGCCAAACATTCCGCGGTACTAATCGAGCAAATGATCCAACAAAAAAGCTAGCGGCATTTACAATATCACCATAGTCTCATAATTCAGCTCAATTAAAACTCTATTGATTAAGCCTTTCCAAACACGTTTCCATCAAGATCTCCACATTGAGAATCTATGTGCCCATCCCCATATCTAAAACTCAAAGTATGTTTAATTCAGCTACTTGTCTTATGAAGCACATTATGACTAGATGTAAAGAACCCTCCTTTATAAATACATACATATATAAATATATATATATATATAGAGAGAGAGAGAGAGAGAGAGAGAGGGACTGTCTTTTCCTACCATTAGGAGGATTCGCACGTCTCCTTTGAGAGCGACCCATGTGGAATAGAATAACAGTAGTTGGGTATGAATTTGTGGACCATTTGCGACTTCAAGCAATGTTAGAGAGAAGAGACAAACTGAGAAAAATGTGCATGATTTGGAGACAAAACAAAGAAATTCTATTGTTTTTATCTCAGTGGTGAACTTGAGGTGGAATTTGTGCCTCCGTATGGGCTTTGACTACTCTCTTACCTACCTTGGAGACAAGCCATGGTTATGGTGGTTCTACCGGCTTCCCTCATCCCTTTATTGACCTTCTTTTCTTCATTCATATTACCCCCTGTCATTATAACTCAACTTGTCAACAGCACTTGCAAAAAATGCAAAAGAAATGTTTGTCAGCTTGAGGTATTATACGAGGAAAAGAAAAGAAAAAAAAAACAATTAATGTGAGAATGTTTTACAGGAAATGCAAAGAGAATAGTCTAAAAGCTTTGCACAAAGTTGTGCGACCCATATTAGTAAATTTATGTAAGACTTGTTTTCTTGTACATAAGGACGAGAGATTTCGTATGGTATTTTATTTTTAAAAAAGTGAGATAACCATTATAGGAAGTGGCTAGTAATAAAGTGCTTTTTAGTTATAGAGTTTTTGCATGAAGAGGTTATTGTAAAAAGGTAAGTTACTCTTTAACTACAAGGCCTTGGAAAAATACTCACTTTTTTTATTTTTTTTGGGACAAAACACCTTAATTACTATGTCATAAAAAGTGTTTTGTTAAAAATGCCTCCTATAAAAAGCAAAGTATTTTAAGCATCAAACTAAACACTTATTCGGTCGTGATAGCTCTTTCAAGTTAAATGCATCACAATAGGACTTAACACTATAATACACTATAATACGTTACTTATATTCTCGTTAATCTCCATATTTCTACAGGTCAATAATTCACAATTTTAATTTTTACATAATTTTATTATAATTAGGATAGACAACTCTACTAAAATCCACTAATTGTTAGTGAACTCTAATCCCAACTGAGCGCCACTCTTATATTTATAGTGCATTTAGTTTCACGTTCAAAAGTCTTAAAATGGTATTGCAAATTTTATACATTGATGAAATTAAATCTTTTAAAAATCATTTTTCTAAATGGAAATAATATTATTGTAATGTATTTTCATTAGAATCCTATGTTAGGTACCTCGTCAACAGCGGCAAGCGTTTTTGTCCTTTTGACTTGAGAGTTAGGTATGACAAGGTAGGGTCCACGAAGGAGAAGGCGGAGGACAAATCTCAGACCACTCTCTGACACGTGGATGCGATAGCCCACCAACACGTGGGGATGTTAGACCACTCTATTCAAATTGAATGCATCAGATTGACGGTGCATTTATACACTTTTGTCTCTCTCTGTTTTGTCCTTATTGATAAAGGCCTTTGATTTGGGGGACCCACAAAAATTTAGAAACTTTAAATTGCTTTGCTGCTCAGGTTGCGTGCACATTTTGCGTTTCTTTGGACACATGGTTAAAGACAATATTACCCTTGTTGACTTATCTTCATTGACCAAAAATTTACAAATTAAAAATTAAAATGGACGTCAGGATAATAATGGTGAAATGGATTTATAGCTTCTTTTTTTTTCCCACCCCCCATCTTTTTGGCCCTTTTTCAACAGTTTTTTTTTTTTTTGGCTGTTGTCTTGTCTAGATTTTTTTTCTTTTGTTCAAATGCCAATTTTCTTGTTGAAGGTGTTGACAAATAAAAAAATTGGCTTTGAACAAAGTTACTAAAAATAAATAATAATTTTTTAAAAAACCCGAAAAAATCATACTAGACAAGGCTTTAGGGTAGCTAGTTTGGGCTGTTGTCAGGGTAATTTATGTAAATTGATAGAAGTATTAATTCATAAAAAAACATTTAGTGTAATTTTGTCACTTCAAATAAAAAAAGTCTTCACACAGGATTGTCTTCTATTTTTTTTTTCTTCTGTTTGTATAGTATTAAACAAATTATACAGATATGCAAGTATAATTTATTTTAGGCATTACTGAAACCTAATTATAGTATGCCTCTAATTTGGAGTTTGGATCCACCAACTACCCAACATAACCTCTATTAAAAAAGAACCTAATGAGTAATTAATTACATATAGTGCTTAGAAGCCTTAGATAGTTGCTGCATCCCTACCCCCCTCAACCACAAGCATGTCTGCATGTGCCAAACATATGCATGCAAAAGTATATATTATATATGTATATACATATGTAACCAAGCTTCTGTTAGTTTCTCTCAAGAGCTAATTAAGGAGAGAATCACTGAAAGACATGCCATTAGATTAATACACACAATGTCCCTTTCAAATTCAACAGCATATATAATTTGATTGCTATGTTGTCATTTCTGCATGTTCATCTTATGGATGAGCTCTATGTCAAGAGGAGACAATGATAAATAGGTGGCTGCTAGAGGTAGTCCATGGCACACCTAAGGTTTGCTGGGGAAAGTAAGTCCTGTTCCTAAAAATTTTTAACTGTCTGAAAGAAGGGAAGGAAAAAAAAAGAAAAGAAAAAGTCTTCCTGAATGTTTTCCTTATACTACTGTTTTTAAACTAAAGCAAAAGGAGAAACATGCTCCTGAACCATGTTTGTTTTGTAGGACGGCATAAGTAAGAATAATTAATTTTGGTACAATAATCTTCAGAGTATTATCACTCGGATTGTAATTTTTTCATCAGGCCTCTAAACCTGAATCAACAGATTGAGTTATCCCATCTCTAGCAGAGGATTGTATAGTATTGCCTATGTGGGATAAAATGCGATGTTCAAATTGCTTATCTCGACCTTCTTCAGCATAAGCAAACCCAGGATAATTATTAATTCCTGGGATTAGTAACCCAATCCAGCGCCTTAAGTCGCGAAGCAAATGGGTTAAGTTCATTTCATCCAATGCTTGCTTCATGATTTTAAGTTGGGTTGTCTACCATCTCTCGTAGACCCTATTGTTGGCGGGATTTTTGTGCATTGTGTTCAATGTTTTATCTTTCTATGTCCATCTCCTTGCAAAATTAGCTTGACAAGGCATCAATTCCTGCAAACAAAATTTTGGAGAATGATATGCTCAAAAATTGGTGATCAAAAGGCAATAGTAAATTGGCGCTAAGTGAGAACTTCTAGCACAATATTAAATGCTAATCTCATACGGCAAGAAGATGGGATTATCTTTTGTTATTTTGTCATATTTTTGGAATTGGAAATGCAATTTCTAGTCAAATCAACTGATTTACTGGACTCATGGAGTTCTCTCCCACTTCTTCTCGTATTAGTGGGATGATTAATTAAATTAATCGCAGATCAAACCATACGAAGACAATGGCGCAAATTTACTTGGGGAAAAGTTTTTCCCGAAATAATAAAAATTAAAAGAGAAGAAAACAGCACAAAGTGGGTAGATTTGACTAATATAAATTTGTTCCAATTATATGCTAAGTATTGATTATAAAATTTGGGTTATGCCCGACAAATGGATGTAAACAAGGATTAATTAAAGAATGAAAGAAGACAAAGGACAAGAACATCCATTGAAATAGTTTAATTCAAATTGACTCGGTTCTATTCATTGGTAAGTGGCATTTTTGTCTGCTTCTCAGGGTTCTTGAGCTAGCTAATTAAAATTCAGCATTGTTATAAAATTATGAAAAATATAAAGTAAATAAATATAACTAAAAATAAAATATTATAAAATTAGTTCTTCAAAAACTATCAAATATTTTTCAAATTAGTTTTTCTGAAATTATTAAAGGTTGATCTTTTTAATCACCTCAAACTTTAATATATTATAAAAAAAATATAAATACAACTGTCTCTCTTAATATTTGTCTAAAGCCTTCGCTCTATCTGTCTTTTCTATTCTTTCTCCTCTCTTTCTTTTTTCTTCTTTCTCTCTTTATTTTCGACATGCTGGTTCTCTAGGTCTATATATAGACCAAAAAAATGCACAGTAATCAAAGAAAAGCATAAGTACTTTTATTACAAGCATAAATATATATTATTTTGTTACACCGGGTGCAATTTTGCTATTGTCAATAATTATGTGGTTAATCTATAGCTGACGTGTTCAAATGACGAACTGCCGCGTGGTGCAAAGGCCTCGCCTTTAGTCCTATATTTTTTTGAAGGTTAGGGATTATTTTGTGCATAATGATCATAATAGTACCGATAATTGAATCAGTGAAAGCATTGATTCAATGGTTTATCGGTTCAATTATAATATATTCGGTTATATAATAAATAAATAATAAATATTTATTTAAAAAAAAATAATAGTTAAAAAAATTATCAATGGTTTATGAAATGATACTCCCTTTCAAACAATAACTCAAAATAAGTATAAAAAATAATTATTTTAATAAAAATAAGTATAGAAACATTCAGTGGACTTATTTCTCTCCAATTTAATATTTTTGAATCTAATGCTCATTAGTATTTTTATTTTAAAAATAAATGGCTTAAAAATTAACAATAATGTGTATTATTAAGAAAATAATGTTTATTACTTTTTTTCTAGTCTTTTTTTTTTTTTCATTTTTCACATTATACTTTCCTCTTTCTCATCTTTATGTATTTTTATTTTTTTTATTTTATAGTTTATGCATTTTAATTATTATTTTTATAACATAGATATATCGATATATCTAATTATTATTTAAAAAGCATATATATTTATAAATTTAAAATGAGAAAGCAAAAAAATGTAAGAAAGCGAGTATTGTGCATTATCTGCCTTGTCCATGTTTTTTATCCTCCTCTTTTTTTTTCCTTTTTTGGTTTTAGTTTAAAGTCTTTTACTTTTTCATGCTATTTGTCATCAAAAGACCATAAAAGGCATGTTTCTAAAAAAACAAATAGTTGTAAATCATGCACAATTTATGTTTTTTTTTTTTGAAAAATCATCCGATTTTTTAAATGTGGACCGGTCATTGGTTTTTTAAAATACCGATCCATTTTTTTGCTTCAACCTGATTCACATGTATTTTCGATAAATTAATTGAGCCGAACCGATTTAGAATCCGATTTCCCATCCAACCATCCGGTTCTGATAACTATGCTTTCATGTTTTAGCCTTTTTTTGTTTTTTTTGACAATTAAGATACCACTTATATGAGAAAGTTTAACCGTTGCAACAGTCACAATAAAACCAGTAGTTAAAACTTTTTATGTTTTAGTTGTTCAAGTGTAAAGTTGCATTTATTTATATTAAATTTGTCAAAAATTCTATTTTTAAAGAATTTTAATAAAAAAAATTTTACTTGAACGATGTGCAGTGGTATTTCTAAAATTAGAGGTAACAGAAAGTATTGACTGATATAAAATGAAAATTTAAGTTGTCAATGTGTTACGTTTTAAAATTTAAAGGAGAGTCATAGTTCAGGAGGAGTTTTTATAATGAGTAATGCTATATCTAAACTAATTTCTTTATTCATTTTTTTACCCACAAGACATAATGTAGTAGGATCTACATTAATAAATCTATATGGAAACCATCGCATTGTCTTATGAATGAAACAATAGATTGAGAAATTGATTTATATGTAGCATTTTCCTTTTGTAACTACCCCTTGAAATTATACGGTAAAATAGTAAGTATTTTAATTTATAGTGAAAGAACCACAAAAAGCCACATTAGTCTTTATAAAAATATGTACAAAAATTCTGTTTGTATAATATTAATCTAAATTTATAGTGAATCCAACTACTTTATCTCCTTTGTAGTATCTTTTTTAATCTCCTTATTTCTATTCACCCATATCATCGTATATGATAATTACAAAAATAACTAAGAAGGAAGTTTCCTCATCAGTTGGTCCTTATATTTATCAAGTGAAGATGTAAGCAAACGATATTAAGGAAATAAATAAGAAGGCGCAGATAAGGAGACACACTGAGAAGAGAGTCATGTCCTTCTCTTAAATTTTTTACAGAGTGATGTTATACAAAAAGAAAATATATAAAAAATGTCATTGTCGCTGCCACTGCCACTGCCACTGCCACTACCATTACCACTATCACTGCTATATTATTCTGGTGTAGTATTATTCTGACGAGAGTTTATGTATTTTTTTTTTCAATATTAATGATTAGGAGCATGGTGATTATCGTCCCAATAATTACAAGAGCCTTAAAAGGCTACAATTTTCAATAAATCTCTCGAGAGGTTAGTTTAATTTACCTACTTTTCTTTTACCAAAACATTATTTCTCATAATTAATTGCTATGATAGAAAAGTATTATTAGATATTGATTACCAAGAATTAAGTAATTCTAATATAATGAAGTATTTTCGGCTTACCTATTGGTTCCTATTGGGCTGTTGGTTAACCATCATGGAATACTATTTATTCATTTATTTGCTATCATAGGATTCTTCTTCGACACAAAAAATTTTAGGGATCTATTTTTGTGCTATGAGCCAAACCTTGTCTTTTATCATGACTCCCTTGTCTTATTCTTTTAATGCCAAAACCCTATATGTTTTGACTATAACATATCACCTCAATCATTTCATGTATTTTTCCAATCATTCGTCTATATACATATATATGTATAATTTTTTGGCCTTTACCTTGTTCGTAGTGCTCCTTTTAGATAGGTGTGGATGAAGTTTGTTGTGGCATGGCGTTGCCTTCCCCAATGTTTTGATTCCCATTGCAATGAGTTTAGTTGCCTAGATAATAACATTTACCAAGAAAATTATATGGAAATGATGTCACTTAGTTTTTTTTATTTTATATTTTAGTAGTTCAAGTTGAAGATTTTGCTTCAATTGAGGTTAGGAGATTGTTAAGTTTATAGCTATTATGATTATATCTACAGTTGCTCTCTCACAAGGTTAGATCTACCAAGTTGGAGGGAGGGCAACGATGAATCTGCTGTAGTCTTGAAAGGTTTTGAATTGGCAATCTACCAAGCTAATTGCCGAAGAAACTATAATTTTTTCCCAAAAGAATTAGATGTTGTCAATGAAATGTGTAATCTTTTGGGGAAAAAAAATCCATATTACTTTGGGAATAAAGTTTGGTAGAACATTTACCAGATGAAATATTTCTAAGTCTGCTTTGCAAAAATAGGCACATGCCATCTCAAATCAGTCAACTACTGCTTAGAGGTAGCTTAGCATTGGATCCTTCTATATGGAGAGAGAGAGAGAGAGAATCCACCTCCACCTCTTAATGACAAGAACTGCATGGGAGATCCAATTAAATTTAGCATGCCATGTTTCCCTAGTTGACGAACTCTACAGTACCAGTTTTGGAAGACTTGAACTGTAAGTTTGGCAGTGATGAATTCACTTTCAAAATGATGTCTTCGTAAAAGAAGCGTATCTTAGATAAGAAAGTATAGACTTCTGAGAAAGTTCAACACACATAACTTAATTTCATCCATTTCTCGTAACATATGCCAAGCAGATGAATAGTATGGCCATTCATGATAAAAAGGGTATAAATATAGTTTTTTTTCAAAGATAAAGGGAATTGAGTAAAAATTAGTGATAGATTGTCTGTGTGTAATTAACCCTTATTTAAATAAATATGATTAGGATAGTATTACTAGTTATTAAGGATATAGTTGTTTTTAAGAAATATTTTAAGTTATCTTGGGTTATAAATAACTGTAGATGCTATATGACTTGAACAATAGAAAAATATCAAGGGCTTTTGCTCTTAGGAGTTCTAGTTCTTCTCGAATTAAATCAACTGAAGGGTTTTGTTCCCCTTGAAGTGGGCTATTTTATTATTTTTTTAATTTAATTAAATTATGTTAAAAAGTTCATAACAGTAGTATCAGAGCTACTTAATTTTCTAACATATCTTTGGTCAATAAATTGTGAAGGTTGTGTGACTTTTTTTACAGCTTTCATTTTTATTGTTCTCTAATATGATGTTTTTGAAAATTTTGAAATTCAAGAAGAAGGTTATCAGAACCATTTTCTTGGTATATATCTGTGAAGCAATGGAGGCTGAAAGTTATAAATGTAAAAAGTTAGAAACACAATCTTCTCAAAGAACCACCTCAAAGAGTTCCCTTTCAATTTGACACTTTTGTTTTTTGTTGTTCGTGGAGATCTCCAATATGTTGTTTTTGAAGATCTTGAACCTTGAGTACAAGGTTCTTTGAAGAAGGAAGGAATTTTATGAATTTTTTTAGTTAGAACTCTATCAATATTATTTAAACAAACATGATTAGAACAATATTGACATTTATTAGAGATATGGCTATGAGTTATAAATAATTTTAGATGCCATACGGCTTGAACAATGAAATATATTAATTTTTTAGAAATAGGACTTTTGCTCTTAGGGGTTATGATTCTTTTCGAATTGAACCAAGAGAAGGGGTTTTGCTCCCCTCGAATTAGGCTGTTCTATCCTTTTCCTTTAACTTGATTTGGTTCTATTAAAAGGTTTGCAATCTCAAACTTTAGATCAAAAAAGTGAAAAAGTTTGACCATTAGACATTGATCTTTGAAAAAAATTGACGTAATTTTGATGAAAAATAGTTGCTACAAATATTACCCATAATCACAACAATGAGTTCACATTTATGGTAACTGATATTATATGGAGTAGTAACTGTGATTAATTCAAGTGGTAATTACACATAGTTCAAGTGGTAACAGCATTCATTTTACCAACCAAATGAGAAGAGAAGAAAAAGTAAGGGGTGTTTTGGATTGCAGCTTGAAAAAAAAAAAGAAGCTATAAGCTATATGCTAAAACTAGTTGTAAAAAGATATTTCTTTAAATAGTTTTGTTTTTTAAAAAAAGCCATAAGTTGAGTTAGCTATGAAAAGTAAGTTTTTTAAGCGGCTTTTATGGTAAACTAAACACAAAAAATAAAAAAAATTATAAGCTTAAGCTATTAGTTGCTAAACAAGTTGGGTCCAAAGACCCCTAGTTTAATTCTACCAGAGCAATGACCATTACATTCTATCATTCAACCTAAATTATCTTCTTGTGATCACAATTAAAAATAGTAATAATGATGGTGGTGATTAGAACATGTTGTCTCCGTTCCCTATAAAAGGGGACTTAAATTTTTTGTTTTTTGAATTAGCTTATAAATTGGCTCATTTCAAAAGTTTAAAGATTTTTACCAATTTTTTTTTTTTAGTAAAAAGAGTCAAAAACATTCACTAAAAACCTATAAACATTAGAAAGTTAGATTTTCGCTAATTTTTTTTTAAGTAAAAACAAACATACTAGTTAAATAAGCTAGTAAATAAGTTGATCTAAATAAGTACTTAAAATAGCAATAACATATTTGTTGACTACTACAATCACATATAATTGAAGTATACTTGCAGTTGTAGTAACTATATCTTCTTATAATAACCTGGTTTGTGAAAATTTTATCTTGATCCTAAATTATTATAATTTGCTATTATGTTTGCCTTTTAAACGACAATATCCTTATTTTTATGAATTTTATCCGTAGTTAAGGTACCATGTTACTTTTAACAACATTAAAAGGATATTTATTTATTTAAATACAAAATTTTAATCTTAATTAAATTAGGAAAGTTTATCTTCTTTTATTTATTGTAATTGCCGTTAGCAGGACCGCATGCACACTGTTTCCAAACAATTAGCAAATTTCTCAAAACCTAGAACGCATTTATGCAATTTAATATCTTATTTCTCTTTCTTGAGAAGCAAAACAAAATATATTACTTCTTTTTTAATCACCATTGGAAAAGTTGATAACTTTGCTTACCATTATTGTTACAAAAATTTTCTTTGTCATGTTTGGCGTCACAGAAACCATGATGCTATTCTCTCTCTCTCTCGGTACAAATATATACATATATATATATATATATATAGTTTATGAGAAGAGATTATAAAGAGAGCTGAAGCCAGAAAAAAATTTAGAAGAAGAGAGATTTGAACTCTTGACCTTCAAAATTTAGGTCAAAAACTTTAGCCAACTAACCTCACCCCAGTTGATCCTCTCTATGTATAATAACAACTACACAAAATATGAATATGGCGACTCAGCTAAAAGTTTCTTAGATATCATACTAAAGGCTGATATTATATTTCATAATGCTATGTTTTGGATCTTGAATTTATTTGGAGAAAATAAAAAAAATAAAAAAAATATTATTGTCTCTAGAAATTCATTTTTCACTAGAGATTAAATAAAAATAGCTTTTTTTTATTAATACCTATTTACTTTCTTTGCATTTTCTGAACTAAACCAAATAAAAGGGAAAAGAAACTACTTTCACATTATTCTATCTACTAAACCAAAAAAAAAAGGTCATATTTGGAGAATCATTGGAAAAGTTGATGACTTTGCTTAGCATTGTTACAAAAATTTTCTTCGTTAAGTTTGGCGTCACAGAAACCATGATGCTAGTTCAAACCAAAATAAAAAACAAAAAACTCAACTAAAAGTTTCTTAGATATCATATTAGAGGTTTATCATTGTATTTCACATTTAAGTTGAAAAATCTTAGTGCTATGTTTGTGTCTGTAATTTGTTAAGAGTAAAAAATTAAAATAAAATAAAATAATCTCTACAAATTCATGTTTGACGAGTAATTAAATAAAAATATATATTTTTTTTACTAATACATACTTATTTTCTTCACATTTTCTGAACTAAACCAAATAAAAGAGAAAAAAAACTAATTTCACATTATTCTATCTGCCTCTTTTGGATTCCCTTCCTGGACCGACAAATAATTATTTTTCAATTGAAGGGCTAAGATTATATCCAAAGTTATTATTGAGTGCCAAAAAAGACAACAGAAATCCTATGGTTTTCACGGCACTAGTTTGGTAAAAAAATTAGTATTAGTGGACAATGGTAAATAGGTAAGTAAAATGATTTTAGATAGTAAGAATTTTTTTTTTTTTTTGACTATTTTATAAAATTAACATTTGTTAGAATCGAGACGCAAAAGTCAGTTTCAATGGCCAGTTTTTCACTCAATGGGAAGATAGTTTTTTACTCAACGAGGACCCACATGCCCTGTGCTACCTACCAAAACATTCTCAAGGGTAATAGACCCCAGCTATTACATCCTAGATGGTTGGGTCATTCTTCCACCTTTTCAAAGTCATATTTGCAGAAACATTGGAAAAGTTGGATGACTTTGCTTAGCATTCTTGCTACAAAAAAATTCCTTTTCAAAGTCATGCTAGTTCTGTTTTGGCGTCGGCCGCACCGACGCAAGGTGGAGCGGCCGCTACACTGAATTTTAATTAAAAAAATATTTTTTTATCTCAACTTAATTAAAAATAAATTTTGTTCAATACATAATACTCATTTTAAATTTTTTTATTCAACCCAAATTCATTTATTTATTATATTAGGGATTAGTCAATTCGTAATCGCATGAAAAATAAATGTATATTGAAAAGGACATATTCAACATCATAGATAATAAAATTATTTTATAAAAATTTTAAAATATGAAATAATGAAGAGAATTATTAAAATTTGTCCCATTAATTTGAATAATATTTTGCATAAAAAATATTTATTATTGATATGTAAAATATCAAATGTTATCGTATTTTTTTTATTTCTTAAAATTTTTTATTTTACTTATAAATAATTATTCAGGAACATTTTGCGCCTCAACAGAATAAAATTCCTGGGTCCGTGCGTCACAGAAGCCATGATGCTAGTTCAAACCAAAAGAAACAACAAAAAAAAAAAAAAAAGGCATATTTGCAGAGAGGATCTCTATGCATACACGCACAAACTATATAATACTTTTTAAATTAAAGGTCAAATTGAAGTGGACTGGACCGGTAAAAAGAAAAAGGGTACGACCGGAGAACGGACGCTCCCTTCGCGCACTCGGGGTGGATTGCGATGGCCCTTTGCATACATAGAGCTGTATATATACATATATATATATTTGTGTATGTAGAGACAGAAAACGATAGGGAGAGTGGTCATCAAGATCAACGGCTGAGGAGAATCTCAAATATGGCGTCAAGATGAAAGGCAAAAAAAAACTAAATCTAATTTTTTTACATATAAACAAAAAAAATAAATTAGATTTAGATTATAGTCACTATACCAAACGGCCCAAAAACGGACGCCCTTTCACGTACTCTGGGTGGATTGTGATGGCCCTGTGCGGACATAGAGCTATATATATCTTTTGTGTATGTAGAGAGAGAGAGAAAGATAGGAAGAGTGGTCATCAAGATCGACGGCTAAGAAGACCGTCAAATATGGCGTCAACGTCTGTACAATCGTCGGTATGCACGGCCTCCTACTAGTTTGTCGTTTTCTTGAACCTTTTTGTTCGATTCCACTACAAAATGATGATGTGTTTAAATTGTAGACTTACTATTTTAAAATAAAAAATTTATCAAAATATATTTTAATTATAAAACTGTTACAACTATATTATTTTGATTCAAAATTTTATATAAAAATTATAAAAGAATAGCATTTTCTTACTCATAAACTCGCCAATTTTTTAGTTTTGTTCCCACTGAAATCGTCAACGGTTTTAGGCAACATTTGTTGTCACCGGAAGTGACAAACTAATGGTGCAACTGGATTGATAAAAAGAATCCTCATTTGGATTTATTTGTGTAAGAGAAAATTTTAATATTACGGTTTGTTTGGTATATTTTTTTCTTAATTTTTTTTAATTAGGGTTTTTATAAAAAGCTAATTTTTTTAGCTTTTTATTTTAATAAAAAATAATTATTTTTTTCTTATAACCAAAAATACTAAATGAAAAAAGCTATAAAGCTGAAAAAAAGCTAAAAAAATTTAGTTTTTTTACTTATAAGGAATACGAGTCAATCCAAAAAAACTAAAAAAGCTATAGCAAACGGACCATGTACCTCTTATAGTTATTGAAAAATTCTCATCTAGATCATCAGCTCTCTAAAATTCTAATGAAATTTAAAGAAAAGTTGTTAAAAATATAAATATTATTTTGAAAACTGTATATAATTGCAATTATCATGCTTTCCATTATTCTTTCATACTCTCATATTTTTATTATTCACTAAGCATTTTTAATATTTTATATTACTATTTTTTTAAGGTTCCTAACAATATTTAATTTGTATCACTTAACATTTTTTTGTTTCTTGTAATATATATATATATATATATATTTAACACCTTTTACGTTTCTATTTTTCTACTTTCGTTTTTCAGGTTGACAACTATGGTAGGCCTTCAATTGAGCGCCTTTGTTGAGTGTCGGAAACATTATTTATTTTTTGTGGAGAACGTATTTTGTTGTTGAAAGCAGCAATTAACGAGGGGGACTTTTTTCGGAATGATTTTAAGGTAGTTTTAGTCAGTCTGAGTTGATTAAGAAATGGATTATCTCTGATACTTTTAATAATGTGAAATCCTACCTGCAATAGTTGCCAAGCAGGCGACGATCGATGAGTAGCATATCAGTATGAACCCACCTTGCTATATGGGCTTATGTTGTGTCACATAACATTTGTCGCTTGCTCAACAGGTACGGTTGTGGGTAGCACAAGTCTTTAATAGTTCATGGAGTTGACTATTTCTACAAATACAAGTTGCTTAAGGGCTTAATTGAGAATAGTTCTTTCTCTATTTTTTCAACAATCACAGGTATTCGGGTCGGTTTGCACATACTTTACTAATCTCCTTCCCAGCCTTATCAAAGGAATGCCATCTGTGACTAGATTAGGATATTTATAAGGCTGTAAAACGAACCAAGTTAATCGAGCTCGGCTCGCGTTCTTCTTGTTTGAGGTTGACTTGTTAAAGCTCGTTGATTTTCTGAGCTCGGTTTGATAAGTAAAAACACACTAAAAATTTCAAGGTACTTAAGCTCAGTTCGTGATCGGTTTAATTAAATTTTGTTTGATATGGACTCGAAATTTAAACAAACTTAAACACAAAATTAAGCTCCTTAAAATTTTCAAACCAAACTTAAATAACTCACAATTCATCTTGACTTGACTCGTTTACAGTCCTAAATATTCATAAGAAAAATTCCTTGTAGTCCACTTTTGCACTTGACAAAAGTCAAACTCTTGACATTAGAAAAAGACCAAGAGCCCTTAACAACTAAATTAACCTAGTTAGTTATTCTAACGCTTTGCTACACAATAGTAGGTCATTGGTAGCCTTTTAATGTATCCTTTGCCTCCTTATTTTTCACTAATTTTTTTTATCTTTATATAAAAAATTTCATTATAGTGATATGATAGTTATAATTTTTAAAATTATGAATCTAAATAATAGATGTTTTGGTTTGAAATAAGAGAACCATAAATGATCCCACCTATATGAAAACTTTGTAAAAACTTTCTGTTTGCATAATATTATTAATTTTTATTTTTTTCTCTTTTTCCCCTATTTGCTTTATTGGTCACATTGGATTGCTATATTTTCTCCCAATATAGTTCAAGAAAAATTGGAAGAAGCATTAAAAATAAGGAATAGTCACAGTTGATCCACGTCCAAACGTGCATTCAAGAGCAAATGACTGTGTTGTAATTTTACCGGTTGAGTTTCAGATCATTCTTTTCTAAGAAATTTGTGCAAATCTAGCAATCAATACGAAGCATGACGTTATAGAGCTATTGAACCAATATTGCTAAAAACAAATGGAGAATCAAGTTATGGTAACCAAAATTAAACTAAAAATCTTTTGGGAGTTTTGGAAGTTGATTGGCTAACCTCTGAGCAATTTAAGCAAAATTAACTATCAACTAATCAATTACCCAATGAAAATGTAAGCAATTACCTACAAAGCTAAAGAGCGAAGGACAATTGAGACTAGATCTAAACAATTAAACCTAATTAACTCTAAAAATTTGTAATTTAAATTGATTAACTAAAGAATCAAATGAATTTTTAAGAGAAATGTGGATACAATTGATCCAATCTACTAATTTTTTCATGGGATTAAAGAGAGAGAGTTTGGATAACGCAAATCAAATATCTCTCTATGAATCCTTGATTTGGGAAATTTAAACTTGAAAATCTTAGATTATCTCCCAATTGAAGTATGATTTAAAAACCTTGTGAGATCTTTAGAATCAAACCATAAATTTATTAAACCATGATTATGAATCTAAAATTTCTAGAAAAATTAATTTCAATTGAGTAGAGAAGAAGAAATCTAAAGATATTCAATAAAGTTAGAATACTCCTTTTTAATCTCAATGTAAACCTTAATAGATCCTCACAATTGCATCTACACGAAGAGTTTAGTTAAAGAACTCCATTATAGAAAGCATTTAGAACTATTGAGAAGATATGAGAAACAATAGATCTAGGCTTTTATAAATAAAATTGAGTGTTTGGTTACAAAGAAAATAGAAAGCACATGCTAAGAAAATCAAAGAAACTACAATATCTATCTCTAATACAACTTCTTTAAATTTCTCTAGGTTCTACCAAGAAAGAGAATGAGAGTTTCCATCCAAAAAATGTAAAAAACAGCCTTATATACATGTGTTTAAAAACAAAAATTACTTAAATCAATCGATCTGGTGGAGAGGCAATTGATTGGCCGATCAATCGGTCATTGATCGCCCTTTCGTTGGAAAAATGCCCTCTCTAAAATTTGGCATTTGGAGGACCTCTGCAGATGCAGTAGAGCGATTGGTGGATTTTGGACGTCACCGATTGAATGTAGAGTTAAACAATCAATTGCCTGATCGATCGGTCTGTTGGGCCGATCCATTGGTTGACTAATTTTTTCTCATTTTCTCTTCATTTAAACTCTAATTCTCGTAAAAACAGATTAAGACATATTTAGGTCATTTCAGAAAATAAAGAAACAATTTAATATATACTAAAATAGCTAACAATCAACTAATTTTGAGTATTGAGATTATATTTTTGAAGTGTAATCAACAATATCCAAATAGCTAAAGGTAGAGCCAGTTCAGACCCAAAGGGCAACTATTGTTTTCGAAAATTCTCTTAATTTCCCTTCTGTGACATCTATAAATGTTCCCCTCAAGTTTTTAAAATTGCAAATATTACCTAAAACTTTTAAAATGCTTTTTAATTTGTTCTCTGGAAATTTATAAATGTCATCGTTAATTCACCAGTTTTGATTAACAGTTATCATTTTGAATGAATTTTTGCTTCCCCCGATACAAATAGGGATATTTTGCACTAGTAAGTAAATTGATTTGATTACATTTTATAGTAATTGTTATTTGTAATCACATTTCGTAATTACTAGATTAGTACAACCGATCGCATTTTTTAAAAATTGTGATTACAATGCTTAGTTATTGTGGTTATATTTGTAATAACTTGTAATTAAGATCAATTCAATTGGCAAGTAACATACTTTTCACTTTTTTTCTTCTTCTCAAAATCACCTCAAATAGTGTGCTAATTTTTTGAAGAATTTGATCCAATGGTTAAATTTGTTTCTTTTTTATTCAAAGAATTAATAATTTTGTAAAATATCAATACCCAACACCACCATTACGCACCACTTTACGTTTGTCCCAGAGACAAATCCTTAAAAATGTGCTACCTTCTGATTTAATTTCCTTTTCTAAGCTCAATGACTTGGGATCATAATTGTCAAAAACATAAGTGAAAGCGAGAACAATACGAGATACAAAAGTGTGAAACGTGATTTAAAACATTATGAAAAATAAAAAATATTAAGTAATATAAATTAAATAAGATACTTATTAAAAATATTAAAAACTTTTAAAAATAATGTAAAATATTTAAAATACTTTTACAATCAAATAAAATACTAACACTACACAATATTTATAAATTTTTATTGAAAAATTATATATGTTAAGTAATAAAATTTGACAATATAAAAATTATGAGAAACAAGTTTTTAAAAGTTTACACAATTTTTTTTTGAGTTTTTGATAAAATTTTTAAACTATGTTAGAATTTTGGAGACTTTTAAAAATATTTTTTATAAGTTTTTTAAAATAATTTCATCGAAATTTCTTGAAAATTGTGTAAAGAGAACTGCCACGAGGAAAGCGTCTATTGGTCCAGCAAAGCACCGCGGTTCTCACGTAACCTCCGTGATCTCTCTGCTGGCTTATCTTTCTTTGCTTGCAGTTGCAGTAATTAAAAACCTGTAACAAAATGATAGGTTGGTAGTATATTTTCACAGAGACCACCACTGTAGCTTTTCATCACTCTCTCTCTCTCTCTATACATATAGGTGACCTATAGCCGATAGAGAGAGAATAAGCCTTAGCTCTTAGCCATACAAGATCCCTTCTTACTGTCTACAACTGCAGTGTCTTACACAGCAGCTACACTTGCAGCCATTCCCTCCCACACCCATGCTCTCCCCCTCTGTATGCTTTTCATAATCATATACATATATATATATATATAATAATAATTTGTTTATAGCACCATGCCTCGATATTCTAAACCCCATATTTGAATCAGGAACTATCCTCATTCCTTCCTCTCTCTCTCTCTCTCTCTCTCTCTCTATCTCTATACCTCTCTTCACTATTAGTAGCCAACGCTTCCCAACCTCAATCCTCCCCTTTTGAGCTCACTTGTTGAAACCTCTTCAACTTCAAAGAATATTCTAAACCCATTCGTAGACTTCACTCCTCTCTCTCCCTTGTGATCCTCCAAAACTGTAGGGAAGCAAAAGCCTGTGATGATGGCTCATAAGTATCTACATGAGCTGTTGAATGAAGATCAAGAACCGTTTCTTTTGAAGAACTACATTGCCGATAGGCAGTCTCAGCTCAAGAGACTCGCACCCAAAACCTCACAAGCGAAGAAACGCAAACCTATAATTAATAGCTCGACTTCGAAGCGTAGCCTCTTCAAGCAGGCGTGCTTTATCTCGTTCAAGGACTCGCCGGACGTCAGGAAATCGCCGTTTCTCGATTTTCCGTCGCCGGCGACAGCGAAGAGCCCATGTAAAAGCCCAAATGCAGTCCTTCTGCATATCCCTGCCAGAACAGCTGCTCTGCTTCTTGACGCTGCAATGAGGATTCAGAAACAATCTTCGTCTTCGAAACCCAAAACCCAGGTTAAAAATGTGGGGTTTGGGCTGTTTGGTTCGATTCTGAAGAAATTGAGTAGTAAAAACCGGACCCGAAAGTGGGAAATTGGTGGCGATGGGGCTAGGGATTTGACAATAAATTCAGCAGGAAAGAGCGAGAAAGTACAGGAAAATGTGGTGGGTATGGATGACAAAAGTGCTGTTGAGATGGGCTTTTCTTGTTCTTGTAATAATAGTAGGCGTTGTAGTACTGTTTGGTCGGAGAGCAACGAAGAGAAGTCTCTGGATTTGGAGACCTCTAGTAGCAGCAGGTCTGAGGAATCCGAAGAAATTGACTTCACAGCTGAAGAGAGAGAAAATGGAGGATTTGACTTTTGTGAGAAGCACTTCTGTTCCAGCCCTTTTAGCCCTTTCCGATTTGCTCTCCAAAACAGCCCCTCTCCCGGTGGCCGGACGCCGGTCTTCTCATCGCCGGCCACATCTCCCTGTCGCCACAAGAAACAGGTTTGTTTTTCTATTTTGCATTATCTTATTTAATACATGTATATGCAGCCGGAGAATTATATATGTACATTCATATACATATAAATATTCTCCGGCGGTTTACAAGTTGTTCTGAATCTTCTGATCCGCTACATGAGCGAGTTGAATTCAACTCGGTTTATTTAAAATTATGCAAATTAATTTGGAAAAAAAGCTAAATTTCTGGGTCCAACTCAGTGACGGACAGACCGAGTGAACTCGTGATTCAGCGGATTGAGTCAGACGTGTTTTTGAATTGTCGGCAAAACGATCTCGTTCTGATTCATTGCCGGAATGTCGTCCTAAAATGACAAAATTACCCATTAGTCATTCCAAATTTCCAATCATATATTTGTGATAAATATTAAAAATTCAAGCCAGTGTGACTCTGTAGACTGTAGAGGGTTATTTGTGTCATTTTGATTTCAAGTACCCGCACGTCTCTGATTCCCTGTTTGTTTCTTTGGTAACTGTACTTTTGATCACGTCTCTGCCACAAAAATCTTTTGTTATAGACCCTGTCGAGAAAATTATTTTCCGAAAAGGACAAATCCATTTTTGATCTTACAGTTGGACCCAATATTTTTTAATCCGACATCCTCCAACTATAACCACTATATTGAAATTATTGAACTTTAATTTAAATGAAAAAAAGAACCAAAGTCAACAGTCATCTCTTCATGATTCATAACATTAACATCAAAATTTCATCAAAATTTCACCAACAATACCCATATGTTGGTGAAATTTTATACTAATTATTGCTTATTTAAACTCGATTATAGTAGTTATAATGTCCTAATTGTGATTATATTGGTAATCAATAGGAGGAGGAGAATTGTGAAGTGGAGAGCATACAAAAAACCCAATTAGAAGAAGAGGAGGAAGAGAAGGAACAATGCAGTCCAGTATCAGTATTGGACCCTCCATTTGAAGACGATGATGTTGGCAATGAAGATAGGGACGAGGAGGAGGACGGTTATGATCTTGAATGCAGCTATGAAATTGTACAAAGTACGTAAGAAATTACACACCAACTCGGAAATTTTAATTTCGTATCAGTCCATATCGGTTGATAAGTCCTTTTCAAATTGTCTAGTATGTGCATTTGTTTAGACATTTATGGTTGTTACTCTAGATTGAAAGGTCATCCTCAATTTGATTATAGTGATCTTCAAACATGAATTATTTGTGGGATCCATTTTTAAGATCGACAGGGATCAGGACGTACGTGTGGTCGAACATGACCTTGTTCCATTGCTATAATTTGTGCATAAATTTTTTTAATGTGACCTCATTTTGTCGATGGATAACAGAGGTCGCTAACATGGTCATAAATTCAGTTGTGACCCACATTTAGGTGGTGGTTGTTCTCTCTTGATAGTCACACCGCATGGTTCTTTTCAGTTTACTGATCTATCACAATCATTGACCTAAAATTTTTGTGTTAAAATAGCTTTAATACTGTGTTAGAATAGCTATAATATCATGTTAGGAGAGAGAGAGAATAAAATCTTTGTATTATAACACATTGTGAAACTTAACATATAAGGAAACTATTTAATTTGTAGTCTTGACAAATTGAAAACTGCTGTTGTTTCTGGACTAACATATCTTGTTTGTTGACGGTTTGCTGATTCAATCTTGTCAATAGTTCAAATTTAGTTGAATTCGCAGTGCCCTACCATTCTCTTCTGAGTTTGAAAAAAAAAGAAACAAAATTACCCAACACAGATCTTTAATTTCCCTTGTACGTTAAGGAGGTAAATGCCCTGTACTTAGATTTTCCAGAAAAGGGTTGCATCTCAATTTTTGTAATTCAAAGTTGACACTTCCATCATGATTAGGCTTTTTGTAGAGGGTCGTATACTCGGTTAAGTCATGTCATGGCTGTCCTACATGATTTTTCTTGCTCATAGTCTTACTTTTACAACCATCTTCTACCTACTAACTAAACCTGATTTTGTTAATTATCAAAAAAGTAATTGGCTTTGATTGTTAATTTGCTTCCTTTTATTGGAAATATAGGGGCAAAGCAGCAACTATTGCACAAGCTTCGTAGATTTGAGAGGCTGGCCGAGTTGGATCCTATTGAACTTGAGAGGAGAATGTTAGAAGAAGATGGCGATGAAGATGAGAACGAAGACCTAGAAGAAGAAGAAGAAGAATGTGATGGGTTTGTTGGAGAAGTTCTTAGCAAATCAGGCCTCCATCTCAGCAAAGTCTCAGCAGACATGAAGAGACTGGTATCGGACCTCATTGCCGAGGAGAAGAGAGAACATGATGGCACTGACGATAGCAAAGTGGTGGTGAAAAGGGTTTGTAAGAGATTGGATTCTTGGAAGGAGGTGCAATCTAACACCATTGACATGATGGTGGATTTGGATTTCAGAAGAGAGCTGAAGGGGTGGAAAAGAAATGATAATAAAGAGCAGGTGGGAGAGGCTGCTATGGAGATTGAGATTGCCATCTTTGGATTATTGATGGAGGAATTATCAGAAGAGCTGGTTTGCTCACATGGACTTTAGTGGAGAGAGTTCATGAATTTTATTATTCAGTTTAGATTTATTAAATTTTTATTGGAGGATCATAGAATCTGACTTCCACTGTGAGGGGATAGGCTAATCAGTAAAGTAACCCAAGAAGGATATGAGTTAGTTGGTAGCATGTTATTATGTATATCTATCATGTACATGTAGAAGGGGAAGATGTATGTACCGTTTGCTTAATGAGACATGAGAATTCCAATACCTTCTGGCCCCTTACATTTTCTACTCTGCGAGAGAGAGAGAGAGAGAGAGAGAGAGAGAGAGAGAGAGAGAATACTCTAGAATTATTTTTTGTTATCAAAGCAAAGAAAATCACTCTCAAAATGTTAAACTAAATAATGGTCAAACTGCTGCAGCCCTCATTGGTTCTGATTGCCTGCAATTTCCAACTAATAGTTGAACATTATTATGCAAGTTGTTGACATCCAAAGTAACGTTTTGGACTTCAAATTAACCCTTCTTTGCTTTGCTATATCGAGAGAGAGAGAGAGAGAGAGAGAGAGAGAGAGAGAGAGAGAGAGAGAGAGAGAGAGAGAGAGAGAGAGAGAGAGAGAGAGAGAGAGAGAGAGAGAGAGAGAGAGAGAGAGAGAGAGAGAGAGAGAGAGAGAGAGAGAGAGAGAGAGAGAGAGAGAGAGAGAGAGAGAGAGAGAGAGAGAGAGAGAGAGAGAGAGAGAGAGAGAGAGAGAGAGAGAGAGAGAGAGAGAGAGAGAGAGAGAGAGAGAGAGAGAGAGAGAGAGAGAGAGAGAGAGAGAGAGAGAGAGAGAGAGAGAGAGAGAGAGAGAGAGAGAGAGAGAGAGAGAGAGAGAGAGAGAGAGAGAGAGAGAGAGAGAGAGAGAGAGAGAGAGAGAGAGAGAGAGAGAGAGAGAGAGAGAGAGAGAGAGAGAGAGAGAGAGAGAGAGAGAGAGAGAGAGAGAGAGAGAGAGAGAGAGAGAGAGAGAGAGAGAGAGAGAGAGTTTTGCTATAAAAAAATAAAAGAAAAGCACTCTCAAAATGTAAACCAAATAGTGCCTAAACTGCTGCAGCCCTCATTGAATGTGATTGTCTGCAATGTCCAATTAATATTTGAACATAATTATGTAAGTAGTTGACATCCAAAGTAAGGTCTTACACTTGAAATTAACCCTTCTTTGCTTTGCTGTATCAAAAGACAGAATATAGGCAAGGAAAGAACAAGAAAGCTTCCCTAACAACCTTGTTAAAGTAAAATCCTTAAACTAAAGTTTCAGCAAGGAATATGATTCCACCATGAAAACAACTTCAAACTTTTTTCTATAGATAACTGGCATCTCTCTTTTTCCCTTTCACATGTTCTTCTTTCTTTTATCCAATGCTCTCCAGACTGTCGGCAACCAACTGAAATTCTCAACATTTCTTAATAGCTTGGGACCACCATCATCTAACACTGCATGATTGACCAAAATGAAAGCTAGAGATTAATTATTTCATCCATTTACATTATGATATGTTATCGGATTAGGACTATTGCAAATCATCGTTTAGAATGATTAAAGTTGCGCGCATTATTGCCGGAAAAAGAAACATAATCATTGATAAAAAGTGCGTGTAAAAACTTAACTAGGTTTGATCACAGAACTCCCTCCTACTAATTTCCCTCAGAGAGCTGTGATTACGCGCTTTCTCTCTGTAATCAAGTGATATTAAACTTCCATGGAAGAACTCCATATGCACTCACCAAGGAAGAAAGGGCAGAGTAGGACAAAAGGATTTCAAGGCATTGATTATTATAGTTCACCCACTTAGATTAGAAAGCTCAACCTCCACCCTCCAAGAAGAAGCATTTCTACAATGAATCTGGCCCTCCTCCCAATTATTCAATAGACTTCCCTGTGTTTGTTTTACTCTGTTTTTTTATTTTTTATTTTTTATTATTTATTTATTAATAATGAATTTTAATCTTCCTTTTAGGTTGTCTGAACTTACAGTAAGGATATTGAAATATAAAGTAGGGAATGATTTGATCTTCCATTGTGTAATGCAGCCATTTGGCCACATAAAAAGTGACCAACATTGTTGCACTTTGGTTTAGGATAATCATGAGATGGGACCAACTAATCACTTGATTTTATCAGCTAATTAACCAGCCAAAAAAAATAGTAGGGTATAAGAGGGAAAAATTTTCAATACGACTGTCATACATGACGAATGATTAATACGAGCAGATTGTGTGGGCTTCCCTGCATCCGATCAACTCATTCCTCCGCCGTATGGATTTCACCACTTGCAAGGAGAGAGCCTAATTTAGTAAGGAGAATGTTCAGTTTACGATAATATACACAATGATGATAGTGATCACACCCAAAAAACAAACAATAGAGTATGAAAAATGCAAATCCATTGCTTCATAGATTGGGTTGGTGATATTAGATGTAACTTAAATATTACCAAGTCCATTATTGCAATGGTCCAAAAGAATCAAGAATTGGAGTTTAGGTATCATTTGCCTTTGCCAAAATAAAATCGTGAAGCTTTCTTATGGAGTGGGATAAAAGAGGATTTGACAGGTAAATTTCCATTCAAATTTGTCATTTTTGTGGGAGACAAAACACTCCTTATCCCCTTTTTATTTTTAAATTGAATCCTTGTCTCTTAAATTGGAAGATTCCTCAACTGAATGAAGCCTGCTCAATACTCTATTCGAAGGCATATATATGATTGGGCTGAGGATTAGCTGACTGAATGTGGAAGATAGTTGAGAAAGTCATAAAAGCCTCAAATTCCTAAAAAAAATTCTGCAATTTAGTCACCTGTCAGTTAGAAAAGAAATTTCGTTATTTTTTTAAATTAAATTTTTTATTTTTGTCTCTTTTGTTGGGTAGTAAACATTCTATGAAACTTTAGGAGCCCATTTTTGGGGCCAGTCAGGCCCGTAATTAGTAATACAACTATAGTGACACATTCGGGATTAGGAACTTCTTTGACAAAATAAATTTATATTGAGAAACATAAAACAATATGAGTCATAATAAATATTTAATTGTCTTGAATAATTTGGGAAATTCAGAAAATACCCGAGAAACGTGTAATATTCGGATATTAGAAAAAAAATTGAGAATCATTATCCGTTTGAGGAAATAGCTAGATAAATTCTGAAAATTTTAAAAAAATCAAAGAATGTTGTTAGTTAGATACCATGAATATTGCAACATGTGATTTTTATTTGAACGATTAACAACCAATGGTGGTGAGGAGGCAGGATTCATTATAAAGACGAATGGGCTGACCTAGCGAGGTGTCTGGATACTTTAATTTATCTCTGCACATTATTTTATTGCGCGGTTGAGATGTAAAATCTTTATGCTTTAATTCGTTCTTGGATTAGTCGAGGAAAAGGATTACATTTTTGTTTTTTTATAGTGGATAACCAAACAAAAGAAAAAGAGGGTATTTTTGATGTATCTACTCTTTTTTCTTCTCATTTTCCTAACTAGCCAAACAAAAGAAAGAAATTTAGCTTCTTTCAATTCAATTTTTTTTTTCTCTTAGTCTCGCATTGAGATATGAAATTATTGGCAAAGCATAGGGTTAAGGATAATTGGGTTTTGGCAAAGCTACGTTTAGTTGGGCTGTCATGTCACTGGATCAAATTCAACAAAACCACTGCCCCGCCCACCTTGAACTTTTGTAAAACAGGTTATCGGTCCTGCTACTGTTGGGCTTGGGTGTCAACCTCGATACAACTGTCTTTCGTGAAGGCCCAAGCAATTAAAGCACGACCATCAAAACTTAAAAAGGCAAATACTATTGCAAAATTTCTATACAGAAAACTTTATTAGAATGATGTGATAGTGACATTCTTAGAAGAGTAATGTTATACAAACAGAAAATTCATACATTTGTACTATATATTATAGCAGTAAGTTAGGAGGTCTTTTAGCTTCAAAGTCTTGATCAAATTTTTTTAATTTTTTAAATTTAAAAATATAAAAACACAAATGTCATAAAGTCATTGGTTGTCTAATTAATATGGTAGTGTTTTTTGAATTGTTACCCTTTCAATATGGAAACTTTAAAAGTATTAAAGATAAATATTAATACTAAATATATTATGGATTATTTGTAATCAATATAGTAACTAAATTTAATAATCTATTCAAATTCATATAAGTATTAAGTAATGCTCTTTTCAAAACAATTTAACTTTTTAAAATTCTTATATATTTTTTTAATTTTTTTTGTGGGTTGAATTTTACCCAAACCTAATAAAGTTGATATTAAGGAAGGGTAATAAGCTTATAAAATAATAATCAATGAAGAAGATAAATAAATTTTACTTTGTCCATTACTGTTTTTTTATTGTATGTCGAATTCTATGTAAGATCCTGTATATGGTTATAAGTACAGTTTCATTTTAATGAACTCAAAACATATAATACTTTAGATAATGAAAAATGACATACATATGAAAAAAGGTAAAGATGGTTCATTGTAGGGAATAATAACAAATCATTAATTCATTTCACATTGTATGAATCTATTCAGTTATGTTAAATAATTATCCAACAGAAAAGAAAAAAAAGAAATATAAAATTTGACACGCATAAAGTATACTAACTTTTTATTAAATAATTTTACAAACAAACATTATTCATATATGGAATTAAAAGATTTACCTATATTTATTTTAATTAACTTATGAAAATTCAATTAATTTTCTTTCACTATTAATTTATATTTTCTCAAAAACTAAAGTGTAATAATATTGTTTTATTAATTTGAATGACTATTTCTTAATAAATATTGGACACATATCCATTTTTTATAATTTATATTTATTTCTTTTTAATCATGAATATAACCCAATAAAATTAATGTTGAAATTTAACTAATGTATTTACTTCCCCAAAACAAATAAACATTAAAAGTGTAACTTACTAGTTAGACATAAATTGTTTGTTCTACACTTTTTCTCTTTATGCGTATTATAGGAGAGAAAATATTATTAACATGTTTAGTCTAGACAAACTTTCAAGACAGAAATTATCTTATAAATGTTGTATCATTCAATATTATATTTTAAACATACGATCCTATAAAACTTTTCGTTTGTAAAAAATTATTTAAAAAATTGACTTATGATTCTGTATTTGTGGTATATGCATAACACGGGTTCACTGCTAGTAAATTATTATTGAAATGTTGTGGTTGAATGATAACCCATAATTTAAAACAAAACAACCATTAGAATGGATTTTAATTAGAAAAATCCCACTGCAACATAATTTTGGTAGGAGTTTTTATATAAATTTTCTATAAAAATAGCAATTTTCTTCTTTAAATTGTGAACCAAAGTGGGTGTTTTTGGTTTGAAATGAAAAGACCACAAACTCAACATATTGACAATTTGAAGTTTTGATGGTAGCGGTTGTGAGATTTGTTGGCCCGAATATGCAACTCAAGAGAGGGTGAATTGGGTTTTTAAAAATTAATAACACATATTGCAATTAAAAATTAATTAAGCAATGAAACAGTAACTAAGTAATGAATTAACAATGCAAGCAAGCTATAACATGTAAGGAAGAAAAACAGAGCACAAATGAACACCAAGATTTAGCGAGGTTCAGCCATAATATGTGACCTACATCCTCACCCCCAAGATTCTCTTGAAAGCATTCCACTATGCAAACTCTTTTACACAGTAGGTGCTAATTGCCCAAGTGTCCAACTCACTTTTTACAAGAGTTTTTTTTCAATCTCTTAAAGATTCAAGTGATTTTGTCCAAGCTTCAGTCAAATTTACAAATATTTTTACTAAGAATACTCAAACTCATAGGTTTACAAACCCACCTAAGTAAAATAAATGAAGTTTATACAATGGGTAACTCTTAACAAGAGTGTATAAGCAGGTGTAAGTTTAATGAATACCCTAACAACCCAGCAAAAAGAATGTATCAGTTAGGGCTTAGATTTTTAGCTTTGTTTTTTGTGATTCAACACTTAAATTTTTGAATTTTTGTACATAAATGCTATGAGAATTTTGTATATATAGTCTTGCATTGATTCTAGTCATTGGTGGTGGTTAGGAGTACATTTAATGCGAGATCCAGTTGACAGAATGTTTAAATTTATAGCCGTTACAGATGAGGAGTCAACTCTTTGTTGAAGGGGTTGACTTTTGTAGTTTTGGTGCCAACTTCCTTGACCCTCTGTCCAAATGTATCAACTCCTGAGAAATAGGAGTCGACTGTTTTTGTGTTTTAGCAGACTTCACTAAGGCTCTGCCCTAATATGTCAACTCCTGAAGAATATGGAGTCGACTCTTTTGCTTAGAGGCTTCAACTTTTGTAAGTCTTTTTAAAATTTTTCTAAGTCTTCAATCTCTTCGAGGATCTTCCAAATAAGGTTTCTAAAGTTTAAAATAGCTTCTTTAAGGCATGTTAATGATTGCGCTCCAAAAAGTGCAATTATAAAACTTTAACTTGTGCTTTGTTACCATTAGTTTAGAATTGTATATGCCTTTTTAGTTATATTTTAGTGTTAATTAAGTTTATTTTGCTTTTTATAGGTTTTGAGCTTAAATTGAAGTATTTCGGATAAATTTGGACAAAGGTTTTAAGAGGATGATGTTAAAGTACAAGCTGCTATAGTTGTGGTGCAAGATGCTAATGCACGGAGAGTTGAAACTTTGAAAGGCCATATCTTTCAAACCAGAAGGGCTATTAGGATCCATAATATATCAATTTCATGTAATTTTTGAGACCTATTTAGTTATGTGGTCCGAACACCCGTTTGGACTCGGGCCAATCCGTCTGTATGATTTACGAAAATCTACAATTTTTTTCGCCTATAAAAGCCGAGACAGAAGCCTGCTTAGGGTGTTCTTTTCAGTAGTTAGTTTTACAAGTTTTAGGGTACCTTAGAGAATTTTAGGAATAGATTAGAGTAGAACTTTATAGCTTTTTCATAGTTTTCATAGTTTTTTCTCAAGTCCTGTAATAAGATTTATTGTTTTTCAATTCTTGTGATCAGATTCTTAGTTTTATCAATTCCTGCAATCAGATTTCATAGGCTTTCAATAAATTTACATACATATTTTCGTATTTGTAATGTCTAAGAGTAGCTAAATTCCATCTTGAGATCAATTGTGAAGTTCAATTGAAGATCTTGGATGAACAATGGAGGTAAATTGGATTTCAATGTTTTTAACTTCTTCCTCTCAATTCTTTAGGATCAAACCCTATATATTTATAAAAACTTAGATGTTTGACTATGTTCGGTAATACTTATGCATGAACCTGTGTTTAGTATATGACCTGCACGAATCAATGGTATGCATCTTTGATTCTAAAATTGATTAAATCTAGATGTTTGATTATGATTGACAACAAGTCGATAGTATGGATCTATGATTCTAAATCTAATTTATTCTATATTTGATTGCTAAAGAATAATTATTTTTATTGCTAAATTTTCTGAATCAAAGACCCACGACGTAGTCAATGATTTTAGTTATCAAAAGGTTTCATTAGAATTCTGGGTGAAGCGATTGATTGGATCAATTGGTTTCAATACTTTATTTTATTGTTTTTATAGTTTAGTTAAGATAAATCAAACCTTTTCTTTAAACTATTTTATTTTTTATTTTATTGAAGTGTTTTCTTGGGAGTTTTAACATAAGGTAAGTTTTTTTTTGAATGCGCTAACCCTCTTCCCTATGGATTGATCTCTGACTTCACCAAGTATTATTACTACATCACAATCGCACACTGGCGGATTTCAATCGCACTAATTTCCAGTGATCAATTGATCTCTAAGAACACCTACAATCTCTTTAAGATGGAATCAATCCAATTTGTTTACTTATATGACTCTTTAACTAACATAGCTTCTTCCATTGATCCAATGCTTCTTTAAATCTTCAAGTAGAGCATCTAAGTCTTGTGTAAATCATCAATAGATCTTCAACATCTTTGAACATCTTCAATCTCTTCAAGATGAGATTATGAACATAATATTGTTGAAAGGTCTTCCATCAATGTGTCAACTCATTCTACCAGTGTGTTAACACTTTCAGCCGATCTCTAGATCTTCTCTTGCCATATTGTAAAAGGTGCCAGTACTTGCTGCCGACATCCTTTTTTGTTGATATCCTTTTCAACTTAGTCAAATGGCTTGTTAGTACTTGCTGCCGACCTCCTTTTCAACTTAGGCAAATGGCTTGTCAGTACTTGTTGTCAATCTCTTTTTCATTATTGTCGATCTCCATTTATGATTTTCTTTTAAGTTAAATGTCAGCATCTTTGAGTTAGGCATCAATACTAGCTATCGATCTCCTTTTCATTGTTGCCGATCTCCTTTTCAATGATGCCGATCTTCTTTTCAAGTCCAGAACTTCACACGCCTAAGTGATCTTTTTGTTGGGTACTCAACCAATCAACTCAATCATTTTCTTGATAGCAAATGATTATAATCTAACTTGCATACTCAATTAAAAATATTAGATAACAACTACATAGTTTTGTTATCATCGAAATCAACATGAGGATCAATCTTGAGTCAACAATTGTTCACTTTTTGATGATGACAAAACCTTAAAAATGTATACAATTAAGCTCAATATAAGTGAAGCATATAGCATTAAGAAAATTAAAGAATTTAAAGCAACATATTTCTTATGAGGCTCCCCCTTAGTATTTCATAATAAGGATATTCTTTACACATAATATTTCTCCTTTATGAAAGATATAATATCATAAACTCAAGCATTTCTCCCTCTTTTTCATATTTTTTCATACAATATCTTTCTCCCTTTTTGTCAATCCATCAAAATGAAATATAAATTCTATTGTAAAGACATGTACAATAGCAAAAATATTAAAACAGGAAAATAATTATTGTTAGGAGATAATTAATTAAATACCTAAAATATTTAATTCATAAAAAGAAATAATAGTCATCCAACCATATATTAGCATCTAAAATATCCAAAATAAGTTATAATCATTCAACATTCACAAAATGTTACACGTTAAATATTTTCTTAAGATTATAACCATTGCAATCAACAAATTTAAATGTAGAAATGTAATTCTAATGCAAATCACGCAAATGAGGATTTGGTTATATCAACTGGATCATTGAAGAGTTTAGAAGTTAAGGTTCTTAATCTAAGATAGTATTACCTTGGATTTGGGAATGTTTTGGAAGTAAAAGTTGGACAAGTTTTGAGCGAGAATGATTGGCTGAATTTCAGCAGGTGGCTCATCATCAATTGTAACCTTCTCGCTATTTGAGAATGAGGTATAGTCTTCTTCAGAGGAATTGCTACTTGAATCCCTTCTTGCTTGAGTGCAGTTCACAATAAAATCTCTTCCGATCTCCTTTTTTACCTTATTGCTAGCAGCCACAATCTTTTTGTTCACTTGAATGAGCATTTTCACTTGATATTCCTTCAACTCCTTCGTCATGTCCGTTAGAATATTCATTTGCTCATTTCTAGAAGTTGTCATCATGGGAAGAATTTGATTTGCAACTCTTAAAGTTTCTTCTCTTGCTTCAAAAGTTCCTCTTAATGGAAGTATCAGCCTCCTCAAAATCTTATCTAGTTCTTATTATTTCTTGCTTCAAAAACCAAACTTTTGTTTTTTCATTTGATTGATATCTTATTCTCTTTAAGGATCAGAAATATATTCAAATTTCTTCCATCTTTCTTTGATAATTTTTCTAGAGGAATATTCAAGTTCATACCTTTCCTTTGCAAATTTCTTCTCAAAATAGGGATCATTTTCTAGCAAATCATTTTTTTCTTCAATGACTTCCTTTTCTTTTATCTTCTTTGCAGCCTTGAGGATTCATCCTTCACCTTTCTCTTTTTGCTTCTTATTTCTAGTGTATCAAATCTCATAAATCCTTCTTCAAAACTTTCTTCTTGACTTCTTTCTTCTTTGTGAAAGGTTTGGGTAGACAATGGTTGATTTGAAAATTTTGAATAGGTAAAATGAGAGGCAAAAGTTATTCTTGGTGTTTAAAAATACAATTGATGAAGATTGGTTAACAATGGGGATTGAAATCTATGCAAAATATATGTACAATGTATGTGAATGCCAGAGTATTGACACTACTTGTCAAATGTGCTGACACTATTTTTGTATTTTTCAAACAGTTTTGAATATGTGATCAGATTGTCGAAACTATAAATCAGGATTGTCGACATTTTGCTTTCAGAGAGCAAATAATATTTTTCATGTAAAATAGTGTTGACACTCATTGAATATGGTCGACACTATATCTTGAAAAAAATATTTTTGGAGCAATATTGTCGACATTTAACCAAAATGGTTGACACTCCTTTGTTAAAAATTAACTTTTGTAAAATAAATGTTTGCACATCTTTTAACATAGTGTTGACACTTAGTTTGCCCAAACATGAAATGTATGCACATGATCAATGCAAATAAGATTCAAACACATATATGAACATGCCAAATTAAAATACATAATATATATATATATATAAACAAAATCAATCATATTAAAACATTACACATGCTCAACTCTCTTAACAGTCAATATATGTAATTCTTTAGGAATGGGTTGAAATTAACACATACACACATTAAATATAATATATGATTTACTTTCAAACAAGTAAAGTAAACAACCAATCATGCTTCTATAAATTTTAGTAGTAAGAGAAGTACTTTTGCATTACCATCCAACTTGGTTGATGTGCCATGGGATTGCTTAATAGTTTTGAGTTCTCCATATTAAACCTTTTGAGTAGGTCTCTAATGCACTTGGCTTTGATTTATAAATATCTCTTCCAGTTATACACCTTGAGAAGTCACGGTCTAAATACCAACAATCCTTCTTTGTGTTGGATTATAGGCAAACCTACAATGAAGACAATTCAAGTTTTGTTCTTTGGTACCAACATCATGTTGGGTCCTTCGGGGTTAGTATCAATGGTTACTCTAGGAACCATGTTTTCTTGACATTCTTACTGACTGGTTTTCTGAACCAACATTGATTGGTGTAATGTCCATTCTTATGACAATAAAAGCATTTGATTTTCGAAATCTTTTGTGGTGCAAAGAGATTTTTGTAAGACTTCTTCTTTTCAAAAGGATTATAGCATATTCCATCATTTTCAAATGTACACCTTTGATTTTTTAAAATGTACACCTTTGATTTCAAATGTACACCTTTGATCAAGGGAGCTATTTAAATTCTTGATCTTTTCTTTCAAAGAACCATTTTCTTTCTTCAACAAATCATTTTCAGAAATCAAGAGTTCATTTTCTTTAGATAAAGATGAAACCATTTTCTTTAAAAGACTGTTTTTAATTCTAAATTTTTTAAATTCAGATAACAAGTCATCAAAAGCATCTTGCAATTCTTCAAAAGTAAAATCATAATTTGTTATCTTTTTTTCTTCTTTGTATGCCATGAGACATAGGTTAGCCACTTCATGAGATTCAGATTCATCCGAGTTGGAGTCTTCACTTTTACTCTATGTTACAACTAGTGCCTTTGCTCCTTTGCCCTTCTTTCATATCTTCTTCATGAACCTTTTAAACTTTTTCATGATTGATGCAAGTTCTTCATCTTTCTCTTCATCACTGTTTTGGTCATTTTCTGGGGTTGTAGATTTGAATGTGATGACTCTCTTCTTTTCCTCATCTTCTTGCATATTTTGCCTTTAGGTCAGCTCACATGTCATGAGTGAACCAAGTAGTTCTTCCAAGGGTAAAGTGTTTAGATTTTTTTTCTTCTGAATTGTTGTCACCTTGGATTCCAAAGCTTTTGGTAAAGATCTTACAATTTTTCTCACCTGCTCACTGGTAGAATAAATATTTTCAAGAGATTTCAATCTATTAATAATATCTATAAATCTTGCAAACATTTCAATAATGAATTATCTAGATAACATTCTAAACAGTTCATAATTATGCACAAGAATATTGATTTTAGATTCCTTAACCTGTTTTGTACCCTCACAAATAAACTCTAATCTATCATATATTTTTTTAGCAGAATCACAAGAAGATATTCTATTAAACCCATTTGAATCTATTGCATAATAAAGAATATTCATGGCTTTGGCATTCAATTGCATGCGCTTTAAATCAGTTTCATCCCATTCATGCTCAGGCTTAAATACTATAAGTTTCTTAACAGTTTTAGTTGGGACCTTTGATTCACTAACAATAATTCTCCACAACTCATAATCCACAGATTGGATGTTTATCTTCATTCTATTTTTTCAATAGTTGTAATTTGTTCCACTAAACAAAGATAATCTACTTGTGGATTGACCTTCTCCAAGAAAGGATCCAAAATAGGTTTCCATAGATCTACTCTAGGATGTTAAGCTTATAATGAAGAGTACCAACTCTGATATCAATTGTTGGCTCAAATATACAACCCAAGGAGGGGGAGGGAGAATTGGGTTTCTTAAAATAAATAGCAAATAATGCAATTAAAAACTAATTAAGCAATAAAACAGTAACCAAGTAATGAATGAACAATGAAAGTAAGCTATAAAATGCAAGGAAAACATAGAACAGATGAACACTAAGATTTATCAAGATTCAGCCATAACGTGTGATCTACGTCCTTATGATTTCACTCCAAAAGTGTAATCTTAGTCCCCTAATTAGTTGTTTGTTAGCCCTAAGATGTTTATTAGAATATGTTTTTAGCAATAAATTGCTCTAAACTGATTTTCTTTGTGTATTACAAGTTTTTTGAGCTAAAATGGCAAAAATGGGCTAAAATTGTAGGGGAACCGTTTGGATGGTGATAAACCATTTAGACGCACCATTTGGATGCACTGTTCGCACGGTGATTTCATCGTTCGAACGCATTTCGGATGGCGCGAAACACCGTTTGGACGCTGCGTCAGACACAAGACTTCTAGAGTTTAGTTTTTGCATTTGAAGCCATTCTAGAGTCATGTTTTTACGTTCGAAGATCGTTCGGATGATTAGGCCAACCATTCGAATGGTAAAGTGATTCAAAGAATTGACAAGATAAAGATTTTACTCTAATGAAAATTACAATCAAGCATCTGTGAATTAATTAAGTGATTTGAAAGGCGAAGAGGTATAAGGTAGGGATGATGAGAAGTAAGTGAAAGTGAAATCATAAGTGTATGAGATGATGAATGAATATAAGTTCCAACTCCTACCTTTTTATACACCAAAGTTTTCATATACATGAATATTTTTGACTTTCACAATTCCTTCTTTCTTTATTTTTTTGCCAACCCACATGGTACTCTCTTTTCACTTTGATATTTTTAACTCAGTCATATACCCACTTTTCTATTGACCTTCCCAACCAATCTCCTTATTTATTTATTTTCCCCAAAACATAACCCATGTCTTGTTCTCCCATGAATATAACTTCAAGAATAGGGGAAATGGAGTACCACTGCCACAATTTTATCTATCAAATAAGAATTTGGTGACAAATATAGTGATAAAGGGGTCATATGGTGAAATAAAATGGAGTTAATGACTATCGAATATGGGCCTAGAATCACATTTAAGGTGTCAAATTGTAACATTCCATAGAGTAAAAATGTCAATGTCATGATCAAAACTCATCTTATGAACCAAATGCAAGTATAATAAAGTTATTCAAGAAAAATAAGGGTGATAGATCAATCCTTAAGTAAATGTAAATGTTTAGAAAGGCAGTAAATACTCTGAAGTTCACAAGATAATAACCTTCAGTAGGTAGGGATGAAAATGCAAAAGAAAGTAACAAATAATGTCACACAGCATGACTTGTGCTCAAAGTGCATAACTTTCTACGAATGCATCAATTAAGCACTCTGCATGGAGTTAGAAGTAAGAAAATGAGTCCATTTCAACTTAAGTTAGGTTATATTATCACAAATAGTGGTACAGTACATCGGAAATGAAAGGTCAACACATCCATCACAATAAACTGAGAAAGCCTGTATAAAGAGAGACAAGAATAAATGTGTGAACATAATGAAAACTGATACTGGTACCGTACAATACCAGAATCTTCATCAGAACGATACAAGTGAATAATATATACCAATGTCTGAGCACACCTATAGCTAAACAATCTAGATATATAGGATAGAGGTAAAGGTTATACAAAAAAGGATACAAAATAGAGAAAGCTCAAAACATAATCTACTATATCAAAATAGGGTTTTAGATACAAAACATGATGTAATGATTTGCTATGTATGTACAAGATGCATCGAAACCTTAGACTATGGTAAATCATCTCCATTGTCATTAGGAGGTGGTGTTATGGTTGTCCTCAGAGCTCGAACCTCAACAAACAACTCCTTAATGATCCTAGACTAGCCTTGGGTCTGACCCTTAAGTGTAGTGATATGCTCAGTCTAGACTCAGATCTTGCCCTCAAGTGTAGTAATATGAATAGCGTGTGAGGCTGAGCAGTGGTAAAGTCTCGATACTGCTGCGCTCCTATAGCTATGGCACTTTCTAGCCTCGCAATATTAGCAGATTGTTATGCTGATGCTGCAGCTTAAGCATCCAATGTCTGCTACATCCGCACAAGCATCTGCAATGACTGGTTTGGCATTTGCGGCCGCTAGAAGTGCTACTGGTCTAGCTGGTTCTACGTTTGCTTAAAATGAATATGCGGATCGTACTGGGTTGGATCTGCAAGGTCTGGCTACTCCTGATTAGGCATTGGTGGCTGCTGTTGCTATTACTGCTTTGGCTGAAGCGGTCTACGTTACCTAAGTCTCCACTGAATAGTGGACCTATCAACTAGATCCCTCGCCTGCTAGTGTCGAGGCAAACCTAGAACCGAGCCCCCAAGTGCAGTCTTGATCACTCTGGTCAGGAAAATCCCAATGGGATAGAACCCTGAGCATGCGGGTGCAAACACTCATCTGTGAACACTCTAAACATAAATAGTGGGAGATCTATAGTCCGCCCCGTCCCTATGGCCGACATAAAATTTGCCCTACCCCTCTTAACGTTAGTATGTTTAGCTATAGGGAATATGGAATGATAACAAAAACTAAAAAGGGTTGAGTAGACTAGGAGAAACACTCTAGCTAGTAGTTGCTGACGACCAGCCCACTGAGTGCCTGGGAAACAGACCTTAGCAGACACAACCTCAAAGTTCTCAAGGGCTCCCCTAGGTGGAAAACTAAACTGATGATTTGCCACTCTGGGCAGTCCTACCATATCTGTAAAAGTGTTGGGGGTGACTTTAATGTTGTGCCCCCTGACCCAGGATATGATCCGCTTATGCCCCGAAATAATGCAACAAATGGACGCGTTCGTCATAAACTCGGTGAGCAACGTAAAAACAGCCTCCCCCGTAAAGCTAGTGAGAGTGACCCAACCCCGACCCTAAAAAATGTCGGCCTATAAAAACCCGAGGTCCCTAAACTGGTTTAAGTCCATCCTACGGTCTAATACAGGGCCCCGCCTAATCCAAGTCTGAGAGAATGACTCGAAAGCATCCTCCGATACAAAACAATATGGGTCATAAGCTTGGGGTGGCTAGCTCCCACTGGGCCAACTGGAAAGGCACCTGGGACCCCTTTACATGCTATACTCTACTTGATCTAAGTAAATAAATTCTAGGTAAATAATAACTAACTATGAGGAAATGGCACAGGAATACCTAGATAAGCATGAAACAACGGACGGAAGAGTCAGGGGCACGTGCTTGAGTTCCAGCAAGGCCTTGCTAGTGTCCAAAAGCCCTCAAAACTCTAAAAAAAACCTCTATATAATGTATATAGTTAGTTTGAACTCACTTTGGATGCTTATTTATAAGCACTAGATCACCATTTGATTCATGCTGAAGTGCGTTTGGATGATCACTAAATACGTTCGAATGCCAATTTTGCATTCAGACATATCGTTCAAACGGTAATTTTGCGTTCAAATGGTTCGTTTGATGCGCATTTGAACACCGTTCAAATGGTCATTGATTACTTTTGTCCTGAATCGTCAAGCATTCGAACGATACGTTTGAATGCTAAATCACAAGAAAAACTACAAATATACAAAAAGAAGGAGCTCAAAGCAAGCTCGCTCACTCCCCACTTAAGAGATTGCATTGTCCTAAAAACAAAAACCATGATTTAGACCGAGGACAAAAACAAGGGGGGGGGGGGGGAAGAACCTTAGTTGGACCATTATCAAATCAAGATTGGTGAATCAATGAGATCCATATAATCTACCTCGCCACAGAAAGGTTCAAAATAGGGCTTTAACCTTTGTCTGTTTGCCTTGAAAGGCGTGCCATTCTTAAGATTTTGCACCTCAATAGCATCATAGGGAAGAATTTTCATGATTTGATAGGGGCCAGGCCATTTACTTCTCAACTTTTTCAGAAAGAGATGTAATCGGGAATTGTAAACAAGAACCTTTTGACCAACATGAAAAGTTTTTCGTTGAATGTGTTGGTCATGACGGACTTTCATCTTTGCCTTTGAAATTTTTGCATTCTCATATGCATCATTTATTATTTCATCAAGTTCATTCAGTTGTAACTTACAATGGTTGCGGGTTTCACCAAATCCCTTATTATATTTTCGAATTGCCCAATAAGCCTTATGTTCTACCTCAACCTAGAGGTGATATGCTTTCCTATATAAAAAACGGTACTAAGAGGCACCGAGAATGATTTTATATGTTGTTCAGTAGGTCCACAATACATTAATTAAGTGAAAAGACCAATCCTTTTGTGATGGATTAACCGTCTTTTCTAAGATTGTCTTGATTAGCTAATTCGACTTGACCTGAGTTTGAGGATGGTATGACAAGCCGCCCTTGTGGACAATGCCGTATTTTCTCATGAGTACCCCTATTGGCTTATTACAAAAATGGGAACCATCATCACTTATGATGGCTCGAGGCATATCAAATCGGGAAAAAATGTATTCTTTTAAAATTTTGACCACAACATGATGGTCATTGTTTCGTGCCGCAATAGACTCTACCCACTTTGAAACATAGTCAATGGCCACTAGAATGTAAAGATACCTTAAAGAATTAGGAAATGGACCCATAAAGTCAATGCCCTAACAATAAAAAAATTCCAAAACAAGAATAGGATTAAGGGGCATCATATGTTTTCTAGTAAGGCTCTTTAGCCTTTGGCATCTATCACGAGCCACAAAAAAAGAATAAACATCTTTAAACATTGTAGGCCAGTAAAGTCCATTTTGTAAAATTTTGGCCACAGTCTTTTTTAATGAGAAGTGGCCCACACAAGCATGAGAATGACAAAATCCCATTACACTTTGGAATTCATCATCCGGTACACATCACCTCATAACTTGATTCGAGTAATATTTAAACACATAAGGCTCGTCCCAAAAGAATTGCTTTACTAGCCAAAAGAATCGCCTCTTATCCAATGA